>VMKM01000462.1:0-334651 GCA_008360985.2 Macquaria ambigua | reverse complement strand
GGGGGGCAGACCACACTTGGCATTTACTAAAATGCAACATTATGCTGATCATCCGTCTGCCTTTCTATATTCAGCATCTCACACCGTCACACACAGCAAGGCTGTAAATGTATCCAGCCAGGAGGAGATTTTCTCAGAAGGAATGATCCCCCCTGGTTTGGACAATTTTTGGCAAGTCAGCCTTAGTCCATGTAATCCTTGTGCCTAATCTGTTACTGGAGCCATTATACTGAAACGAACAATCTGGAGATTTTCGCAGGTATTGCCCTAGCATTTTTAGAAAAGAACTGAGTGAAAAATACCTGCTCATCATCATTATTGGGGGAAGTGTTGTTTGTTGTTTACACAATTCTTACAATCTATTACATGAAAATTTGTATTCTTATCAGAGAAGTGAATTTAACCGACCTCTGTGACTGACATTTTAGGCAAACAAGTATCGAATTGAGCCAACACTTCCATTATTAAATTGTATCTAATTTAAAAGTTAGTATGTGGATTAAAAAATAATCTAAATCTGGTTAACGAGAATGAGATAGCATAAATGCTTATTAATATCAGGTGTAAATGCAAAGACCATTGATCAGATGTCGTTATCAAGATAATGTATGCAGATACAGAACGCACAGTGTAAATGGGGTCTAAGAGTTAAGCTACTCCCCCCATGTGTGATGTCAGCTTTGATCCTGCAATTTTGTCATGCATAGATTTTAATCTAACAAAGCAAGAGTTTATCAAAACTAATTTAATTTCTAATTATTTAAAAAAAAAGACTTATCCTGTACAAGATGGAGTAAATTGGAGCATGAGAACAATAAGCAGATTAGTGCAGCATCAGAAGTGATGCAGGCGTTTTTACCAGACTGCTGTGTAGAGGGAACCAAGGCAAAACTCTGGATTTACCAATAGATGCACGCTCCAACCCTTTGGTCATGAGCTCTGGGTCGGGACTGAAAGAATGAGATCGCAACCAAACTCACCCTTAGGGATGGGAAGTGGAGGAGTTAAGAAGAGTCCTTTAAAATTGAAATGAGCCGACATCATTTGGGCCTCTGACGAGGAAGCCTCCTGGACATCTTGCATTGGAGTTATTCCAGGCACATCAAACTGGGAGGCGACCCTGGGGCAGACCCAGAAGATGCTGGAGGGCTTTCATATCCCACCTGGTCTGTGAACGCCTCAGGACTCTTGCCTCGGGAGCCCAGGAGGAGCTGCCCTGCTTAGCCTGCTCCTACTGCACCTTGGAGCTGGATATGCTATGGAAAAAGGATGAATGGATAGATGGATTAACATACTGTACTGTGGGATCTAAGACAAAAACAATGGTACAGAGGTATGCATTATATCCATGTTATAAAACAGAAATCCATGAAAAAGGTTAATTCATTGATCGCTCTATAGGAAGGAATTTTGCAAAGGTACAGTAGTGTGGGTCTGCCCTATTCAGCCTGTCTGCCTGGTGGGATACACTTTGATGTGATTGTTGGACTCCTTGAACATTTCTTCCCCTTTCTCCGAAGACTGTCAGGTCATAACTAATTCATACACCAGCACATACCATACAGTGTGTATATGTGTGTGTGAAACAGAGAGAGAAAGAGAGTGATGTATTATTTAGCATGATGTCGAAGGCAGTTTGATATTGTGCTGATGAGACGGAATCACAGATTATCACAGCACTTAGACGACACATGCACACACACTCACACACACCGTTCTTTCTCAGCATGATCGTTGTTGAAGAATCATTCTTTTTTGTTTCCTCTTACTCCTTCTCCTCGTCCTCCTCCTCTGTCTCCTTCTGCTCCACCTCCTCCTTGTTTGTCCTCATTCATCTTCTCTCCTTTGTATTTTTACATGATTAGATTTTACCTTTATTGACTTGGATTTGTTATCTTAACTGTATAAGGAAAATGAAAGTAAATAGTAAACAAAATATTAACAAAATAGTGACTATTGCATTCTATGATCTGCTATGCCATTGCCAATCTCGGAGCCCATCATCTGACAACGATTTAGCCTTTGGAGGCAACGGCCAGTCCAATGTTTCAGGGCATCCCGTATAGCTTCCTGTGTAACTTCCTGTATCTGGATAATGGTATCCAGTCCAATACTTCGTCTTCTGTCTTCTGTCTTGTTTATAGTCCGATTAGCAATCTTGGAACCCATCGCCTGACGATGATGTGAATGCATATACATTTTGAAAAAGCTAATTAAAAGCTAATCTCTATGGTTCCGAGATTGATAAAAAGCTAAATCTCTGAGATTGCATTTCGGCCAATGCATTCTGCCTCTTTTGCTCTCCACACGGGACTGTTTACTTGCATGCAACCAAAGCCCACTCAGACGTGATTGGTCAATACTATTCGGACTACAAACAGAAACCAGAATGCTTACCAAAATCTTGTCCCTTTCCAACAGATTTTGCATTAACATGCCGATATCTGTTTATAGAGATTATGCCACTGCTAATTTGCTCTGAAGACATCATATAAAAGTACATTTATTGGTTTGACTGACATATGTTAACAAGAACTGTATGACACAAGTTAATTACATACAGTATTGCAGTTACATTAGGTGTTGTAGGTGAATTTTCTCTTTCATTTTATCCCAGAAGTTAGTTATTTGCGTGCAACTGGAGAAAGTTGGAGCTTTGTTTGAAGCATGTAGTGTGTATTGTAGAAGAAGCATGTTGTAGACATCTAACATGCATGAAATACACATACTTCTGATCTTAATGCAATCTGGGAGAGGTACCCACTTTGAGGTATGTAGGAATCAAAACACTTTTTTGTGCTATACACAGAGACACATCATATAAAATAACCTCAAATGGTGTTAAGCTCAAACATAAATGTACTTTTTACCCACATTCATACAATATACTTTTAGACACATCCATGTGTTCAGAGACACAGGCATGCATAGAAACACATACAGGCATGGACATGCATACCGTTCGCACGCAGACACACAGCTCCCAGATGTAATAATTTTCTTCAGAACATGGACCAGAGAACATGTTCTTCATCCTAGAACATGTTGCCATGTGACTAACAAGTCAGCAGAGATTTAACTTCACTCCCCTCATCCCCAACCTCTCTTCACTTGTTTTACCTCCTCTGCTCTGCACTTACAATATCTCCACTGCTTGTTTTTCTCCTCTCTGTGATATAACAGTAATACACTTATTTTACCTTCATTTACACGTACCAGAGAGAGTTTACATAGTGCCTCTAGAGAAGGCATAAACAAAGACTAATAAAATATAGAAGAGGGAGATAAAGAGGAAAGTACATTCAATGGATAATGCTTAAAGGTGCAAAACACTCAAAATGTTTCTTTTTTTTGTAGTAAACAAAAGCAGGAAAAACATAATCTATCAAATGCAAATCAAAGTCAGACACATCACATTAAATCTTATAAAAGTACGTTTATTGAAGTAATGGCCTGAATTCCTTTTGATGGTTGTTCAACTGTAGTAGCTGAATTCTGAAGGAACTGGAGATTAAATTCTTACTGAAGCAGGCATGGAGAAAGTTGCATTGGTCTAAATGAAATAAGATTAAAGGAGGGATGACCTTCTTTTTTGATCCGTCCACTCCTTACCCTTCATCTCTTTTTGGAGTTGAAATTGTATTTTTGCAAACAAACAGAGGTTGGTGGCAGCAGGTTAAACACTTTGGGAGCTCTCACTGGCCAGATGTCAGTGGCATCAATGGACCATTCTCCATCTGGGCATTTATCCATCAGTTCCACATAATATCATGGAGTGGTTTACGGCCAATCCAGTGACCTTCTGGCCACACACTAATTTCCTGAGTCTCCTCCGCTACCATCTTGACATAAATGATTTTGATTTAGAAATGTTTATGTCATTCAGAGGTCAGGGCTCACTATATCAATAAAATGATGTTTGTCCATAATTTTATGTCAGCTACAGATACAGGAACTATAATAAATTACATAACCCTTTTGGGTACTGTACCTGTGGATTACAGGATAGCTTTTCGACATTTTCTATTTTACTCTGGTCAAGTCACATTATCAGTTTTCTGATATGACAGCCTGGTGACATTAGACAAATCCAATCATGCTCAAGATTTGGGCATGACAAAACAGCGAAAAATACAAAACAAGAAGGCGCTGTGGTTCATAGATTGTCTAGATTGGATTTTGGAAGTGAAAATGATTGCAGACACTTATGGAATATTGTGCTTATTTCTACTCACTCACCCTCCTGTAAATATGAAATGTTTGGCTATGATTTTGGAGTCGCTATTTAGACTCTAAATAGTGTGCTGCTGTTTTTGATAAAAGCAGTTCACTCTGTTTGAAATTCAGAGTTTCAAAAAAAGATGAAGCACCTATTCAAGACAAACTTTTTAAAGTCACACTACAGACAAGCTGATTGTTCGTTTCTTTTGAGAAGGCACTTGATGAGAGTAAAGAAAACAGAGTTCATTCAGTCAGCTCAAAACCTTGAAAAGCACAGAGACAAACACCATATATTAGAAGTAGTTGAATAGACAAATGCTGTACTTATTAACTTCTCCTCATGTCATTTTTCAGACTAGACTGATCTCAACACAAATGATAGAAAGTGAACAGATAATAAACCCAATAAAGTAGTAGGAGGCCAAGATAAAATGTTTTGGGCAGTGATTATCACAAGAGCATCGCTAATTTACATAGGAAATAAAGGTTATGGCTGTAATGAATGGTATTATATTTATAAGCTACACAGATGAACATGTGTGTGCTATTACATAATTTTTAGCTTTTATTGGATTTTGTGTGTCTTGCAAACGTTATCTTTAAATACAGCCATGGCTAAAACAAAAAACTGAACTTTATGCATAAATCAACAGCCACCAACAACTTGTTACAGTGTCCATTTTATCTTTTATTTACATGTGTATAGCTACCACTTTGTATTTGTGTAACATTCATCTGCCTTGAAGCTAATGAGCAGCACACTTCTAAACTGTCTGACTTGACAAGCAGCCTAGGGAATAAGGAGGAAAAGTTGGTTAAGTAAACCAAACGAAGAGGATTCGATTATGGCAAATTTGGCCATTTGCCTGTAAGGTCATCGCTCCCTCTGGCTCCATAAAACATGTGGTCAATAGCCACCCTGGTCATCTGTTGACGAAATTAAACCAAGTTTGATGCAAAAGCATCAAGGAAGTGTGGCGTTTTAGTTAGAACAAGGTTTAATTGCTTGCCACGTTAGAATTCTGTAAACATAAACATCTTTCAATGAGAAAGCTTTCCTAAATGTTTCATCTCCTGCGTCAATTATATTTCAGGCTCGATAACTATTTGCCAGTCACAGCAGTAAACACAAACCAACAACATTCAATCCTCACATTGATGAGTCTGATCAGACTACTGCATGCATGGCCACTGAAACCGGCTCCTCAGAGGAAACACTTTATGAAATGTGAAATTTGAATGATCATGCAGCTGATGGGGAAAGTTCCGGTGAAAACTGAACAGTAGCGGCTCATTGGGCTATATCTCAGTTAGAAAAGCGTTTGCATCCATATCTAGAGGCAGCTGTTAAATGGGCATTCCACCCTTTGTTTCTCTGGGTCTCTGATGCCTTATCAGCACTTGATTAATGGATTCTGACTCTGGTCTCTTTGACTCGAACATGATCTGAGTGTAAAAGTCAAGTTTGTGCGCGCGCGCGCGCGTGTGTGTGTGCGTGTCTGTCTGCTTACATCCGAGGGCATGCATCAGTGGTGTGTATTGCACAGTGTGAACAGTGTTTGTGCGTCTGCGCTTGCATGCATATGTGATTGAGGCTCTGGCTCTTCTGATCATTATCAAAGAGACCTGAGGGGACTGACAATATCCACTCCTCTATCTATCATCCCTCCATCTGTCTGTCTGCCTTCTTTCTCACTTTCTATCATTCAGTCTTTCTCTCCCTCCCTCAATTCAAGACAATATCATCAACAAAGAGCAGGCCTTTTTTTTCCAGGTTTGCATTGGATACTCTGATTTGTTGATAACCTTACATGCATTCATTTACTCAATTTTTTGCAATGTGATAGATAAATAGACCACAACACGTATTGAATGTAGAAGGAATTGCAGATCTTGCTGTTGTGCTTCAACAATTTAGAATTACACTGATTGGTTGGGAGAGGAAATGCAGTTTCTAGTGACAACAAGGTAACATATACTGTACACATATATCAAGTTCAACTTTATTTATATCTATATTTATATATATGCACCGTTTTAACAACCATCTCCTTTTCTTTCTCCTTGTTACTCTGTATCTGTATTTACTTCTCTCTGTTCCTTTTCCCCCACAGATTGTACACGGCTCAATACACATATTTAGCACCCACAGTACATCCAGCACAAAAGCAAACGTGTGTGTGTGCCTACACAAATATACAACTATGGCTCAGCTCATACATTTAAAGTGAGAAGGAATATGTCAGTTCTGTCCCTTGAGAAAAGTGGTTTTGCAGTCCTGGAGAGTCATTTATATGTGTGTGTGTGTGTGTGTGTGTGCCTTTGTATTCCCATGTGTATATAGCAAGCAAGTGTGAAGTATGTGAGATTTGAGAGGGGAGGAAAGGAGTAAGATGGACGAGGAGCATCCTGTATGTAAGGAGTAATGAAAAGCAGAGAGGAGAAGAGAAGGAGAAATTAAAGAAAGGAAGGGAAGAGAACTGCAAGAGAAAAAAGAAGAGGAGAAGAGCAAATCTGCACTGAGGGAGCAGAAGAGAATAAGGAATAGGAGAGGAGAGAAGAGGAGCTCCCTGTAATAATGTAATGTGCTCTATGCTTTCTAGTTGAAAAGGAGAAATCAATGTTGTTTTAAAGCTGTGTGAGTGAGTGTGTGTATGCTCATATCTACAGTGGGAATGCAGCTCCTCACTGCTCCAACCACTGCAAGGTCAGCTTCAACACAGGGGCATCAATCAAACAATCACACACACACACACAGCAGATGTGAAGAGCAGATTGTGTGAAACAGAATTTTGAAGGTAAATATGAGTGTTTTTGAATTCATGTCTCCGTCTACCTATCTTCCACTTTATTATTAGAGTTATTGCCATGGACAGGACAGGAACCATGTCCCAATAGCATCAAAACAGAATGAAAAATCATGAATTATACAAATGTCAGCAACCACCAGTACCTCCTATATCTATAAATCAGTGATTTGGGATTTCTGACACTGCTCCTATCTGTAGTCATAGTGTCATGCTACATTTGCAACCCACTGGAGACTAAAGTAAGCCACAAATTATCTAACAAACCACAAGCCTGCTGACACGACTGTGACACAGTCACATATCTCATTGTGACATTGCATTCTTTTAAATATTTTACTTTATAGTATTGCATTGTTGTTTTCTTTTCACATTTGTTTTGCCCAGTCCCAATCTCATGAAAATAACAAAGCACTGCAAAAACCACCAGAAAAAAACAAGTATAGGGAGCATCAAATACATGTATTCAGCATTATCTTACTCCAAATTATTTTGTTAATGACAGATTACATTGGAAAGGGCTGTCAGATATACCATTGTCTGGAAAGGTAGGATCGGTGAGTGACACTAAAGTAAGTATTTATTTCAGCATTACGGCAACCATCTGATACTTATAACAACGAACAATGAGGGAAGCTTTCATTGTTATACAGAAAGGAGTGGGACTCCACAAGGTTACCCGGCATTGACAAAAGCAAGTGACATTAGCTCGTTATCTGGATCATTGTATATAATTTTATAATGGTATAGTACAAAAAAGCTGCCAAATCTCTCAGCATCAGGCCCTCAACGACCGTCCACACAATGTATCAATTTGATGTCTGGATAATGTAATTACAGTAAACGGCTGCCAAACGTCTTAATATCTGGCTAAGCAGGATACTGTAGGTGCCGCACAGCACAGAAGTCCAGCAAATGACAAATGAATGTGATACCTGGATAAAACTAACTAATTCAATGATGGATTTATATTAAGAAGCTGCCAAATGTTTTAGTGCCTGGAAAGGATAGGTGTCTAACATCAAAGATTGTCCAAAAAATAGTCATCAGTCTGATACTTGGATAATCTAATCAGAGTAAAGTGTAGAGTAAAGTCTTTCAGTGCCTAGATTGGCAAGATTGGAGTTTGACACTAAAAGAAGTCCAGCAAATGATATATTGACCTCATATCTGAATGGTATTAAATACTTTTATGATGGAATTATAGCAAATAGCTACCAAACCCCTCTGTGCCGGGACAGGATAGAAATTACATCAAATGATATATTGATCTGATATTCAGGTCTGTCAGACAACCGCTGGCCACCTGACTAAAATATAGGCTATCCCGGTACATAGTTAATGTCAGTGTGTGTGGAAATGTGCTTATGTGCTGCAGTAGTGTATGTGTTTTTGTGTATGTGAGTGTGTGTTGATAATAATACGGCCTCCTGGCCAATGTCAGTCCATTATTCAGCTTTATATCAGCCAACCAATCAAACGGCCTCCCTTCAGGGTCACCACCTCAGCCCATCCAATCAGCTCCTCCTGCCAAGCAGGAAGGAATGTCACCTGATTAGCATAACCAGAAAATGAGCAGGGTCATGCTGACATGGCAGTTTCTGATGCCGTGAGTCAGACAGCACTCCGAGGCAGCATTTAGATGAAACGTATCCCTCAACACTGTCAGCCAATCAAAGAGGATTTTCACCAAATGTAAAACCATCCCGTAAAATGTGATAAGGAACATCGACAGAATGATCTCTAACTTCCTTGAGCTGCATCTCATCAGCAGATTTCATTATTTAAGGGCATTCCATGGGGTTTTTCTCTCAATATTTAATCGTCTAATTAATTGTTAAAATGACTATCAGCGCTGTATTCTCCAGCCTTTGTGCTCTGCTTTCTATCAGCAGATTTTGTTATTTCACTTTCCCACTGCTTTTAGTATCATAACTACTGTCTCCTAGAAAGGAGAACTGCACTATAACAGTGGAAAATGCAGTAACACAGCACTGCTAGCTTTGTTCGAGAACAACTGATTCATTGGATTTAGTTTTTTCTCTCTAAATTGATGGTTGAGCATTTGTTACGGTTGTGAGTTTCAGCCTTAGAAACGTTTCTTCACAATGCACAATTCACAATGACATTCCACAAACAGTCTCTAAAATACAGATTGTATATTTTAACAGTGTTTTAACTTTTTTCACCCTCAAGTTTTATTGCTATTAGGGTAATTTTGTTCACAGACCATTTTTGTTTTAATATCAATGTGAACACAGTATAAAGCAACAACTGCAAAGCCCATATTTAATCTTTGGGGGAAATATTATCTTAACACCATATTTTGATCACATTCAAGCAAGTAAATCTCATTAAAATAACTCCTTTACTTTGCAGCAGATAGGAGACAGAGTTTTGCCTTGTGATGTCTGTGTCTGTCATAACAGATAGTTGCAATTATTGGAGAAAAGAACATCTTCTGTACAAATTGATTCCCCAGTGACTGCTAGCCCCCAAATACACGAGTACACAAACAACACACACACAAACACAATGCCATCATGTGCTATGAGTAAAATATGTTAGTCTTGTGCAGAGGGAACACTTGTTGGGTTGTGGTTGACGTTAGATTGTACTTCACTAATGGTACAAAGACTGGTGACAGAGGAGGAGATGAGGACGAGGAGAGAGATGAAAGAAGAAGAAGAGATTAAAAGGGACAGGAGGGAAACAAGTTAAAAGAACTGAAACAGGACAGAGGCCAGCTGCTTATGTCTTGAAGTGTACGTCAGCGTAAAGGCTGCAACCATACTGTACATTTTAATGTAACTTCAACAAGAATGATTTGAAATGAAAGCCAATGTTAAACCTTCCATTGATCAGCTTTTGGATCAGGGCCCATGCCAGGTATTTAAACCAATCAACTATAACAGCTATAGCAGCTTTTCTCATAAAGTGAGGGAATATGGTTCTTGGATCCTTGTCCTTGTTGAACCTCAGTGCTGACATTTTTGTGCAAGGTAGAACCTGTTAATTTAGGTGTTGATTTTCCTCAGCACTCATAATCGGGAGTAGCGTTAATAAGAAAACAAGCCAGTTGTGTCTGGTTTGATGTCTGTTGATGTGGTATTGACCTATTTATTTATTTTAGCTTGTTCTTTATCCTTTATTTTGTCGACAGGAAAGTGAGGTAATGCAATATTTCTACACCTTCATTTACATTCTGCTTGGTTT
This sequence comes from Macquaria ambigua, assembly GCA_008360985.2. Lineage (NCBI taxonomy): Eukaryota > Metazoa > Chordata > Actinopteri > Centrarchiformes > Percichthyidae > Macquaria > Macquaria ambigua. The sequence continues at coordinate 324,407 of VMKM01000462.1, read as the reverse complement.
TCAGACACTATATAATCACTGCCTTTATATCTAAGATGATTACTCAGCTGTGTCTGTGTTGGTTGGTTAGTTTCACAGTTAAGGTGAGCTTGCTAGCTTTAAATTTGAGTGTGTGTGTTTGTATGTGTGCCTGTATCTGTCAGTCAGCTTTCCAGGGGGTCTCTTGATGTTAAATTTAATAAGTCACGCTACAGTAACCACAGCTATTAGATATCACACACATTCTTGCACAAACACACACCCACAAAGCTAGCTAGCTAGCTCACCTCGACTGTGCAACCAAGCAACACACACACAGATGTTATCGGCACAGAGGGATGACTCTCATGCACACACACTCGCTTTTATTAAATATGCACAGTTTACACCAGAGTATGGCTGAAGTTGTCAGTCACTGGAGACACACACACACACACACACATCGACAATGACCGGCATAGCCCTCCATTGCTGTCTGCTCACTTGGTTTCCTTTCGTTTGAGGACAGGCGAATGGTCTGTCTGAAGGTATTAGAGATATAAGAAAGTGACAACAGTAACAGCCCCGCTAGTGAACCCTAGAGACAGCACTGTTTATTACACCCATAATACTAACTGTTAGATGGAATGATCAACAGCATTAACAGTAGTAGAGCTACAAACTGTCAAGTTTGTCTTGAGTATAGAGGTGGAGGAAAGGTCCTGGGGTCATTAAGATAAAAAAAAGAGAGGGTGAATGTGCTGAGCAAGTTCCTTGGTGAAACATCTTGTGTGCAAAGTTAGAAGAAAGCTTATGTTGTGTCCAGAATGGTAAATGGTTTTGTGTACATGTAGACATTTCGACCTGATGGTTGCGGAAAGATCAAAGGGTCACTAAAATCAATTCATTATTAAATAATTGGCAGGGGATCATGAATCTATACCAAATTTCATGGGCAGCATTGCCAGTAGATGAATGTGTTGGATGGACAAACTGGCAAAAATCAAGACAGCTCTTTTACAGTATTGTCTCCAGCACTCATTATCCAAGAGAAAGTGTATAACTAAGGAAATGTTTGTGTGTTTACTATTTTCAATGCCTTTGCGCCTTGAGAGAGAATGTGATGTCGTGGTGAAGAAGTAGTTGGGTGGATGTTCAAGTTTATTTGTAGAGCACAGCTTCATACAAAAGCAATTTATATTGGTGGAAGGGTGGCACTGGAGGTTAGTTGGGGCATGATGGTGAGGAGTCAGTGTTTGGGTGGGTTTGAAATGGCAAATGGAGCTGACCGTCTGCCAGCTTTGGAACAACATGTCTTTATCCCATCAAGTAAACCACCAGTTCTGTAAGATTCCTTTGGTACTCTCTTCTCTTCTCTTCTCCTTTCCTTCTGTAATAATGAAATAAAGCTGAGATCAAGGTCAGAGTTTTGTTCATAGGTATCTATCTGACTGAAAAGTCTTAGACAAAAGAGAGGATATAGATTGAAAGACAAAAGAGGTGATCTGAAAAGAAAGTATGTGTGTGTGGTAGGGGAGAGAAAGAGTGCTCTGGTATTGATCAGCACAAAAAGGCCTTCTGAGAGGACACACTCATTTACTCAGTTCTGTTCAATGGCAACTATGGCATCTGATTTTTCATCATTTTTGAAAATCTCTCTCTCTCTCTCTCTCTCTCCCCCTCTCTCTCTTTCGCTCTTGCTCTCTCACCCTCTCTCTCTTTCTCTTGCTTTCCTTAATGGATATTGATTTAGTTTTAGGAACATACAGTAAGTTTCTATCTATTGCACCAGTTGTGTCTTGCTAACCTCTCCTGTTTCTAAACTCTCTCTCTGTCTCTCTCACAACCTTTGAGGTGAACCTATCTTTCTAGATGACAGTAGTGTGAGTGCAAGTACAAATCTCTGTGTGTAAGTGCAGGTATGTGTGTGTCTGTGTGTGCATGTGTCACAGTGCAGTGCAGCTTTAGCAGAGTGACAGTGATGTCAGACACATAACGATTTCCTATTGGCTGTTGGCTCCTGAGGCCTAACGACCTGTTATTGATCTGACCAATTAGCATTCACACCTTTAATTAATACTGAAGCCTGATGTGTACACACAAGCGTGTGCACACGCACACACACACAAGAACACACACACACACACACACACACACACACACACACACACACACACAGAGTTTTAATTAATAGTGAGAAGAGGGGTGGCTGTGAGAAGAGATAAGAGAAAAAGAGGGGGGAGGGAGATATGGATGTGTGAGACAGAGAAGAGAAGGGTCAGTTAGAGAGAGAGGAAAGCAAATCAGGACCCTGACTTAAATCAGTGCAGCCCTTGATATAAGGCCTAATGGTATGTCAGAACTCAATGGTATACTGACTTTTGAGATTATAAACAAGCTTACCTTTGTGCATTGAGAAAATTGCTAATAATAACTCTACCTCTATAGGTGTAGAGGTGATGTCTAACATACACACTTTGTTAAACTGTTGTGAAGTAAATAAATACAGTGCTGAACACAAATATAATGCAACCAGCTATATTTCCCAGCATTGTAATTGCCAAAATTCCAAATGCATTGCTTTAATATGACCACCGTCTACAGTAAGTCAGTGTCTGTTTTTGCAATGCCTGTAAACACTGGACCATGTACCATTTTGTTTGATCAAGTCTGATGGAGCTGATTTGTTCTGGTCTTGAGGAAGACGGAGGCAGCCCTCTCAGGTCAGATCAAACGATAACAGATAGTGGTATTTTTGTTTTTCTTTGTATGTATGTGTGTGTGTGTGTGTGTGTGTGTGTGTGTGTCTAATGAAGTTCTGTTGGCAGGATGTCTTTAAAGGGAAATCTAATGGTTTATTGAACCAGGCCTCAGAGAAACATTGATCAGCGCATCAAGGAGCTATACCCATATGGACACACAGACACAAACACACGCAAAACACACACACTTGTCTTGTATATACACTTGCAATGACATGCACAGACTGGCACACACACAAACACACACAGGCACTAGAGCATGCACACACACCGGTGGAGTGGAGGTAAAGGGCTTATAATTGACATCCCTATGTTTCTTTGTGAGCAGTCAGACTGCTGTCATTATCTGCTCATTCAATTACATACAGGGAAATTGCAAGGCTGAAAAAAAAAAACTAAGTACATTTTTTAAACTAACTTTCCTAGATGGATATTCTATCCACAAAAATGAGGTAATTGTGTTGGACAGGGTTATTGTCTTCCTCTAAAATGATTAACTTGTTTCACCCAGTCTCATTAAATTGCATCCTCACCCGGCTGGCTCTAATTGTGTATTTCTATCATATAAAAGTTTATATACTTCACTGCACTACAGTTCAAATGAGGACCATACTATTCACTTCAGTGCATTTATGTGAACGTGTGTTCTTATTAGTTCTATTGATGAAATAATTTTGCATGCACAGTACCCCATACAATTATGTATATTTGACATTGAGCTGACCAGTATCATAAAAAGTAGACAGAGAATAAGGGATTAATTCTAGGCTAACTAGCAGTGGTTGAGAGAAACAGGGTATTTTCTGGGTATTTCCATGCCAGCTTGGTAATCATCTGCCCCAATCAGTGCTCATCAGTGATCACTGAATTGCCAAATAAGCCAGTTCTGGCCTGGAAGATTCTGTGTCAGGTACCGTCTCTGTAGACAGCATATACTGTTAGGCTGGAGAGAGGATCGCCAGTATTTACACCAGGCTGCTTGAAGCTGCTTCATGACTGTATTGAGTACAGATTATTATTGTTCACACAGAACATCAAGACACCACTAAGGCACTAAGGAAACTTTTACCTTCAGGGAGAGTGGTGTGTTTGTGTGTGTGTGTTTGATTGTCTGTGTTGTGGCGTGTAATAAACCCAGAGAGGCATTAGTGGTCTGCTGCTCTGAGTCCATAATGTTTGATCTCACTAGAAGCTACGATCATTAGCAATGCAGTTGTGTGTGTATTAACTGATCTTCACAGCAGCCAGATGATCGAACGCTTTGAACAGCCGTTACTCTGTCTGGGAGCTCTCTCTTTTTCCCGCTTTAACTCTCCCTCAGAATCTCACTGTCTCTCTCTGACAGACAGACACACACACACACACACACACACACACACACACACACACACACACACACACCTTCTGCTGCCACTTAGTCCTTTTTCCCTCCATTAATGTTTTCATAATTAATCATAATTACTTATAATTACACCTTCGCCGAGCAACTACCAATCAAAAGTAGTTTCTGAGGGGAGGTGCAAGTATAATATGTGTGACTGTGTGTGTGCTTTATTAGTGAAGTACATTCTTGTCCTTGACTGTGTATAAAGGATCATAAGAGACAAAACAAAGCTAACCCCAGACAATATTTGGTATTGGACGATGTCTTTGAATGTTATTGCCAATGTTTTCCATTAATATTCCTATGATATCAGCTAATGACAACTACAGTATGGATAAGGAGTGGTTAAGGTAAGGTTTCGCAACTAAAATGGTAGGCTATGTTTTTGCAAAGATAGCCGGCATATTTAGGAAAAGCCAACATTAATTGGTGTGAGACAGACCACAAACTCAGGTCTCTGGTGTAAAAGTCTAACGCACTACTCGCACATCCACCACCCTGACCCTTGCACCCTTTCACTTTCGCCGGACTACCCACAGAACACACTATTTTCTGCCTTCCTGCATCCACAAGATTGGAGCAGGAGGCTTGATGATTGTTGAAAATGAATACACTATTTTTTTTACTACATTTTTTAAGTAAAACAGCAGAAAAAAGGTTCTAGGTCTTGCACAGTTATATTTTGGATTTTACCTTTTATTGCTACACCTCCTGTCCAAATTATGACCAAGTATGGCTCTGGCTCAGTCCCTTAGGAGCCAATTAGGCAGCCAATGTTTTTTGGCAACATGATTAAAGCAGACTAATTGCATTGACATTATCAAGTTGTCCGTTTTTACCAAAATGCAGAGTTGTGGTGGAGCATTTTGGAACTTTCAGTGTTAAGTGGTCATGTAATCACAAATCAAGTGGATGATTGGTGCAGAAATGGAACTCTGCTGTAATTTGCAGAGGTGGAATATGGCCTTTATCTTTACACAAATACTGCAAAGGCGTACTGTTTTTAGGTACTTGTGTCTAAATTAGGCATTTCCATTACTGAGAAGTTTAGAACTTTACACCACAATTATCTGGCATGCTCGTCTAACAATATCTTTGAAGAAAAAGATCAAATCAGTCATTCATTTGGCTGGCCATGGTCTAAAGTATCTACTTTAGATCAAGCAAGAGACCTTCTTTTACTTGAATCAATAAATGTGCTTCTATCATGAGGACCATTCTCCTTGAGCTGAATCTACCCTCAAAGTTCAGATATTTTTATGCCTGTTTAAGCACTTCTCTAGTTATTATTAATTTAAAGTTGCTTCTTTAGGCCCTAGACCAGGACATCAATGAAAAAAATGGTGTTAAATAACTAGCTATGTTGCTGGTGCTTCTGCCGTGCTTCTCCGCAGGGAGTCGACTCAAGACTCAAAGGGAATTTGTTTGGAACAGAGTCCGCAGTCTTGCCCCCCTGCCATTCCTTTTATTGGACTGTGGATGGTGACGGTTGGAGGAGGCCAGAACTGTGGGTGCTTGTTGTACCACTTGCATTATTGCATATCTTGCCTGCCGTGTTGTTGTGTAGTGGTCTGTTTCAAAGCCATGAAGAGCCAGTGTTTTTATCAACAATGAAGGGGGAAGTGTGCTCTGCCCTAACTACTCTTATCAAGCAGTGACCACTTTAGTTGGCAAGAGGCATGCTGTAGTCTAACACTTGTATTTATTGTTGGTTTACAATAAATTGTAAAATATAAAACATAGCATTCCTTCCTTTCTGAGTTCCTTCCTATCAGTCTTTCTTTTTTTCTTTATTAGCATTTTGTCAGCATGATCCTTCATAATGGGCTTTTCAGTGGCATTTTACATTTCATGCTGTTAATGCTTTGCAAGAGGAAGGTGTCACAATTTTCAAATGGCGGATATCTCATCTTGGCATTAATCTTTTCATATTAAAAAGCCCACAGACATGTAGAATAATTTCATATTATCCTATTTGTGATTGTTGAGAGCTGTCATAGTTAGAATTTGAGGAAATCGCCTGAATCCTAGTATGAATGACAGTTGCTTGACAGCTCTGCAGCAACTTTCTAACAATGGAGGGATTGTTTGAGGAAAAAAAATCCACTGTCAATATTACAAATATATGGACATTTTATAGTTCAGCAAAATGGGCATAAAAATGCCTTATTTTTTTCAACCATAACACTCCAGTGTTTCCAAAACTGCAATGTATCCTCTTAAACCTCAGCTAAAAGTTTCTCAGAGTTTTGCTCCGTAAATTGAAAGTTCCAAAAATAATAACATCTATAATGTAAACTTGCTGAAAAGCACATGTTAATGGAGATTCTAGTCACATGTACACATTCCTGATTGCTTTGCTGAATAAAGTTCCTTTAACATTGATTGAAGCATGTCTATACAAACAGCTTAAAAGGGTGTGGTGAGCCAATACCAATCCCTCTTATTGCCATTTTTGACATGTTACTGTAAAGGACAGTAACATCTCCTTTCAATATTAATTGTGACAGTAACAAAATAAAGATATTTTTAAATCAGTGTTTCCTTGTCAGTTCACATTCAATTCCAAATGACATTTAACACCAGCAACACCAGAGGCTTCTAATTCAGTTGGTAATCGTAATCCATCAATGTGAACAGGAAACTGCCAATCATGTTTTGCCAAGCTGTATCAGAATGATAATGTCAGGCTGAACAACCTTAACATTCTTTTCACATCAGAATCAGAATCCGCTTTATTGGCCAAGGATGTGTACACATACAAGGAATCTAACTCTGGTTTTAAGTTGCTCTCAGTGTACTCACACACAGTTCCAATAACAATTTACAGGAAGATAGAAATAGACATACAGCTAGAAACAAGGACGACAAAGCTGAACAAAGATACAGCAAGTAGGTGAAACAACATACAATGTCTATATACAAGTGAAGTGTTTCTGTAAATTATAAACAATACAAATAAAGCAAGGAAATAAATATTGAATGGATAGATATATTTATTTGATATACATGAAGTGGGTGGTTATGTACGATATATGTATGTATACATGTCTATATACAGTATACACAGCATGCAGGCTTTATATTTGACAGTGATGGATGATATGTACATGTTAAAGCGCAGTGCATATTTTAAACTGTAAACATATAATTTAGGTAAGTGGATGTGGATGTTACACTGTGAGAGCTGAAATTAAACAGGAGGACGTATCTAACTTCTCATATCTGCTTGTCAGACTTCTGTATGATCCTCTCTCCAAAATAAACCCTTAGACACAAAAGCAAATAATCCACAGTGATGTATAATACTAAGACGAGAGGAAATACACAACAGCTCTATTCTGGGCCTGTTCTTTAAAGCATTTCACTTGTGTTTTTTTATAACGCCCTCACAATAACAATTAAGTACAAAAAATATAGTGGCTTTATGAAGCTGCATAACCTTAAACACGCAGATTACCATACACAGTAAGTGTTAATGAGAAAAAGTATTAATTATTGCCATGTAAACTGAATAAACACTGTGGGATCTAAATAGAAATAGTATTATAAACAGACTAATGTAATCATGAAACTAAATCTGTGTTTTTGCTTCTGGCATTGTCAGGGGGAGGCCACCTGACCAAAAAAATTATGTCCAACTTAGGCTATAAAATTCCATTAACTTAACGGACTAAAAATGTTTTATGACACAATTTATTTACAAGTCTGTTCAAAAGAGTTGAATAAATCAAACTGACAGGCAACTGACTCGGGAGTTGACAGCCAGTGAAACCTTTTATAGATCTAAGTGCCCCAGAACACATATCTGTTTGTTACAGAGCTCAGGACTCATTCATCTGTTCTGTTCCAGTCCTTATAAACCTTACATCTTTTACGGGACATGTCTTGAAAACAATTTCTGAAAATCATTTTTCAGATGTGGTTAATGGAAATCCATGCACATGGTTTCTTGTAACAGAATCTATGCTTTATTTTCAAGCATTTCGGCACCTAATATGTTCCAGTATAAAACTTTCTTCATCTTTTATAGAAGTTACTGCTGACAGAGGTGTAAAACCTCCAAACTCATTGAATCATCCCTCGTTGGCTCTTCCTCTCTTTCCTTTTTCTGTCTCCCTCTCTGTCTCTCTCTCTCTGTCTTTGCTGTCCTTCACTCCCCCTCTCCAATCCTGCAGTCTGCAGTGTCATCTGTCTCACTAAAAACTAAGAAAGCATGGCAGCATTCTTGTTTTTTTCTAGCACTTTTTTCTCGCTTTTTACCCACCACTCATTTCTTTTCTCCCATCTCGGTTCTTCTGTCTCGTGGTCCCTGTACCTGGACTCAGCTGTAATTGCTTATCTAGGGAGAAATAAAAGCCAGGTAAATGGTTACGTGTGTGTGAGTGTGTGTGTGTGTGTGTGTGTGTGGTATAAAGAGTAGCTGTATGTGTGTGTGACAAATGCAGATAGTTCTACAGATGGCCCATAAAAGCAGCAGCTTGTAATGAAGCAACTGAGACTGAAATCATGGTTATGGTAAACTGGGGAGAGACAGAGATAGGGAAAGAGAGGCAGAGATAGATAGATGAAGAGAGAGAATAGAGAGGAGGAAGAAGTGAGGGTAAGAGAGAATAAATAAGAGGGCAGGCAGCAATAAACCATGAAAAGGAGTGTGGTATAGCTGCTGGCTACTGAATAAACTAGTGTAATGAAACTATGTGATGTTCACAATAAACTAGGGAGAGAACGAAAGGAAGAATGAAGGGATGGACAGAAGGGGTGATATAGTGGTATGGTTAGAGCAGGAGAGAGAGGGGGAGAGGCAAGGAGCTGGCATGTCATCAAAGTTTTTAGTTGAGGAGGAGTCAGCGGGGGAACACGAGGGGAGGGGATGGGTGGAGTGTGACAGGAAGAGACATTGAGGGAAGATGGGAGAGAGATTAAAAAACAGGGGACATGGGAATGAACGATAAAAAGAAGATGAGACAGATGGAGAAAAAGAGATAAACAGTGAAAATGAAGCAAAGGAAACAGAAAAAACTATGAAAAAGATCGGTGATAGAACGGGTAGAATGTAAATGTACAGAGCCCCCGTGGGGTCAGCTAAGAAAAAAAAAAAGAGCGTAAATCTGTGCGTAAATCTGTAAATCGGTTTTCATCATAATCCATGCCCACGGTTTTGTAATCCGTGCCCACAGAGGTAGATTTTTGGAGTGAAAAGCACAATAAATGCAACGTTACACGTCCAGCGCAAAACACAAATCTGTGCGCACGGATTGCGCATGGATTGCACACAGATTTGCAAACGACTTCTCTCTTCATGAATGCAGCATTTCGACGGCGACTGGATCCGCCAAGTAGGCAAGTCCAATTTATCTAGATTTAAGATTAGATTTAATGCTATATTGTGTTTTGCATTGGATGTTTTGCAGCTTTCATTGTGTAATGTTGTATTTATTGTGCTTTTCACTCTAAAACCAACCTCCGTGCCCACGGATTGCAATATGAATTCAAGCGCACAGTTTATAAATTGTGCGCTTGGATTTGTAAACCGAGAGTACAGATTTACACATGGCTCTTTTTTTTCTCAGCTGATCCCAGGGAGGCTCCGTATAAATGTGGTGGAGACACCAATTAAAAACCAAGTGGCAAAGATGTGTTGGTGTGTGTTTCTGATAGCACTCTGAACCACCAACAGACCGAAAATGTACGTGTATGTACGTCTGTTTGGGTGTATGTGTTGGTGAGAGTAAATGTGTGTCTGATAGGACACTGAACAACAAACATCCTGACACTGAGTGGGGCCACACTGAGTGGCAAAATCGATAGGCCAACAGGTCGCAACACTAGGCCAACCTGACATCCAATCACAATACAGCACAGGGGGTCGCCACAGTGATGGATGACCCTGAGTGTGTGTGTATACGTGCATGTGTCCAAGTCTTGTGAGTGTGCGTTTCTCTGTAACTGTGTGTCTGTGTGAAGATAAGGAGGATGGCAGTTGGAGGGGGGTCTATCAGGGTCTAGCAAAACGATTTTCCTCTCTCGTTTATGCTGTCCATGCTCTGTGAGCACCAGGATTTAATATACCCTCTAAAGGAAACCTTAAACAGAAACTTTATATCAACTAATTATAGCACATCAGGGCATGCTTGGGTGTTTTTGCTTTTCTGCAATGGAAACTCACTTAGAGGCAAAGATATTTCTGATATTTTTGTTCTAGTTATATCTATTTTTAAATGATCCACAAGCTTTGGTCTAGTGGACCCCATCACATTCTAGATGGATGCTAATAATAAAATGGTAGTAAGTTTAATTTAAAGGAAACTGAAAGCCTGTGTTTGCGTGTGGCCACTGAGAAATGCAAAATGTCCGCATAATCCTTAGAGTTGTCACCAGCACTGTGGCTACAGTGGAGGTACAGAGACAGAGAGGGTCGAGAGCAGGGGGAGGGTGTAATTGAAAAGGTATGACAATAAAGTCATTGTTTAAATTAATCAGTCAGCCAACCAATCTAAGAATCACTCAATTGGTTCATTTGCAGACATCAAATCTTCTCTATTCACTGTCTACTTTGTGAACGATAATTACATATTTTTGCCGTAAGCATGGAAAAGATTCCCCTGCAGCTGTACTCTAGCTTTTCATTCAAAGATTATTGCGCATATTTCTGAAGTTTGAAGAGTGAAGCGCTGTAAGGTTTTCTGAGTTTCTGGTGTTTCTCTACCTCTCATTTGGGAGCATACTGAGCATAATCTTTCTTACTACCACTGTTGATTTCTTCTTTTCCCCTCCCCTTTTCACTTCCTCCATTCTTCCCCCTCTCCCCCCCTCTGTCTGAGTAGTTTCATATTTCTATCTATCATGTTTGGCATCCTCTGTCTCTCGTTTTTTTTTCCCACCTCCCCCTCTTTCTGTCTCTCTGCTCTTGCCTCCCCCTCACCCAATCTGTCTGTCTCCCTCTCCCTCCTCCCTAACCCCCTATCTGTCTGAACAGTTTCATAGTTGTATCAATCAAGTTCAAACAATAAGACTGGAGTTGGTCCCTGTTCTCCCATCTACTTCCTGGTTTATGGCTTGTAATACCCCTTCTCTCCCTCTCTCTCTGTCTCCCTCCTTCTCTCTGCTGTGTGTGTGTTTGTGTGTGCGGATGTTTATATGCACACTTGTGCATATGTCTTAGACACAGGACTGTAAATGTATCTAGAGGGAATAATGTGAGTAACTATAAAACACTCTGATATTGTCTCCCTCCCTCTCTCTGGGGCTGAGTTTTGTCTGCTTTGGCTGGGAGTGCATTCAAAAAACCCTTTTACAGCCATCATGCTTGGCAATATATATGTATTTAAACTGCGTCATCACAATGCAAGTGTCTTTCTTATGAAACTCTGTTTTTAATGGTTGACGCAGTGTGTGGACTGGGGCTGTAAGTGCTCCAGAGCAGTCTCTGGATTGGGCACATCACTGAGCAAGAGCTGGGTATATTATTTGGTTGAGTGATGGTTAAGTTAGGGGAAATGCATTGTTAAACATTTTAGTACAATTAATTCAAAAAAGAAATTGAAAAAGCCTAAATCCTTCTCCCTTTCTCTTTTTTTCTCTTCCTCTGCAGAACTCCACAGTACATCTTGTGGAAACCCTGGTATCCCACCCAAAGCAGTGCTAAGTGGTGGCAGCCGTTTTGCTGTGGGAGACCGTGTGCGGTACAGCTGCGTTCCTGGTTACGTCTTAGACGGCCATGCCACACTCACCTGCATTACCAATGCGGGAAACACCGCCGTCTGGGACTTTCCTGCCCCGATTTGTCGAGGTATGGACGACTAAGCCTGTATGTGAATTTGCACGACTGTATATGAAGAGTTTTATTCTAAAGTGAAAATCCATTGAAACTGAAATTACAATACCAGCAATTAGTTTGTTTTTTAAATAACACTTGACTCTTCAATATTATAGAAATATTGATCTCCATATAATGCTTTCCCAAAACAAAATATATAGAATTTTGGAAGAAAACCCTTCATATAATTTACGTGTATATGTGTGTCTGTGAGAGAGACAGAATGACAGACAGACTTTGTTTGTGTGTGTGTGTGTGTGTGTGTGTGTGTGTGAGAGAGAGAAAGTGTGAGAGGCAGGCAATCCAAGAATGCTTGTGCGTATAATGTGTGCTTATAGTGTGTGTGTCTTTTTATGCTTTACTCTATAATCAAAGGTGTGTGTGGGAGAGAGGCAAATATGCGCAGTGTACTCTGTATGCTATTGTCTATTTTTGGATTCTTGGGGTAGGTGTAGATGGTCTGTTACAAAGTGTTGTATGCTATGCCACACTACAGTACATATGCTGCGAAAGAACTCTTCTTCTCTTCTTTCACTTTATGCATTTGTACCGGCATACATCCCCCATATAGTGTAGGTGGATGCAAATTTAGCGACTTGTATGTGTGCGTGTACAGTATCACAAGCAGTTCTCTTTAAAAATAAGTTTGAAGTAATTCATATTGAAATGACAACAGCAGAAGCTGCATCTAAAATAAATAATAATAAATAGCATCTTGTTTAATGGATTATCTTGTCCTATACCTAAAATAAACACTGTAGATAATGATTACATTAAACCTTCATTTTCCATTTTTTATATTTTCATCAGATTTCTATGAATAACTCTCTGTTATGGAGAGGGTTGCTTGTACAACCAATCCTACAGAGAATCACACCCACAATCTGCAGATTTATGCAGCCTTCAGCTGCTGACAGCTCATTGTTTTACTTTGCCAGTCCATATGGTTGAGTGTCAACAGCTCTCATTGGCCCCCATTTACCAAAAATTGGGCAGCCAGTACTCAAGCTCACTCAAAAACATAGAGCCAAAATAAATAAGTGACTGTTAAAGAGAGCCGAGCATCTAGCAAGCCACAGGGACACAGATTTTCATGGGTTGCATCTCCCTTTGTGGCTATCTTTGTTGGATAAACCGGGAGATGTGCCTGTTTAGTCACATGATCAGGGTGGTGCTTTAAAAATGGAGGCATTCTGAAACGACTGTCACCAACATGGATGTGAACAGCCAGATGGCAGCTGCATGGGCACCTCCTGGTATCTGGGAGGGACTGTGCTGACAGAGCCACAAGTAAAAGAAGATACCGTTTGACAGCCTTAACACCATATGCTCCTGACCACAATATGCTCATGGGTGACCACACCCTTGAAGCCTTAGAAAATTCGAGGTGAACAAATAACTTTATGTTACACTTTTTCTAATTCATCTGCCCTGAGCTGCTTGGTTGCTGTAAGACTATGTTTGAAATAAATGACAAAATTACAGTAACCCTATGTATATTCATATACTTATACAATGCAGGAAGAGACAGGGATTTAGTTAAGATTTTGAACTTTGCCGCTCCACCTGAATGCATTCCGGTTGTAGATCTGATAAGAAACACAGACTCAGTCATCTAGAAGAGCACCGTCACTTAACACACAGGAGCAGGCACTTCTCAGAGGGGACCCGAACATCACCATCCTCCCAGGAGAGAGGGGGCGGATTCACAGTATTGAACTTGGAGGACTATCAGTTCATGGTATGTGCACTCCTTAGTGATGCAAGCAAGCGATAAACAAGAGAGATACCACCAACCGCTAAAAAGAAACAAGGCAATGAATTACTTACAATCAGTGGAAACACAGAAGGTGTAGATCACAATAGCATCAAGCTCGGGGAAACTAGGAACTGTACACAGACTAACTGTCAGCAGCAATGATTTGGGGGACTCTGTCAACAGGGTTCAAGGACACACACTGGAAGCATTCACACCAATATTCATGTGTGATGACAGTGGACAGGACTATAGTGACAACAGCAGGAGCTCAACCTGATCAAACAAACAGAACGCAGTCCAGGCCAGGTACTCCTTATTGGATCTTTGCTTGGACATTAAATAGTAGTAGAACACATATGAGGAAAAATCCGGACCAAACACTTCGAAAGACAGAACAAGATCAGATCAACAGACATCTGTGGTTGTCCTAACAGGCCATTAAAAACAAAGATAGAGCCATATTGTCATCTGTTATAGACAGACTTCAGAAATTTTACCAATTATGTCATTTTTTCTCTTCTCTTATCATTTTGTTGACAACAGACACTGCCAAATAAAGTTTGTATTTCCAACATCACAAGAGGGAAAAAAAATCCAAAATACAGCTTCACTGTGAATCAAACCGCACTCAGTTTGTAATTCACCCTTTAAGTGTGTATAATGCTTGTGCATTTTTGCCAATTAGCCCTGCCTTTTTTGGCACAACAATGCCAACCAAAACCAGTCTAATACATGCAACAATGTGACGAATTGCTGCACAAGATACCTCTCTGTGCAGTGAAGTGTAATTTGGGTCTAGGGAAGGAAGAAGGGGATGAGGGGAGGGAAGAGAGAGAGAGGGAAGAGGGGGAAATGGCAACTTGTCAGTACTGGATTAGCAATGTCTCTGTCACTCTGTCAGTAAGGCTAAGAGGAGCTAAGCTACTAATACGTTCACACCAACTCGGAAACACACACATACACAACTACCCACATACCCACACTAAAGCACTCACACATACGCACTCAGAGTTGTATACTTGGGTGTTTCTGCTTGTGTGTGTGTGTGTGTATGTGTGGTGACACCTAGAGGCATTCATACCAGCCGTAATAGCTTTCTATCAATTATTCAGCCATGCAATCAAATGACTTGAAATGCAGTGCTTTTAGCAATATCACCGGAAATGTGTTCACTCCCTCACTCTCTCTCTCTCTCTCTCTCTCTCTCTCTCTCTCTCTCTCTGTGTGTAATCTCATCCCTTTATTCTTACAATTACATAAATGTAAACATGAGCACCTTCCTACATACATAAGTACACACCGCTTAAATTATCATGCATTCATCATGAATAGACTAGATAAGAATAGAATACTCACTGGAGAATTACTCAAAATGGTAAAATGCTTTTAACTCTTCACATTCATCTCTCACCTTTTATAGGTGAAACCAATAGACCACATTTTGTTCCGAGCAACAGAATATAGGTGCACTCTGTGGTTAGTGGATATTCACACCAAGAATGTCCTGGTCCAATACTCTGCCCCGTCTTTGTGGAAACTAAATGTTGTCTCTGTTTCGGTTTCTCTCCCACATTCACTCAATCCAGTGGAACTGGAGAATTTAAATTACCCTTAGTAATGTGTACACATGAATGTTATGGCTTCATAATTCCCTGCCTTTCAGTTTTAGCCACTAAGGCCCTGAGTGCAGAAACAAATGACAAAATAAGGTACACCTTACAATGTAATTAGATTAGATTATGATGGTTATTTGGTTATTAGATTCAACTTTATTGTCATTTCACAGAGTTCAGGTACTGAGACAACGAAATGCAGTTTAGCATCTAACCAGAAGGGAAAAAAGCAGTAAAGTGCAGAATAATGTGCATGTGTATAGAATAAACAGTAAGGGGTAGCTATAAATACACTAAGATACAGTATGAACAGTATTAACAGTATAAACAATATGAAATGAATGCTCATCATGCTGAGATAGATATGTAAGAACAAAGATATATACAGTGCAGATATAAGTACAAGTAATGGCAATAGTGAGACATTATATACAGAATACACAGCTGGGGGTATGATATGAATGATAATGCAACCTAATATAACAATACAACTACTGTTTTACATAATACCATAAATAAGTTAACACCCCGTTGACATGGACATACTATTTATTGCATGGTGCTGGATCACATTATGTTGAACAGATGTTGCTTTTACTGTTCACTTTATATATTTGGTGTATTGGAAATTGTTATTTTCCTTGTTGGAGTATCTTTGCCACCACTGAGCAATCATGTTGCAAATTAGATTGTTTTGTAACAGGCATAAAAAAGACTGCCATCACTAGGATCTCATAATGCCATGCAAGTTCCCTGATGATGATTCTAGTGGCTCAGAGAGAGACATAATTTTGGGATGCAGTTGGTATGAGTGGAACTCTCCTATGTAGTCTCACAGCTAATATATATTTTTTCTGCCAGAGGTCTTTGTTCATCGTATGCCATGTAAATAACTTCTGATATATATACAACCTCAAACTGATACAGATTAAGGAACAAGTACTCACCTGACTACACTTTGAGGTCTGGGGTCACTACAAACTGACAATTCATTTGCAAAATAATATAGTGTGCACTACTGTTTTATACTGAATGTGAGGTCTTCCTGTTCTCAGGTGATGTTGGAAGTATTTTTCTCTGCCAGTAAACCTAATTAAAGTTGTGGCCGATGGACATGTAATAATGACATGTTGTAGCTTGATCACGTGAGCAGTGTGTTGTATAATTTTAAAAACATCAACACCATTGCTAAGGTTCAAAGTAAACATCATCATCTACACACATAGAGCATATTTACTGCATGTACAGTCTGGGTATCAAGTAGCTAAGCTAAGCTAAGCTAACAAAGCTGTTCAGAAACATTAACTACTACCATTACGTTGGCATCAAATAACCTCCTCTGGTTTTCTATGATTAACTAATTTGGAAAAAGAGTCTTACAGACTGATGAAGAGCGCATGGCAGGTTTAAATAATCTCTTTGCAGGACTAATAATAATACATTTCATAGTTGCCATGGACTTAAGTGTGGCAGTAATGATAGATAAAATGACCCAGCAGGAGCAATTTTGATTGATACTCCTTGCTCATCATTGCTCTCTCATATGACTTGAATCTCCTCTTTGTATTGAGTGCGCAATTACTTCGCCATTTATTTATTTTTTTGCTTTTGCTTTTTTGTTGCATTCGAGTTTCCTTTATATATGTTGAATATACAGTACAGTATCCTTCATTGGTGTAGTGAAGGTGTTGCTGTTGGGAACAGATGTTGCCTTACAGATGACAGGACATTGTCCAACATAGCAAGAACAACTACAGTAGAGGCCGGCGAAGCTTACAGTAGGATTGTTCATTTAGAAATCCAGAGAACTTGAAAAGGGTTGGGAACCATTGTGGATGCGGGCCTACAGATCCATTGAGTCACTGTATGTGGTTTTGAGGCATAAGAATAAACTTCACTTGACATGACATGTGTAACTGTAGCAACAGCAGAACCAATCTTACAAAGACCTTTTGAAATTGGGCTTGTATCGTAAGGGTGCTGTTTCAGCACACTTTTATTGTACCCAAACCGTGTTATATAGTGCCATGAGGAAAATATAATGGGAAAACATACAGTGCAGCTTTGGTATGCCACAGTTAAGCAGTAGAAGAAGCACATAAGTTATATATGTGTTATGGAGAGATTCCGCGTGGACCTCTCATTGCATCTGTGTATGAGTGTCAGTATGTGTGCTTCTACTAAGTTGGTGCAGAATTATTTACAGGACAGAAATACCCTTCAGCATTCAAGGCATACATATTCACACAAATACACACACATGAGCATAGTTGGCCCTAAGAAAATTTCATCATGATCTCACAGATACAGAATATGCTTATGAATATTCATGGTTTGGGTGAATGTGTATGTGTGGATGTGTGCATAAGTGTGTGGGGTGGGGGTGGTCTGAGTTAAACAGAGCAAGACAGATAAACTGAGACAGAGCATCAGTGGATATAGTGTGCATATCTCTGTGGTGCAAAGAAGAGCATTTGAGCTGAAAATGTGGGAATTTAGGAGAAACTGTGATTGACTGCATGTTTGTGTATGTACAGGTGCATTAATACGCTGTGAATAACTGAGTACATGCGATAAACACATGTTTTCGGTACAGTACCTCCAAGTCACAATAAAACCAAGAGAGAGAGGGAGAGACAGAGATGCGTGAAACTAAAGGAAACAAGAGTGGGGGTAGAGAGAGGGGGAAGAGCTAGAAGGAGAGGAAGTAGGGGGTTATTGTTGGAATTGAAAAGTAATAATGTGCTCTGACAAAACTCAAAATTAGACTGGCTGAGAAACGGAAATGAAATGAGTGTGTGTGGTACTTTGTGAGTGTGTAGTCAGCATAACAAGATTGAGGCTGCTGCTGCTTGTGTGCATGTTTTTGTGTGTTCACAGGGGTGTGCACATTATTGGTTAAGCTCATAGCACTAATTCTGCTGCTGCAGTCTGATCAGGCAACGCTTGATTTTTTTTATAAATGTGTTATATATAAAAAAGTGTTTTTTCTATAACACTGCAGTCACTATGTCCCAAACAAAGGCCAAGCTGTGGCAGAATTCAGTTTTAGCCTGTGCCCTTAAATAACCCTTATGTTGTATTCAGACAAAGCGTGAAGCTAATTCTAGAGGTGGATTGAGGCAACAATGCACCTGCGGGTTGAAAATGTCTTAACTTCAGCAAAAAATTGGAATTCATCCTCAAAATGTTCAATTCATGAACATACAGAAACTAGAGGAAATATGAGAGAAAAAGGAGAAAAATACGACAAACTAATGGAATTTCTAGTAATTGAGATCAGTCCGACTCTATACTGTCACACACATACAAACACAGACACCCACAGTTGGGTATGCATTGTCAGTTAGCTACAGGTAATGTGTGTACTTTTGCTGCTTTGGCTGTTTGTGCTGAATAAAACAGACTCCAAATCACTCCAGTCGTCATATTTGCAGGAATGAAGCGAGGCTAAAATTCACCTCACATTCATCGTCAAAGTCAGTTATAGCTGAGTGAGTTACTTACCAGAGGTTGTAGCTGATGGGGCTCTACTACTGGGGAACTCTGAAAACTTGTTTCTAAAAATACCTACCTGTCCTAATATTTATTTAGTAATTAACCAGCATCCTCCAAAAAAGTAACTGCCATATAAGTATGGAGTATATTTAATTTAGTAGAGAAGCTCCCTTGTGAGCTATGCATCACTAATTAGAAGAATGTCAGAGTCTTGCCTGTTTGCAGCAGGATTAATTATTTTTTAGCTTCAGTATTTTATCCCTGAGTTTAAGCCAAGTATAGTCTGACATATCCAGACACACTTAAAACTTAACTGGAAGGAAGTCTGACAGTAAGGAAGAAATGTATTTGTATGTGTTCATTCTAGCTAGAAAGAAAGAAACAGTGAAAGAAAATAAAGAAAAAGAAAGAGCATCAAACGAATAATTGCTTGGGAATCCTGTAACAGTTGTTGCTATGCATACGGTCTATATGGTAAACTGGGAGTCAAATAATCTAGCTTCGTTCCGATGGAGAGACTGTGTTGTCAAAACTCAAGCAAGTACCTGCATACGTGTGTTTTAATGTGCATGCACTTATATGGTAGTGCATATTTGTATGTATGCATGTGGGCGTAGATCATGATAAAGTATGAAACAAGAACCGAGTAAACAAGATACTGTAAGTGTTACATTTCTTTGCTATATACATGTCGTTGAACTAAAGTAACAACAAATAACCCGTAAACATTTATAAATTAGGCATTTTGCACCAGAACAGAAGTTACTATATTCACATCATGTTCAGGTCACAGGACCCAAATCAGAAGGCAGTAAAACAGATATAAGATGAAGAAAACTCTTCCTGTTCTTCACTTGGACATGAATTCCCAGATTTTCAGGAGCCTAACCTCTTTTAAATTGGCATTATTGATAAGGTGGCCTTTTTACGGGTAATTGCTTTTCCCAGAGGCATTGGCATTTTAATCCATTTAATTATTCTCCATTATTATTTCATCATTATTTACTTCTGCAGTAATGCTAAAGATGACATTTTTAATGTGGTTTACAGTATGATGGGGATTTGGTAGGTGATTTTTACTTAGCAGCACTTAAGAACCTACCCAGGCCTCAGACTGACCATCAGGAGCACAGGGGAGGAATCTCAGTTTGGCCCAGAGAATCATGCTGGTGTTACAGTAAAACAAAAGCAAACAGGTAATTCAAAGCAAAAAAATGCACAAGGAAGATACATTCACTCAGAATATAGACCTAGAGCAGTGTACAGCTGTAAAACCTAAAGAGATAGTACTGACATAAACAGTAAAATGAATACCTGGACTAAACGAGCTTACAGGTTCGACAAGGACATCAGGTACAATAACACAGGTCATCATTTTTACATGTGTCTGAGAATGAGAGAGTGCAGATTCAAAAAAATAAATCCTTACATGTGTCAAATTTAGGATCATAATTCATCCCTTTGAAATGTTTCTGCAGCGCTGTGCTGTTTACTGTCCATGTCCATACCGTAGAGACACAGCTCACAGATGAGGTAGGGTGTTTCAATAGTTCTGCGAGTTAAACGAGATCACACCATATCCAGTGCTGTATGGAATATTTAAAATATACGTTGAATTGTAAGAATACTGATGGTTTATCTTAATTCTAGTGAGGAGTTTTTCCTCATAAAAAATGAAATGTGTTTCAAAAATAATTATTGATGCCAGATGAAGACAGCTGGTTAATGAATAAGTAATGGCCTTTCATCGCGCAACTGAATCAAACTAAGAATAATTTGTGAAACAACAGTACCATGCTGAACCAAGGATGTGTTGTAAGTCCACTCTCTGGTTATGTAAGTATGTGGGTCGTATGGACTTGAACAGGTGTTTGCTTTGAATCTGAGTTTGCAGCAAAATGTCTTTCACATTCCTGGAAATCCACAACATTTTGGAAACCTCCAGCAGAGGGTGTTTTTATGTATCAACTATTTAAGTCATAGGCTTTACAAAATGCTGCATCACATGGTACATGCCCCTTTCAGTTGAAAACACATAAAAAAAACCTAAACCAGGTGTTAAGCAGTTGATATTAGATTATATTATATACACTATTTCCTCAGCATAAGCGTATTGAGGGTGTTTGCTCTTTTTTCAAAAACATTCTGCCAGAGTCAGTACTTTAAACTCTGCTGAAGTTGGTTGTTTGACTTCCACATAAACTTTCTACGACTTTCACAATTCACTTTACATCTGTTTGTGTGTGTGTGTGTGTGTGTGTGTGTGTGTGTGTGTGTGTGTGTGCGTGTGTGACAGAGTGTGAGTGACTGCTTCTGACAGTGCGCATGACTGTCTGTGTTAGTGACTTTGTGTGTATAGGAGTGTGTGTTTTGCCCAAGGCTGACTAGAATTGTTGCTTGGTGAAATGGTGAGATCGTCATGGTACAATGGTATTGTTATCGTCATGACAGTGTTCGTTTCCAGGAAACATCTTTTTATTCTTTTTTATTTCTGTTCTTCCTTTTTCTCTGCTTCCTTGACCTCTTCATTTCTTCCAGCTGTCCTCTCGTCTCATTTTGCTTTTCTTCATGTTACTTGCCGGGTAGCAGTGGAATGGGAACTGACGCAAATTCTGAGCTGTTCTTTTACCAAGCTTATGAGCAATACAGTGGATAAACTGATTACATAAAAAAGTAAACTGTGGCATTTCCTTTTAATCTTAGGCTGGGCCTGGTTGCCAATATGATGTCACTGGTTAGGCATCTAATACTGCTATAATGCTTTGTTCAAAATCTGGTAAAAAACAAAAGTGCAGAGATAATCTATATACTACGCAACTCCGTCTGCTGAGGAAGGCCACAAAATGCTTCGGAAACAAGTAAGTTAGACCTTGTGCTGAGAATTGTTTTCTGTTCCAGAAAACACTCAAAACCACAACAGTTAAGGCAGTGGACACTTTAGCATTTTTCTACTCTCTTTCTGGTGCGTTTTCTCACTCTAAGTCTGTGTAATGTTGTTTCATGCATCAGATACCCACACAAAGAGAGAAGGAGAGAGGGACAACAATGCCAATTTGACATACTGTATATTTCTATGTGTGTGTGTGTCTGTGTGTGTGTGTATGTGCCAAGTATTATGAACTAGTTCAGCTGAGCTTTGACAGATTACAGTGTTTACGCAGGTAGTTTCCTCTAACCTGAGACACACACACACACACTCGGGCACATACACACTCCCCTTTGCAGTGCAGGTGATTCAAGCTGAGCTGTCATATTGATTCAAATATGTTTCACAGACACTCAGACACACTGGCTGTATGTTTATGTGCTTATATCTGTGTGTGTATGTGGCTGTGTGCATCTGTACACACTAGTGTTTATGTATGTGTGTGAGTTTGTGTGAATGAACTATCCTTGTTAGCACATCGCTATATCTCTTAGTGAGGAGAATCAAAGAGTTTTGAGACTCCTGAAATAGTCAAATTAACTTCTTTGTATCAGCAGCAGAAATCTCCTCTCTCCAAAAAGTTAAACTTTCAGAAACTCTAAAGAATAAACTGATAATTTTTCCCCATTAGCAACCAGGCATGACAAAAGAAAGACATTTTCATAAGGTCAGTATGGTGACCTTATCCAATTAGCATCAGGAATCAATGGTTGTAGACAGAAAAGCAAGTGGCTGTATGCTTATGTTGTAAAGCTCAGTTGTTTGTCAAAGTGGTACCAAGCTGATATGCATCAGTGTTGGGAATTTGCACTTTTATCACAGAAAATGTTGACACCAGAACTAATTAAATTACGTCATATGTGAAGCATCTGCTCCTCATTCCTGTCAATTTAGCTAATTATTTCAAGGCATGCCTATTTATAAGCAGATTTCAAAAGAATATATTGAACTATATTTGAATATGCTTTACAAACAACTAACAAGCCAAATAGCTTTGAGCTAATTACATGCTTGTGAGCTAAATGTCAGTAACACCTCTAAGTAACACCTTTCTGTGATGATAAACAGTTTGTGGTTTACATATCGGTCCTACAGATCTAGAAGAAATTAAACTTCTTTTTATGTATTCATAAAACATAGAAAGACAACATCATTACTATTACAAAGCACTTTGAAAAGCTCACCAGTGTGGTGCATTCATTTACTATTGTTCAGATTAAATCCAAAAGAAGACCTTTTCTACTCCCTACTTAGAAGTTAGCCAGACTTTTTAGTGTAAGATCCTACAATATTTACCTCATCATTTTCACCACTTCCATATTTGCTTTTCTCATGAATGCAATGCTGTTTGACTTTCAAGTCTAGGATGTTGAATTTTCCCATCAGCAAAACTGTAAGACCATCAGTCTGTACTTTTAGTAACACACAGTGATAGTATAAATTTGACAAAGCATGTTGTTCACTGTGATGACCAATTAAGCAAGTTTCAGGCCTCTAAGGCAAAAAAAACCCAAAAGACATGGTCCTTTAATAAATAAATAATTTTTGACAGAATTTGAGTAATCAAATAAGAAAATGATGAAACTATCATTTTTATACAACTCAGACAGTATCCGATGTCACAGAAAAGTACTGTAGACAAAACATATGTGCTTTAAAATGCAGATTTATGCAGACGTCCTAGCACTCAATTTATTTTCCCCCATGACAACAACCACTCTAATAACTCCTAAGTAGGATAAAACAAACCAGAAAAAGGCTTTGCTCATGATGTTTATGTCTATGACTGGAGCAAGTTTCTTTCTCTTCCTCCCTCTCCCTCACTCTCTGTCCCCTTCTTTCACACACACACACACACACACACACACACACACACACCTCTTCCAGCTTCTCCATGGTCTCATTATTATCTTGCTAATGGTTCCCTGTGGATGTAAAGCTCTGCTGATCCAAGCAGCTGGAGAAATACACGCACACACACATACCACCAAACAGTCAGATAGAGAGTGCAACACACACACACACACACACACACACACACACTGTATGTCATACATGCCCAGGTAGAGAGTAAGATAATCCAGCACCATATGTTCCCACCAGTGCAAAAAATGTGAGACATTTAATAATTTAATACGCTGCCCTACCTCTCACCATACTCACTCACTCACTCACACACACACACACACACACACACACACACACACACATCCATTCTGTCCATACTGCTAATCCCTATCTGTGGAAGTCAGTACGGGGACTTCATTTTGTAATACATCCTTGTGTGTTGATATCCAAGAGTGCAATTACTGAAATGCCAAATTATAGCCGACTAAACTGTCCAAACTTTGAAGGCATATTTCACTCTAATTTCTAAGAAAATAAAGTAATACGTGTGCCATCACGGACTGGCCATGGTTTATACTTTGAAACAGTTTTGGCTGACACTGTTAAAATATTGTTCATTTTAATGAAGATGAATTGAATGCCATTATCGAAGTGTAGCTTTTTATGTTGTTCTCAATCTGCGGTATGTTTGAAGTATGCATCCTTTATACATTTGCCAGCTATTAATTTAGATTTAGTAGGTGAACTAGTTTTTGTTTTGTTCTACATTTTACAAACTGCTTTGGCATTTTATCAACATTTATTACCATGAACATTTTTAAAAACAAAATGATCAATCGTGACATATTTTAGCACTGATGGCAGCTTGTTGAACTGTAGGGAACCAAATAACTGTGACAAAAACTGACCTTTAAGTTTTAAATGAACTTTATGAAGCACTACTTATTTTCTTGACTGTTGACTTGAGGAATAGACATTGGAGCTCCTGACCTCCAGAGACCCAAAAATGTAGAATATGAAGAAATATGAAGACCCTTGCCAGGTTAACAAATGTTTTTTATGTGGCATGTAGTTTATTTATTTATATAACATAATAACAGTGCAGCATTTGAAATGATATTCAAAACACTGTGTTCACAGTAATGAAACTCTCTCTCTCCACACCCTATCTCTCTCTCTCTCTCTCTCTCTCTCTCTCTCTCTCAGATCAATGTACCAGTCTTGTAGTGACACTTGAAGTACTCTTATCTCTTCTCTGCAGACCTGCTCAATTCTTGCTACCTCCCTCCTCTCCTCCCCTCCACTTCTCTCTCCCCTCTTTTTCCTCCCTGTCTTGTCCTCTCTTCTTCCTTGCTCTGCACATACTGTACCTCTCCTCTCCTCTCCTCTACCCTCATTACATTGATGCTGATGATGGGTGCTGTCTAAACTTTGGTTAACAATGACATATGAGGTTGCTGTTGCAGCTCATCTACAAGCACTCTGCACTGCTAACATTTTCACAATGAGACTGATAGGACTGCACTTTTTCCCCTTTCTCTCTTTCTGTTTCCTGTCTTACTTTTATCCATGCTATCGTGTACACACAGATGTGGTATCTTGTGTGAAACCCTTTTCTCTGTAACCTTTAGAGTTTTCTATGTTTGTATTTGTAGTAAAACTCTCATAATTCTTTATATGCAGAGTAGCATCCATGACCCCAAGGCTGTGGCTGTAATAGTCTAAAATGCTTCTCAACAGGGTAACAGAATAGCTTTGCATCACAGCTTATAGTGTCATTGCCATTTAAATGCCAATTTAAAGTCTGCCCACAGCTGCTTCTCCTTGCCTTGTGTATATTCAATCAAAGGGTACAGCATTACAAACAACTTTCTGAGCAAAAAATAGTGAAGGGAGTGGAGAGAGAAAACCTTTTTTTTTTCATGAGCTACGTGAGACGGGGGAAAATATTTTTGTCAAATGTTTTAATATTCATTACATAGTTTTTTAAAATTTATTTTATTAATCAACCTTCCTTGGTAAGCATTCATTCTTCAAGCTTCATTCTATTCATCCAGCCAAAACAGAAAACAAAAATCAAATGTTAAGTTCAGAGGCTACCGAAGCTTAACTGCACTAACTTACCCATACATTGGATCGCCAGGCTGCAAAACATCATGAAGATCTGCAGCTTCAACACAGCCTGTGGTACCAAAAAGATTCCACTAAGACACTATTCATTTATTAATACAACCTATTATTATAATTTATTTATCAAGCTGCAAGTACTGGCGCTTGTAAGCATCAGTGTTGCAAACTTACACAGCATCAGCGCTTGACTGTGTGATCAGCGGTTTTATGGTTATTCATTTAACCATAAGAAACCACAGATGCTGGTGCAGCAGTAGCACACCTGTGGTGTAGTTGTAAATGCATTCACATTCACCTGGAGGAAACTCATGTCATTGTTCAAAAGGTACAGAGTAGCTGATCTGTCTGGATATATTAGTTAGAGTGGGTGATATGATATTGCCTGCAAAGATTTTTTGTACTGTCACACTAGAGAAATATCACACAACAACACAAAATACTTATTTATCAGTATAGGGTAAAATGTATCCCTGTTTTTTAAGGTTTAACTACTACCAGTTAAATAAACCTCTAAAATATCAAATCGTATTTGTATTAGATCACACACCATGCATCTAAATATACTTTGAGGTGTCTCAAAGGGATAGCTTCACACCCCAGCTGATTGCTGTGTTTTGTTGAAATTTCTCCCAATGAATAGTTTCAAAATGATCCAGTGACAAAAGGACAAATCCAAATTTGGATTTAGACACCAAGTTTTACCAAATAGCAAGTTAGCACTTAGCAGTTATCAGCACTTTGAACACATCACACCTACGCAGCGGCTTCACAGCACCTCCAGTGTTGTCATTAATTACTACACCATTTGAATAGCACATTAAATATGTCTTAGTTTTGCAGGTTCATAGATTTGATCTCATTTATTTTTTGGAAATGTGTTTCCTTCATTAAAATCTGTCATTATAAAAGTATGTGTTTATCTCTTCAGTGTCTGAAAAGATTATAATTCAGTCGTCGGTGAGTTCAGCAGCATGCTATTAAAAAGTATGTTTCTTTTCAAATTAAAGACGTTTTTATTTAGTTGAATTATCATGGTCGTTTTATTTCAAATCCCTGATTTATTCACAGCACACAGATCTGGGGGCACAGAGTGAGGTTTCTGTCAGCCAGCAGAAGGTGTGTGTCAGGTGTACTTTAGTTAACTGCAATGTGATTGGTTTAAAAATGTGTTTACCATGATGGCTTCTTTCCCTTATTAGTCTGCTGACACTGCAACACACACACACAATGAAGTGCACTCCATAAGCATCCAGACACTCTCATATGCATGCATACACAGCCAGTGTACAAGACACACACACACACACACACACACACACACACACACACACACAATGCAGTGCACACCACAAGCATCCAGACACTCTCATATGCATGCATACACAGCCAGGGTACAAGACACACACGGACACACACACACCCGCACATACACACACACACACATGCACACAGCATAGTGGCAGTGCTGTAGTCAGCAGGGGCTCATTTAGCCACTAAACGATTCAGGATGAATGTGTGTGTGTGTGTGTGTGTGAAGGCTTGTGGCCAACAGTGCTATGGATTTTAAGGACAGCAGGTTCTTCTCCTCAACTCCCTTCTCCTTACCCTTGCTCTATCTAAGAAACACCCTTAATCGTAACAGACGATATATATATATATATATAATATCCTAAACTTTGGAACAGGCCAGTGCAATTTTTGCGTTCGATATTAATGTTAATAACAGCCTAGCAACATTCACAATCTCTCACCTACAGTATCTCCTGAGACACAACTTTCTTAGTGATTTTGTGAAAGAGGTGTCTGATTAGACAGGATCATTAGTTTTCACCTGCCCTACATCAAGCAACCTAATCTCAGCGGTATGTACAAAAACATCCTGACACCCTTTGGTTTCAGACACTGCCCTCTGAGACTTTATTGGTCTATTAGGGCAGCACTCACCACACACAAACCTCAGCACAGTCTGGCTCTCCACATTATCTATTAGAGTGGTCAGTAACTTGGCTCTGTGATGGCACCAAAGTTACCATGCATGTGATGTTACACAGCTGCAAACAGTGCCTGCACTCTCCAGCAGTGCATTTCATACAGTACATCTCATTTTATTCAGTAAGCCCCTCATGTTGCACTTGACCGCTGGAGTGTTGGTCATGTCTTTAATTTGCTCTTCTGCTGCAGCTGCACTGTTTGCTATAATGGTCAAACACACATGATGATTGTTATTTGAATGTTGCATACATGCATAATCTGCTTTTTTATGCGAGCCTTGTTGCGGTTCCCATACTGCTATTGTATGAGGCTCTGCAATCTGGATTTGTATTTTAATCCAGCTGTTTGAGGAAGAAAATAGTATGCTTTCAGTAATGAAGAAATGTTACTGGTTAGCAGGCACAAACAAATAAAGAGTCCCGGTTAAGGTATTTCCATATTTAACTAAATGTGTACACAATGTGTGTGTTTTGAGTGTGGTTATATGAGTATGTATGTTTATGTGTAACGTGTTTATATATACTTCATTGTTAGTTGGAGGGAATTAAAGATAGAAGATTAGTCATGGCTGTTTAGTCACATCTATAAGATACACACGGCTGCTGTGACATCCGAAACAGTCTTTTACACAGACAATAGGACAATAATCATGGCTGCCATGATTACACAAAGAGGCTGCTGTATATACAGACAGATTCTGTAATTACATTGTCACAGAGGGTGAGATTTGTTAAAGCCATCCAATTGTTTAAAGATTTAAAGATCAGATAATTTAATGAAAAATGACATGTTTTGCAAATATAATTATCAATAGTAATAAAGTATTTGCAGTACTTGTTGTAGTAGTAGTATTCCATAGTACTGAATAATTACGTGAATTAAAGCAATTTATTATTTAATATCATAAATATATAGACATCAGCAGTGTTTTCAGTTATAGACAGATTATACATTTGTTACTTTTATGAAGTAGAACATGATATTTTGCTGTCTGCACTCTGTCAGACAGGTATGCAAGTACAGACAAACACACACTTGTTGTTAATTCTTATTCTTGTGAAAGATGGACATATACCTTACATTTTGTATGTCTGTGTATTTGCATATTTCAATACGCAGTAGTTTGTATGTGTGTGTAACAGCAGACTGTCGCTATGTGTGTTATAAATCCATTAGAGGAAATGTTACCATGGGAACAGAACCACCTCCACTACCTACAGCAACATGTAGAGTTCTGGA
Source organism: Macquaria ambigua (assembly GCA_008360985.2). NCBI lineage: Eukaryota > Metazoa > Chordata > Actinopteri > Centrarchiformes > Percichthyidae > Macquaria > Macquaria ambigua. Next base: position 295,479 of record VMKM01000462.1, on the reverse strand, counting down.
TCTGCTGACCCGACTCCCTCCTCCTTTCTGTCTCTCTCTGTCACTCCTCCTCCCTCAATTTCTCTTCTTTGCTCTCTTTTTCCCCTGTCTCTCGATACTTTGACAGGTTAATGCTCAGCTAGCGTGTCTGGCTTATACACACACATGCACACACACAGCCTGAGGTGGTGTGTAACAGGGGATTTCAAGGGGGACAGCAGGATAGACAGTTTAATCTGAGAGAGAAGGCGGGATGGTGAGAAAGGGAGAGGGAGATACAGAGAGATAGAGTGAGGGGAAGAGAGACAGAGGGGAAAGGTTATGGCCAGGACATGTCTGTGTGAAACAGAGAGGAAGCAGAGAAAGGCGAAAACTTTATTACTCTTCCACACCAGAGAGAAAGAGAGAGTGAGAGAAAGTGAGTTGCAGAGATTCAGGGCAAAACTTTAGCTTTTTGCTTTTGTAGACATTTTATTTCGACTAAACTTCATTCATCCTACTGCCAGTTGTAATGCTGTAATTTTCTTCTTTTGGGCCCCACAACAGGTGCCAGTGAGGTAATAACTAAATCTGAATTAATAAACAATATGGACACTAAGCTCTCTGCTGTTACTTGAGGTTTTGAGCCAAAATAAGCTTAAGGGAATGATAACAGCTTCAGGTTTAAAATTATGTAGTTGCTGTTTAGGTCGTGATTAAGTCCCCATAGATAACCCTGAAGATGTTGGCTGTGATTTTTAAGCCATCTGCTCAGGGGCCCCCTGGTGGTGAAGGGCCCTTGTGCACCAACCTGCTGTATGACAGTTTATGATGGATCTGGCCGTGCCCAACTTTAATGTCTGTGTGTGTGACAGTGTGTGTGCAGAAAGTTGTGTGTAATCTCAGAGCCGATCGAGTGTGATGGTGAATAACCTAGACAACATAGTTTCTGTGTGTGTGTGTGTGTGTGTGTGTGTGTATGCGCGCATCATTTTGGGTGCATGTGTGCGCATGCAGGCGTGTTCATCTGTATTTGTCTGTGCGGATGTGGGTATATAGGCTTATCCCAGGTTCCCTTGGGACAGTACTGATTGACAGCTCTATCCCTGGTTGTCATGGTGATGATGATGGATGTGTTTTGGGTTACCACGGAGACCGCTGTTTAGGCTTTCTATCTGCATGCATAATATAGTTTTAGCATAAAGAGATTCTGTAGCTGACAGTGTGATAGAAAAAAAAGGAGACACGGAAAGGGCCAGAAACAACTTTACTGGCTGACCTTGCTACATGTAGTTGCCGTTATGCTCTAAACAGTATGTGTTACCTGAAGATTACACATTAAATGGGATACATAACAGTAGTTGGATGAAGTTGGAAGATGAAGCCTACATGCAGATAGAGAGATGAGAGATGGCAGACAGTCAGAGAGACAGGCAGGCAAGTGTTCAAAACAGCGCACGTCCTCTGATAAAGATGAAAGAGTTGGTACTGTGGAATTATAGAATTTTAACTATCCTCCACCTGTAGTGCTGAATTTTTAACACCTTCATCTGCAGAGTTATCCAGAAGTTTTACTTTTTTACAATGAAAGCATAGGAAAAGATCCGACTCCCAGTGGGTTTAGAGACATGAGATGTGTTGGAATTTAGTTTCCAAAAAAAGTTACAAGCAGTTCTCGGGGCTACACTTTTTTATGACTTACTAACAAACAGAGCAGTTTTCCTTTTCCCTCTTTTGAATTATTTAAAGTTTTGGGATCCACATTTGCCACAGTTGTGATTACTATACAGGTTGTAATGCTGACTTGTACAGTATCACGCATACAGTATCTACAACCTTTAAATGTGTTGTTTGATTATATTTGCTACAAAAAGGGGAACACTTTGTATTTGTATTATTTTTACTTCCAGTGCCACATGTAGATGATGTTGTGGTTATAGCCCAGCACTGCTGAGGTGGTCCATACGACAACAACTTTGACATGTTGCATTGTCATAAACAGTGGAGATAGCATTCTTGCTGTGGTTACCTTCCACCCCTGAATGAAAATAGATGAAATGCCTCGCTACACCATACTGACATGAATTTAGTCATTCATATTCATTTTCATGCACCAACAACACATATATATCATAGCTAACACACACACAGACTTACACAGACACACTCCCTGAGGAGATGCAACTACACATGCATGATTTGCTTGTTTAGTGTTGCTTCAGGACAACCATTTAGTTAAACTAAGCATGTCTGCATTTTACACGCTATTTAAAAACAAACACACATGCACAGACATGCACACACACATATATATAGTATAGATACAAAAATAGACATATGTATGTGTGAACATACGTGCTCTCTTTCACAAAAACATGCACATTCATGCACCTGCACATAAACACTGTTACAGCTGTACGAGACTCAGATAGACCCACACACACATACACACACACACACACACACACACACACACACACACACACACGTATTCTCCATTGGATGCTGGTGTGTGTATCAGTAGTCAACATGCATGACTGGCTCATTCACAATGTAGCAGGCAATCAGGCTGTTCACCTATGCATGACTCGGAGATACACACCCTTTATCACATACACGTTATTTGACATACAAATACAACTATCTGTGTTTATAAAACAAACACACTATAACACATGATCACAATTACATTCACGCTCACAGAAATGCCACCTTTTAGTGCACACAAATACACACAGATACACATGATAGTCCATGTTAATGAAAAGCACATTGTATCATGCACACAAATACAATATTCTTGTGTAAATGCATACAATCAGGCTAAATCAAACAAAAAGGAAACATTTACACAAGCATGAAAAATGGTTGAGCACTCTAAATCACTGATTCCCAACCTTTTTGGCTTGTGGCCCCTTGTGACCCTTCATCATTTTCGCTTCTCAGAATGTTTGATTTGAGTAATATTTGAGGCCTACAGAGGTAAAACTATCAAGCATTTTGAAAGACAAACAAAACAAAGATTCAGGAAGAGTGTGACAAAAATAAACATCATTTTATAAACATCAGAAATGAATGTCATGACCTTTCAGATTTGTCTCTGCCCTGACCCCCAGGTTAACAATCAGTGGCCTAAATGGCTGCGTATACTCTAATATGGACATGGATACAGACACAGACAGTGGACATGGATGTGGTTCTGTCTATATTACATAGGGTGTCTGCATAGGCGGTGCATACATCTGCATATAGTGTACCCTCGTCGACATAGGCAGACGATTATTAACTAGAGGCTGAAAGTATCATTGGCTCTTACAGTAAGTTACCAGCTATACTTGATAACTTGTAGTGAATTGTGCTTATGCGTGCGGTGCACTTTAAGTGATGTGACAATTAATAATTAATTCTGTACCGGGATAAATGGTATAGCCAAATCTATATGTTGACATGTATCTGGAGCAGTGTGCTGTTTATATGGGTTATACTTCTTTTGGAGTGTGGTCAACACCTGGGATCTTGTGCAAACCTTGCTTCAAGGTTGCATAATGTTAAACAACATTGCCATGGATTGAGAAACATGACAGTTCTTTCACTGAGTCATAGGAGGTTTCTGAATGTTAAACAGACAGTAACCACATTTACATTCACCGTTTACCACATGTATGTGCCAGGGTAAGACATATGAGATAGCTCTACATTGTTCAGTAAGCTGTTCAGCAGTATGTGACAGTTATGGACTGTGAATATTGTTTAAGAATGTGGTTATTAACTATATATTGTTGAAATAGGTTGCACAATTTCTAGTTTTGGGGTTTGAAAGCTTTAATCTCCTCAGGCAATGCATGTTTTAAACATAAATAGACATGTTGTGAATAAGATATTAGAAGCGTGTTGCATTGCATCCCAAAGGAGCACTTTAACCTCATAAATAATTCAAACACACACTAACTCACAGACACTCACAAATGCACGCTACCCACCAACAGACATGCACAGATACACATGCTCACGCAAGGCATATGTGCATACACACACACACACACACACACACCTAGGTACTAGTCAGTTCCTGCATTGATCTCTGAGTATTTAAAACTGCTTGAAATTGACCTTTCCTAGAAGAGGGCGGAGTGATTGGTGGAGCGAACATTTGCTGGTGAAAAAAGAGATCAGGAATGAGCAGAAGAGGATGCAAAGCAGGAAGACAGAGGAAGATTACTTGTGTTCGATCCTTTGGCAGTGTTGTGCATGCAGTATTCATGGGAGTAACCACATTAAATTAGAACTGAATTCATGGTCAGAAACTGAGAAGGTGACGAGTGGGAGGAAAAACAAAACCTTGAAAAACGATGGAAAATGGGAAACCAAGGTGCTTCAGGCAGCAGTAAAAGAAAGTTTCCAGCACTTTGTTCTCTCTCCTTCCATTAAACATTCAAGAGAGACAGAATGAGACAAAACCACAAGCGAAGAGGAGTTCAAAATACTCAGACACTGTTTGGGTATCAGCCAGATACACACATGCACAGACACATGCACAGCCAGACACACCTACAATTTCACACACCTAATCCTTGGGTTTCCTTATACATACAATTTTGTATTTGGCTGTTACAGTTCACTATAATAAATATGCTCAAATATGTCATTATTCCCAAACCCAGGACCTAACTGAAAACTAGCTTCTTAGCAAAGTAAACACTGGCGAAATGTCCTCAGTTTGGAGGATTTCTTTTAACTCTTCTCTATCCTCGAAAGACATTTTCCTCATCTTTCAGTCCTTATGAGCTCCTTCCCCACCTCCCTCACGCACACATCATAACATTCAAATCTCTCCATTTCTCCGTGTCATATTATCTGAAGTTCTTGTCTTTAAATTGTTCTATCCGTCCATCTTTCTTTCCTCTTCCCTGTCTCTGTCTGCATCCCAATTTTGTCTATCTGCATCTCTCTACCTCTGTCTTTGGTGTTGTTCTTTATCTGTATTCATATTTCTCTATCTTCTCCTTATCTCACCATTGTTCTCGCTAATCCTCTCAATCGCTGTCTTGATCCATCTCAATCCAATATTCATCCATCTTCCCTCCCATTTCTTTCTTTCCATCTCTTTCTCCCTCTCCCCATGCTTCTGTTGTGTCTTCTTCTAATTGGTTTTCTTTCCTTCCAGCCAGTCAGTTCTTCATTAAATCATCTGTCATCATATCAGTTTGGTCTGTCATCTGTCTTTCCCTCAACTAACATCTCTCTCTCTCTCTTACACACACACACCGACACACACACACACACACACACACGTCTTTATCAGTAGTCATCAGAATTTTATGACAGCTGGATGATAGATACCACATCTCAAATTGTAACTTAATGCCTCTGTATAGATGGGTCTGTCCTTAAAACATTCTATAGTTGCTGCTGTTAACGGTGTTGCGTGATGGGGATAGATGGGTACATCTTCATCTATGTAGCTATTCATTAGAGGCAGTTCTTGACTGTCTTTCTTAAGACTGTCTTCATATGTACCTCTCATTTTCAAAATGACTTTATTGACACTGGCAAAAGTAGTTTATACACACTGTAGCACGTGTACTGAACAGCAAGGCGTATAATTATTTTGAATATTCAAATGACAGAGTGGACATCAGAAGAAACCAAGACAAGACAAGAATGCGAGTGTCTGTTGATTTCACTTTCTTTCTCACAGGTCAGGTTAAATAAAATGTGTTCACGAAGCTCTTCAAAAGGAGGCTTATAATATTGCTTTAAAAAGCAACAAAAAACATAAATACATATAAAGCAGAGTAGACAGAGTAATCACAGGCACATGACAAACATCTCTTTGTTTTGCTGTCGCTCTTATTCTGTTACTTTCTATTTTCACCAGTGAAAGACTAATTGAATGAGAGTCTCAAAGTCATCATAGATGCTGCACTTTCCCCCCTCCTCTCTCTGCTCCTTGTCTTTCCTTTCTATCGCAGTCTCTCTTTATCTCTTCTGATCAGTTTTTTTTTTTTACCTTCTCATCCTGTTTCTCCTCTGTTTTATGTACCACACAGCAATTTCTCTTTCTTGCATGGATTTTTTTGAACATTTTGAACACAATATATTTTCTGTAAGTCAACTCTTACCTTTGCATTTCCTCCTCATGCTGATGTGTCCATAATATACTTGTCAAAACTTTTTGTCAGATATCATACAGATCGAGTCTCTCACACATTCCTGGATATAAATACTCTACTGTCTATCTAAATAGTCTATACATTTTGAATGAAATGTTAGTGCAGATGACATGGTAATTGCCGTATTAAATAACACAGCCCACAGGTTCACAAACTCATCATCATAACTTTAGAAAACGACCTTGAACAACAACACCCTTGAACCTTGGCTGTATCTAATTCTTTGAAAGCGAGACTAGATGTAAATGTAGACACCTTTGTGCTGTTGATCTCTTCCAGCATAACTTGTTACTTCCAGTATTGATTTGCATTTACATGCCCAAGTATTGATTATGGAAAGCAAAAAATAAGGTCTTCTATAGACATTGAGAAGGAGTGATGTGGTTCAGTGGTAGTTTGTACATGTGATCAGCTTGCTGACTTTTTCTTACTGATATTGATCAGCATCTCTGTCTATAAATTGATTATGTAGGGCTAAATGTCAGCTAGACATAAACTAGTATACTGATCTGACTTTATGGTTGTGGTTGGTCTGTGTCAGGACATATTGCAGTTGCCTTCTCAAGTCTGCACAGACTATAGATGGCCTGTCAGAAACTATTTAGAAGTGGCCATTTTAAGCTTTGTCTCATAAGCATTTTTGAGACACATCACTAGAGACATGTGGCATTTTGCTATCAAATTCCTTGTGACAGTACCTTATTACTGCGACTATACTTGGTGACAGTAATCTAATAATTCTCTTTTTAGAAAGACACATCGCTTTTCAAAGTGTGTCATCTTTATTTCATTTCATCATTTTATGTTTCTCTTCTTGTACGTGTCCTCTCTAATACTAACAATTACCTTACATACCTTTATTATTCACACACAATGAAAGTTAAAGGTATACTGTGGATTTTTCTTGTAAACAAACACAGCTGCATTTGCATTCAGAGTATATCATGATAGCTTTGTGTTTATCCTTGAGGCATGACATACATGTTGATTGCATTTCCTCCCTCATAAAACATTTGCAAAGACACTTTTTTGAATACTTTGAAACCTGTTTTGCACATTGTTTAGAAATCTTCTTCTCCATCTTCCCTCCTGCTTTGCTACATTTCTTGACACATTACCGACACCCCAAACTCCACCTTATATGATTTAAGCTTTAGTATTATTGTCTTGCCAAGCTCAGATGTTTATGTATGTTTTCAACTATCTTTGATTCTGTACAATATGTGTTGGGGAGGATTAGATCATGGCCATGTCCTTGATGTGTCTCTGACTGTTCACCCAGGCACAGGTGCGTCCTTGCGTGTGTGCTCGTACAGCACAAGAGACAAAACATAATAATAATAAAAAAAGGGGACCCACTCATGAAAACATTGCTCTGTAGCACCACCAGTGGTCAAAAACTCTACTACTTTCCATTGCTATCTCCAATCCATAATCCTTTTGAAACAACGACCGGTTGCCTCAGTCAGATCTTTAAATCTTTCATGACATTGTGAGTAACTCATTTTGAGAGAACCCTCATTTTTTAGCATGGCTGGTGTAGCTTACTTTTTCAACACATTAGGATTCTGAAACTGTTATTCAGCAGCTCAATTATGTTTGAATAGATAATTTACACTGCAATCTAATACAACAGCCCTGCAATACAGCCCACCTTCATGAAGGTTTGAATGTTCAGTTTTTGTTGAAACTGTTTTAGACAGGTGTTGATCTGTTAAACGTTAGTCTCACTTTGGAGGCCGCTGTTTGTGGTGCTGTTGAATTGTATTGTGTTATACTGTGATATACTGTTTCTATTATTTTGTCCACCCCAATCATATCAGTGAGGGTAGGCTAAATAACAGAAACACCTCTCTAATTTTAGCTAGGTGTACCTAATGAACACGCCCTCGCAGGCTGCACAGGAGAGGGAAGGACTGTGGAGGAAAGAAGGGCAGGAGAGGTGAAGTGAATCTGGCTGTAGAGAAGAGAGACAAGAGTGGAATGTATTTCGTCAGGGCTGTGATGCGTTAAACTCTCAGTATGCAGCTATTTGTTTAAGATGTCAGGGATGACATTTAACACTCACCGACACCCAGGGTCTCTCTCTCACTCGGTCTCTCCCACACACACTAATGAAAGCACAGTCAAATAGGCAAACACATACACAAAAGCGGGGACAGACACAGGTGAACAGACACGCGCACACTGTCAAACATGCGCATAAACAGACACACCATCAGACACACCCACTCTCAGAGAATAAAAGAGAGGGAGAGAGGGAGGGTGAACGAATGAGAGGTAATACTTATAAATCACGACTTTAGGAGTTTGTCGTTACGGTTGATAATTTAGAAACTCTGTTTAATGACCAAATGAGAAAACGGGGACGCTAGACTCATCCGTCTCAATACTGCTCGGGAGTCAGACAGCGAGAAAGACGGAGAGCCTTTCTTTTCCATTCACCTCCTTTTTTGTTTACTCTCTTTTCTTTGTGTTCATCTCTTTTGCTTTTCCCTTTGATTTGTCATTTAGTTCAACATGTCTTACCTCCTTCTGCGACCTTCATCTAACTGCACGTTTTACAGTAATTCCTAGTTTTTTTCTGTTGGAGCAAAAGTGTGGTTCAGTGGATGAGGCTACCACTCTACAGCCACAGGATCTGTACTGCTGAAGTGTCCCTGAGAAAAACACTGAATACCTACCAGCTCCAGGGACGCTGTAATGTCGATCCCGTCATCTGACAAGGCAAGCGAACAGAATTTCTCCAGTAGGATAAACCTTAAAGTATCACCTTAACATTATTACCCTAGTTGTTGCCAGTACTTAAAAAAACTATTCTGCAATATATCTGAGAGTGTCACCCTCTGACATAAGTTAACTTGGGGTCAATATTGGGAAGAGAAAAATTGCAGTATAATGAGAATCAAATTGTATGTAACCAGCAATCTAAATATGATTCAGTTAGACAGGGTCATAAGCCTACTGTAAGAATAATAATCTATCTATCAATCACTGCCTTCTCTCTTTATGTCTCCTTCTGGTGATCTAGCATTAAATCACCCTTCTGCCCTAATTGGTCTAAATGTTGAGCTGTTAGTTGACTGGCAGACAGCATCTGTTCTTTGATTTGTGGACAGATGGTGGGAGGAGCTGAAGGTCAGCATGGTTACTAGTTGTGTGTGGGTGTGTGTGTGTGCCCTAAACGCTATGACTGTTCATATAAAATGTAATGCTGGCAAGAAGAGGACAGCAACCAATATGTTTCTAACAAGGTTTAAAAGAGTGATAGAAAAATATGATAGCAATATACGAGGGAAAGAAAGAATAATGGCAACGCCACATGAAAAGGACTGAATTTGAAGTTACTAAATCACAGTTACAAGGGCAGCTACACAGTTGAGTCATACAAAGTTGAATGTGGGTATTTGTCTGCTTTAAATGTGGTCTGACAGTCATCAGCAAAATGTAGCAGCAGAGCTCCAAAGACACAAAACTGTTGAAACCTGAATACCTGAGGGGGCCTCCTACATCAGCAGACAGTGGTCACAAGTTAAAGTTCGCCGACAGGGACATCTAACCAGAGAATCTAACCAGGATAGATGTGAACTCCACAAAACCACAGCTTTAAAAGTAACCACAGAATTAAATCAACATCTCAGTGAGCGTCTCAAAAGAATTGTCCACCCTGACCTTCACAAAGCTGATATTTAGGGCTGCAATGACACGATGGCACATTCTAGGTGTGAAGATATTAAAACCTGTTCATGTGAAAAAATGTCATATATCATAATTTATTCTGCATCCAGATGGGTTTACATTTGGCAAAAAGAAGGATGCCTTTAGCCCACATGTCTGCTGCATGATCAAATAGCAGCCAAGGAATATGAGGCCATTTTACAAGACCAGATGGTGCAACCACTGTTCTCTCGATGCATCATTTTCCATACACACTAATAAATCAACTCGAAAATAATTTCCTGAACAACTAGATTAAGTCAGACATCTTCCCTGGAAGTTCATGTTCTTGGTAGATTTCTGTTTAATTTGTGCTTCAGTGAACAGTAGGCTACCCTTGAAGAAAAGTCCAATATCCTGTTACACACAGCGCAGAACTGAAGCATTATCAAAGGCAAATGGTGGCCCTACTTCTTGTATAAGGAAAAGAAATAAAAACATAGAGTGGAGTGAGTAAATGGGCGGACTAATTAAAACTGATTAAAGCAGACCATTATACAGTAAAAGCCAGAACATCAGTAGTGAATGTACACTTCATGGCACTTGCAAACAAAGAAGATGTTGGAAAGGAAATCTGGTGTTGAGCTGAACATAGGCTAATACCCCAAAACTACACATTTACGCTCAGGCAACAAAGCCCTCTAGTGGCCGTAGAAATTACGACTCCTGTCCATCGAGAGTGAAGGATGAAATAGTATGACGTGAGTCACAAAGCCTGGTGGTTGATTGGGTCAGCGAAACCTTGACATGGAAGACCACTGTTGAATTCCTGTTTCCTAAAGACACTCAATGTTGGTTTCTTTCATGCATGACCACGAAATTTCCCATGTGGTAATTGTAACCTAAACCAGATATTTCCCTCGTTTTTGTTCCTAAACCTAACCGAACCATAACCATAGCTGTGTCAGATCAGAAAACACGTTTATTTTTGAAACAGTGATTTGTACTGTAAAGGTTTTGGAAAGCACTGACAAATGATGTTGTCCTACCGATAGCGGCGTCAGATCAGAAAACGCTTATATGTGTCGGTCTGAAGGGTATGAGTCACAATCACATTTCTGTGTTATCCCACCCTGCCTTCTTCTTTGCATTGCTCGTATGCACATTGTTGCTGGACTGCATCCAAAAGCTAAGTTGGATTCTGTTCACAATGCCACCAATTCCATTACTAGTTTTGCAGAGCTGATGGATCTGTCTGTAAGATCCTATTCTTATGCATCCAGAACTGTTACTTAATGCATCCTGGCATGACAGGGTGGTGAAAGTGACGTTGAAACCACAAGTGAAATTGCATCCTATGTGCATTCAGGCGGCATGACACAGTGCAGCTGTGGAGGAAGCTTGATTAGGGTCCAGTAACTCCTCAGACCAGGAGGAAATGTATTGAAAATAAATGCTGGATCATTTTTGTGCACATGTTTAACAGTCTTTCTCCTGTCTGTTCAGTCATTCATGGCAGGTAAACTGAGGTATTAAAGGTATGGAGAGAGTGATGAGGGAGAAAGACAGGTAGCTATATATATTCAGCTTTACAACATATGGGGGGCAAGAGGTTGATGGATGGGTGGGTGGATGTAGATAAGAGAGCAGAAGGGATGGATGGATACAGCCTGAAGACAGAGGAGAGGAGAGGATGATGTAGATGGCCCATAATCCTTAGAGGCTGACAGCACACTGGGTCTTCTGTGATTGAAGTCTGTGTGTGTGTATGTGTGTGTGTACGAATCTGATAGTGATAGTGATCTGCCTATCAAAGTGATGCAGGAAAGGAATGGAGTTATGGGACAGAAGGAAAGGAAGAGGGGGAAGAAACGGCGAGTGGAAAAGAGAGGAGAGAAAGAGATGAGGCCAGAAAAGCCATTAAACAGAAAATCAATCAGCAGAAGGAGAGAGAGAGAGAGCGAGAGACGGAGAGTGAAATGCAGAGAGAGTAAGATCTTAAAGAAAGACACAGCGAGACAGAGAAGGATAAAGAAGGAATCCTCAGATGACTGCGATATTGATGACAGCACAGTGGGGAAGAGGGGATGAACGGATGGGAGAGAGGAGACAGGATAAGGAGGCTAAGAACGAGTGATCAAAGCACCCCAGGCCATGAGAGAGAAGGAGCAAGGGAGGGTGAGATGGGGAGAGTTAGGAAGGGAGGGGGGTGATGAGGAAGGAGAGTAGGGGGGTGAGAGGCAAGGATGGATGAGGAAAAGAGAAGGAAGCATGGAGGGGAGAACAGAGGGAGGGAGGAAGAGGAGAACGAGAGGAGAGGAGATGTGCAGTTTTAATAAAATAAATTAAAATGATCTTGATGCAGAAATGGGAAGAGGAGGGGTGTAGCAAGCCGAGACCAGTAGGGAAGAAAAGAGAAGTGGTGCTACAACAACAACAACTAGAGAGAGAGCGAGGGACGGAAAGGCAAAAAAAGGGCAACACTAGCTCACTGATGTGATAAGAAATGAAGGCAACATGGCCAACACTACCTCTCTCTTTCCCTCTCTCTTCCTCTCCCACACATACAGAGTCCCACTCAAACTAACACTTCTAGTGCCTTCCTCTACACACACTTTCCCTCCTCCTGTGGGTCAGTGCGCTGGGGCACGAGAATAAGTTCAGCCTCCCCAGGTTGCCGTCTGAAATGAAAGCAGAGAACAGAGAACAGTGCAGCCAGATAGCAAAGCCCTCACTTACCTATAGATTTACTCAAGTTGGCCCCCATGATGAGATCGGACTAGAAACCCAGATCTGAAAGAAGATATTTCCCCTCATGCTCATTTATCTTCTTGTTTTCTAAATATTTTGCATGTAATATCTCAGACAAAGCAATATTTGGAGATGTTTTGCATTTTTTAAAAGATTTTTTTTTTAAATCCTAGTTTGAAAAAGCCACTGAGGGGGCCCAAATGGGTACCATTTCATTGAAGTGTTGGGTGTTGATTTGCAGTGGGATCTGCAGTACTAGCAAACGTCTCACACTACAGGGAATCATTTGAATTAAAGTCTCAATATCAATTTTTCTAACTTTGAGAACACACCCACAGTGAGGTTCAAACCACTATGAGTCCAACAAAAATAATACTAATGTTAAAAAATTATTAGCTACATGTACATCTATGTGTAATGGATGGATGCATGGACAAATGTGGGCTTTGTTACCAAGAATAGCTAAATAACAAACTTTTAAGTTTTAATTTGCTGCTCAAACTGGGAGATTTTGGGATAACCCTAATCCATAATACAGAAGCTTGAATCTAGCCAATGCTCACAGATCTAGGTTCAACCTTTACTGAACAGGTTTTTTTTCTATCAGTCACTTCACTATCAGTCATCTTGTAATGATTTTATAATCAATCATATTCATTTTGTATCTCATTTCAAGCAAACTCCATTCATGCATTGGATGTCAGCCGCAGATTAATTTAAATGCTTATTGGATTTAAAAATTTCTGCTATAAGCTGTTTAGACTTGTATGTAATGAATTTACGTTCTTCAACTCAGTTCAGATGGTGTAGTATTCCCAAAATGAGAAGATCATTTATTCAATATACTGTGCTTGAAAGTAAGCTACAGTATGTTTGAATCATTATAGGAAAATAACAACATGAAACATCTCAACAATGGTGAGATATATTGATTCATTTAATTTTATATTGCAGCTGTAAAAACAACAACAACAACAAAAAAAGTGATGTGTGATGGGACCTGAAAATGAAGTGATGTAGGCACGCTAATATTTAACACTGTCACACAGATGTCCCATCATGATTGATGGAGCAGGAGCAAGCGGTATCCAAAATTAGCAGCTGCAACATGGAAAGCTGACTGGTTCCATGTCATGTCTGACGCACGCACATTTAACAGAAGGTAATCAGAGTTGGCTATAGGTATGTGGACTTCGCACCCTCCCTCTGTGAACACGCAACAAATGTCACTTTTTATTAGAGCAGCTGCTCCTGAAGCGGTCTCTGCACAGCCCTGCCGTTACTAAATGACACACAACAGAATTAGTGAGGATCCTAATTGCATCATGTGTCATCTAAAATTAAGAGTCCTTACATGGCTTTCCTCCGTTTCCTCCGGATCTACATCAGTATTCTAGTCGGCTTTTTTTTTTTTTTTTAAAGTAATGATAAATATTTTTTCTATGCTGTAGGTCACAGTAATGGATTTTGAGTGACAACAAGGCAGAGCACATCATGGCTAAAGGCCCTTAATGCTACAACATCATAATGTCAAATTCACCAAAGGTCCACTGCACATAAGAGCTCTGCTCACTTGTTTAGTAATCTTTTTTTTATTAAACAAGTTCATTTCCTCTTCTTTAATAAGAGCCACACATCAGTGCACCTTGAGGCCTTTCCACCTGTCTGTCAAGTGTCACTGGCACATCAATAAGCTGGAGGGCTGGAAGAGGTGTGTGTGTGTGTGTGTGTGTGTGTGTGTGAGTGCGAGTGTGTCTGTGTGTGCATCTGTGTGAATGTGTGTGTGCATGAGGGTGCGTGTCCACCAGTGCTTGCGGACGTCCTGCTGTCATGATAAATCTGTGACAGCTGTCATCCTGCAAGCAGCACTCTCTCCCACGGTGCGGACACTCACGCACACACACACACACACACACACACACACACACACACAGAGACTACTGCATCATTGCTCTCCTGCAATGTGATGGGGTCTCAGCAGGTCTAGGTTCGGGGTGTTGGGTCATTTACACAAATCTCATCAACTGTCTAGCAGTGGAATGAATGTCTGTCTGGATAAATGAGTGGTTTGTCTGTCAGTGCCTGCCTGCTGTCTGTCTGTCTGTCTGTCTGTCTGTCTATATGAATCTGTTTAAATGAATGACTTGTTAATGAATAAATAATGCATTTCCTGTTCTTCATTTTCAATACATCAGCACCTGTAGTTTGGGACAATGCACGTTTTGTCAGGAGCCTCACCATCATTCCTAATAAGACAAACAGAATTAAAATGCGTGTATTGTTCCTAACTTCACTCTCTGATCTATTGAAAAAGGCTCGGACTATCTTAAAGTAAATTTCAAACCACTTATTTTGTTTCATCCTGTTTCTCGTCTCCTATCTGATGTAGTTTGTACCAACCCTTTGACTATTTCAGTCCACTTTCTGTATTTTTTGTTTCACTCTAGTTCTGTTTGTCTCTGTTTGTTGCTATCTATTTATGTTCCCCTGTTATCCTCTGTGTATTTCCTGTCTCTACTCAGTGCACTCTGTTCCGTCCGATTTCTAATATCTTTTCCTAATGTTTCTATTAATTTCTATTGGTTATCGTCTGTTGCTCGATGTGAGTCTTGGACCACAGTTATTCTCTTCACCCCTCCTGTGGGTGGAGTCTGGCTTGGTCCCTACCTTTTCTCTGTCATCTGTACATGCATCCCCCAAGGCAGCACCGCCTGGATGAGCCCAAAGGATGTGCATGTATACCTGACAGCGCCTGTCTACACTCTGTGTGTCTTTTTCAGCTTATCAGTGAGTGCAGTTTAAGGACAACACACATCTGGTGTTTCTCTGTCTTCTCTTAATGCTGATGATATCAACATGTGATGGGTTGTAGAGTAATATAAATCACGTGTCATCCCAAATTGCACTCACTGGTGAGTCGGAAAATACATGTCTGCTGTAAGAGTGTGCTACATACAGTATTGCCTCTTTTATGTATAACTATAAATTATACAGGTATAATTTATACCATGTTGGACTTGTACGCTCTCAGAAAAAAAGGTTCAACATTGTATCTGTTATCACTGGGGCAGTGGATACTTAGCTGTGCTCAATTTGCTTTTCATGAATACATTTCAAAATGTTAACACAGGCTTTCCCTTTTTTAAAAGGATGCATTTCTATAGATTGTGTATGAAAACACCTTTTCACACAGTATTTTATAAGTGAATTGAGCACAGTCCTCTTGAATAACTTGCCATACAACCAATGTCCCAGTGACACAACAAGGTCCAATGTAGTATATTTTTTCTCCGTGGGTGTATCTGTATAAATTATATGTGTATAATTTATGCCGTGTGCACAGCGCAATCCATGTGTCTTTATCTGTTATACAGTAATCAGTACTACTATCAATTATGAATAATACTATCAATCAGATGTGATCAACAATTAGAGAAAATTAGGCAAATCTATCATCACATCTGGCCTATATGTTTTGAAACTAATTGAGGATCAATTGATAGACTGACACTAAACCAGCCAATTGGGAAACATATGAATCTAAAGTTCCTTGGTGGCGATTGGAGGAGACGAGAGCGGAGCTCTGTGATTGGAGAAAAGGAAAACTTACCTTGTTATTGGAGGAGAGGACAGCAGCTCTGAGTGTGACAGGAACTGCAGCCTAACCCCTAAACCCCACCCCTGATTCTAACTGGCTAAAAGAAAACAGCATCATGCTCTAAAATCTACTGGCTTAATGGCAGAGAACCAAGAGTCCATAAAATAAGGACTGTTTGTATATTACCATGTATTTGCTATTTATCTACTTCATATCTGAAGTGTGATGTAAGAGCTCCATATTTCACAATATGGTTTGCTAATATGACTTTACAGTTTATGTGTCATGAGAAAGTCATCCATTTCTAACATTCAAGCCACAACAATAACATTAGGAGTTGAGATCAGAGTGTACCTGTAATCTACTATAATTAAGGTAACTAAGAAGAGTCACCTCATAGAGGGAGAGAGGTGGGGAGTTGGGCTGGCTGACCTGTAATCTACTTGAGTGGTTGAGAAATAATGCTAGGTCTATCGAGAATTCGATCTTAATTGCTAATTTGGTCAATAAACTGATTGATACATTTGTTAATTGACCCACCCCACCTCATGTAGCTGAAAATCAAAATTATTTATCCAAAAAATTAAAGAAATTTAATTTAAAAAAAGTCCGCCCCTCGGTCCCTCCTCCTCTCCCTAACCCAGGTTTTCTATTTGTCATTCTGATTTGATTGACAGCTGAGGACACATGTGGGGGCACTGTGAGGGGCGGCAGTGGGGTGGTGACCAGTCCCGGTTACCCCGGCAACTATGGTAACCAGGCCGACTGTACTTGGATCCTATTGGCCGAACCTGGAGACACCATCTCTGTCATCTTTACAGACTTCCAGACAGAAGAGAAGTATGACTACCTGGAAGTTGAGGGATCTGAACCACCAACCATTTGGTGAGTCACTTTATTAATTAATTTATTAATTCATTCCCATGTGTGTATTCCGCAGTCATTGTGTTGCTGAGAAATGTGATAACGTGGACGTGGCAGAACGGCCCGTGTATCTGTGTCTCTTTTAGATCAATTTCTGAATTACAGTGGAGGGATGAGTCACGGTTCAGTTTTAAATTGCCAAAGGGTACGGGACATATTTCCAGGTGTCAGAGACATACAATTAGCCGGATGGTGAAAATGAAAAAATATTTTTACATCATACAACCAAATTCAGGGGTGGATATTAAGGTTTAGACCGGGTGGCCTGATTATTAAAAATGCCTTGTGTGAATATCCATTATTTCATGGCACAAATGCAGGTAGGTTAAAGTTGACATATCCAAACAAATGCAGTGTGGTAGAGCATCATAGAACCCACCGTCTGCGGCAGGAAACAATATGGTAAGCAGTATCATAGAGGTGCAGTAGAGCCGCACTGTACTTGGGGTGGTTGTGACACATGCGATTGTGGTCCTAATCCATACTTTAAAAAACAGGAAAGGATTCAGTTTACATTTCTGACCTGGCATTTCTGCAAATATGGTGGAGTCACATAACTGCTGAGTTTATGAAACAATTTAACCACACTTGGAGCACAGTAATAAAAAGTTAGAACAGGTAATAAAAATAAGTTGGAACTCAAGTAAGAACAGGTAATAAAATGAAAATGTTATTACAGATATAAAGTACAGTTTTTATCTCTTGTTCTTAAAGTATAGCAATTTTTCCTTGGAAAAAATAAATAAATAAAATCTAGAAGTTTGATGTGAGTGTGTGTGTGTGTGTGTGTATGTTCATGTGCAACCCTTCTGCATGGGCCTCATATTTTCAGATGAATTAACTGATGTGTGCTAGTTAGACCTTCAACAGCTCTCAATGGTTTTCTATTATTTTCTCAGGTGTTTTCAGATGGTTCACCCATAACAATATTTTATTGCTCTGGCTGCTTATTGATTGTTGCTAAATTAGGGTATTGATCAACCATTGCTGTTGCTGTAACCAATCTGAATCTAATCATGGTCAGGGATATTAGTGTGCGTGCATGTGTGATTGATTTGGAAGTAATAATGGCCAGGCAACTGCTTTTAGGAAAGTGTTTGTTGTGTCTGTACAGGTGCACAACATCCTACTCACTCGTGTACCTGTGTGTATATGTGTGTGTTTGTGTGTGTACTTGCAACCATGTTAAAAGAATCAGGATACCAGAGATACAGCAATTAAATACTGCTATTCAACAACTGACAACTTTTCACTGATATCTATTGTTGGTAACTGATCGTACTCTGCTGGTCACCTTTTATCACGTGCACTTATTCACATTCACACGTTCTGTTAGTGGCTGCATGAAACTTATATCCAGCATGCCACAGTAAACCAAAGGTTAGGTCTTTATTCTCATTTTGGAAATTATAAGTCATTTTCTTGTTTGTCAGAAATGCCATATTTAATAATTCTTTGAAAAATAACCGGATGGTGTTATCATTCGACACTTTACATGATCTAGACATCCATTAAATAAAGGCAAAACACTATTAATCATCAAAGACAGATAAGAAGGATAAAACAAAGGTCAAAAGACATTGATTTATATTATTTTACTTTGTTTTTATTTGACCTACAATACTGTCTTGAGTTTGAAATCTCTCTCTTTTTTTTGGAGAATCCTGGCCAAAATGGCAGTACATTTGTAAAAATAGTACAAACCAGCAAACATGCAAAAAGGAACCAAGTTGATCATTAATAATCACCAGTAATATGTTTTGCCTGAAGACAATTTACTTTCCTATTTGACTGTCCTGTAAAATAACTTATGTAACCCAGTCCACATATCTATGAGGGACACAAATTCAGAACAATTTTATATTTTTAAAGACAACATTTCAGTTTCTAACATGTTTTTAGGAAGCATAAGCCCATTCAGAAGATTTGTGTCAAGCTTTCATTTTTAACTGGGGGCAAATACAAAACCTTGCTGCTGTAAAAATATCCTTCTTAGGAGTATTTACGACCAATATTTATTGCTCAGGGTTAGATTGTTGGCCTTTGGGGGATAATGTGGTGGTCACTGGTAGTGTGTGATTTAGTCTGACCGGTGTCGTGGCTCGTGTAATGCATTGCTGTGTAGTTATTTACTCGCTGAATTAACTCTGGAGTTTCATACAGCACACTTATGTCAGTTTGTTGATGTTTCTGGGTCTTTTCCTGCAGCCAGGCTGATAATATGATTGCAGTTTTGTACTGAGAGGAGAGCAGTGACATTCAGACGTACAGCCTGGAGCAAAACTTATACCAACTTGCCCTGATGTTGTGAATAACTGAAGAGGCTAAACTGAGCCTGTTTAAAGTCAGTTTTCTTCTAGCTCATTCGTTCCTTACAACTTTAAGATAGTATAGTAAATGTGTAGATAAATAGATTTATAGGATTTTGCTCACAAACATAGTATTTTATTGTAGAAATACACAGGAATACACCACATTTAAAAAAATGACAGTGCCTGACATAACAAATATTTTGTATCAATCTTATTATCCATGTTAGTAAGCACTTCGTGTTCACAAACAGCTCTTTCCTTTCAGTGAGGCACACACAATTACAGAAGTACATTTTAGAATTCACAAGACACCTAAGTAACTGATTTTAATGGCCTCCCACCTGTGAAGAAAACAAAGTACTCCTGTGGGTAAGAGTGCCTTGTTCATCAGAGATGTCAGAAAAAGACATGAAAAGACTTGATGCAATGCTCAGAAGGACATCACTGAAAGCACAACTCTTCAAGCCTTGCATTGGATGTGCTACATTGCAAAAGTCAATCCATGGTTCCACTGATGTCAAACATGAAGATCAAACAACACTTGGCATAATATCAGCCAAACCGAACCCCTAAGGAGTGGATAAATGTTCTCTAGTTTGAAATATCCAGTTTCTTTTGAGGCATCCTGATGACAGGATCAGAATTTGGTATAAACAGCCTGATCCCGTGGATTCTTTCATCCTGTAAATGGTACAGGCTGCTGGTGGTGTTGTAATTGTCTGGAGAATGTTTTCTTGACATGAACTAGGCTGCACTAGACCCTGTAGTACCAATTTAGCATTGTTTAAATGCCAGAGTGTACCCAAGCATTGTTGCTATCCAGGTGCATCCCCTCATGGCCGCAGTATGCCTTTTTTTCAGTTGGATACATTTGTATCAGAAAGCATGCATCATCTCCAGATGGCTTCTGGGAAATGACAGTGATGTTCGTTTACTCTAGTGACCTACAAAGTCCTCATATCTCAACACAGTACATCGCCTCTGGAATAAGGCTGAATGGTATATTTGCAGAATAAATGTGCTGCAGAAAGTGTCAGTGCTGTACACGAATGTGTGCTGGAAAGTCAGTAGGGTCTTTGTGACATATAGAGTTAGCATGTACCAAGATCTCTGGGGAAGTGCATTGATTCCATAACTTAAAGAATTCAATCTGCTCTAGGGGCAAAAAGGATGGTACTCGCTGCTGGCTGGGTGCTTAAATGAAAACAATCAATTGCATTTTTGATATTGGTTAGGAATGTAAGACATTTATCAAGTAAAAATGCCAAATATTTGCTGGTTATAGCTTCTTAAATGTGACGAATTTTCAGCTTTTCTCTATTTCATATCCTTATTAGCATTTTCTGGCTGGTGGCCAGACAAAATAGCAGTTTGAATTTGACATCAAAGTGACATCACTTCAGTAACTTGTCATGAACCTTATGGAGGTAGGAAAGTTAACCCTGTGTACATTTTCCAAACCCATGAGTTATTCCTCATCACTGAAATCCTTTCCCTTGAAAAGCATCCAGAACTGTCTCCCATACATTGGATGTGACAGGTCTGTGTTTCCCCTTTTACAGCTCTAGAAGGAGCTGAAATCGGTTGGAATTTAAATAAAATGTATTTTGTAGTTAGGTTTAGTGCAAAGATTGGAGACCAGCCACTGATACTTCACATTCACATGTGTCTTTGTCTGTGCTTTGTTTGCATGTAAGTACATTAATTCATAAGTACATGTGCATATGTGTAGCTTAACCATGTAATGAGTGGTGTCTATTCTCTTTCTGCATATATACAGTAGCATCAGTGGATATTTGTCCTCTTTGTCCCCATGAAAACTCCTGAAGCTTGATATTGACAAAAAGTCACACTGTAAACAATACTGTTTTCATCCCCCTTCTCTGTAAACAACCTTTATTTATCTCTTATCAGAATGATGATTATGGAAGGAAGAGACACATTGAAATGACATTAAACTGTTGAGTAGGTAGCATACTAAATACTTGACATTACAACTTTACAATATATATCAGCAATTTCAGCAATAAGAGATTTCTGTTTAATCGGTTAAAACTGTTGCGACTGCCCTACCTTGTTACCAAAGAAGTTGCTTTTATCAGAGAGGAATGTGAAGCACATTGTGACCTTTAATGTGAGACATAGGGATCAAAGGGACATTCTATTGAGCTGATCTTGACAACAGACTTACACCAGTGTGAATGCCATTAGCACCGTTAGCACTTAGCAGACGGTGAATCAGGCCCAGCTGTTTCTGTTTGAACTGGCAGGAATCTGTTGTCAGTCATCTTTTCCTCTGTTAACAGTGTGTTCCCAAGGCCTATTTGAGGTAACACGTGCACATTGAAAGTCCTGGCCATGTGCTGTATACAAAAAAAGAGACAATAAAAACACCTGACTGTTGCTGTCTTTGAAGCTTGTTCAGCAGTGATGGCAATGACAACAATTTCTCAGGTTTCCTAGCTGTTTGATGGGGCTGTTAAATGTATTTTCACTGCTATGCATCCGCTGTCTTAAAATGCCTGCACCTGAAGTGGTTCATGTTTTCTCTTATTTATTTTTCTTCTGTGTTGGGTTGGATGCCATCGCTTTTAGAGCTGACCTCTTACCTTAGTGGCTCGTTGTCAGTCACACCTGTTGCAGACTGGCCAATTGAGATGGAAAACCATGTGATCAGAGCTGATGTATAATATAGGAATATGTGTAAAATGTTTCCCTGATATCTGTGCATTGATATATCTGTTCCTAACTGAAATCTATTTCTGTCTGTCTTCTCTCCCTCTTACTCTTGAGGATCATCATTATTGTTATTGCATTTTAAAACAATTATGCACAACACACTTTAACAGCAATTTTGGTCTTTGATTGGATTTTGTCTGGTGTAGTGCATTCATGTGCTTTTCATGATGTACGTTGTCATTGTTATATTTAACAAAGCACAGTTCCAAAATGGAAGAAATGGAGGACAGATAAATATTCAGAAGATTACCTGCCAACTTAGGGATGCATTGGAGGATGACTTGGCTAATGAGAGTGTCCCTGAGAAGTCCCAAGACTCATAACATCATTTCCAAACAGCGCTATAGTCTATGTGAAAGCGTGCAAATGAGATCTTTATTTATTGTGGGCACAATAAACACCCAGACAATCTGAAATCAAAGGATGCGTGCCTTCATGAGCAATTCAAACACTAGAATATTCTAGTACTGAAGTATCAATTAACCTTCTTGGAAATATCAAGTATTTTCACAAATCTAAACTGGCTGAAAATTAACAAAAAATGGCATTTTACGTGTCACTTTTTCACCAGACTAAGTCCTTAAAGAACATTTGATGTACAAAAACATATGAAAGGTCTTATTCACCTTAAATGGCTTCACAGGCTGTTGAAGGATTTAAACCACTGACCCTTTTGTTGCAGAATAGTCTAGGCCGTCGGGCAATCTAGGCCATGCTGCCTGATTCCTTAGCAATTGCCTCACAACACTAAGTGCTAATATACTAATTTCCATTGGTAATTTGTAAAAGAAGCTAATAGCTAAAATGCTAATTTCCAATGGCAATTAGCAGAGAAAGCTAATGGCTGATTTGCTAATATGTGAGTGTGTGGAAGAATTTGTTATGTGTTTATCAGTTGCTGCAGGGCTGACAGCAGTCTCACACACACCAACACACACGGATGTAGCCTACATCCATGTTCACACACACACACACACACACACACAGTCACTCCTTACAGACACACATTCACAAACATGCACACTCACAGAGACTCTCCTTCTCACACAGACACTTGTGTCTAATCAGTATGCGGAGAGGTGTGCTCGCGCCTATGAGAGTAGTATATTGCTGTGAGCTAAGTGCCTGTAATCCTAGCCTAACACTACACACACTAATACACATGCACACTCGCGCAAACACACACAAGTTTTATATTTTGTTGTTTCAGAATCAGTTGCCCTTGAAACCAAGTAGAGCATCTTTAATAGAATGATCTCTCTTCCTCCCTCTGTCTTTCTCTTTCTGTCTCTCTCTCCCCTGTCTGTCTGTCTGTCTATCTATCTATCTATCTGTCTATCTGTCTATCTGTCTGTTTGTCTACCTCTGTCTCTGTCTCTCCCTGTCTTGCCAGTCTCTCTCTATGTGACTCCAGAATATAGCATGCTGTTCAGTGCTCTTAGGTGCACCTACTTGACAGCTCATCACCAAATTCACCGTAATGGTGGACTGGGCTATTCAAAGTCTGTCATTTACCAATCTCCTGCTTGTCAAGCATTTGTTTTTTGTAGAGGCACTAAAATTAATTTTGTCAGGTTTGAGCTGGAGTCGAAGCCATGTCACCAAGTGCCTGGAGTCATATCACTGTAGGCGAGTTGGTTTAGCAGACAGTAAATTCTGCCCAGACACCACTGTGTGACACAGATACTCACACAAATACATTTTACAATATGTACTAGATACATTCTGCAATTCAGATACAGTATGTGTACATGAAAAGAGCTAAGCTATTGCATGTCACTACATACATATTTACTACTGACAGTTATAAAAGCTATACGCGTCCTGAGTCATTTCAGTATGCTAGGTGTTTCAGCAGCTAACACTATGTGCCAAGTGCACATAACAACATCTATTTCAATCATAGTTTGGCAAGATTAAATCCCTCCCCCCATACTTAACTCTCCTACCCCACTTTAAAAATATAGTGAAGCCTATGATCACCACCAACACATTATCATCACATCTGGTACTGTACAGCAACAAATTAAACTCAGTAGCATACACTCAACAATACAGTTGCAATACAAAAAAGAAATGTGAAGAATCTCCTTGAGTCCTGGGCAAATCAGAGTATCTCAATAGCGCATAATGTATTTGGCGCCCACTAGACCATATGAGTGTTAGGTGAAATCCTCAAACTCAAACAGAATTTATTTTTCTTGTGTTAATAATAATGTATTAGTTTTCACTGAAATATGTTTTTTCTTCCTCTATGCTGACTTTCATCATCCTGTGAACGTTGTGTATTTTGATAACTAACATTAGAATAATTTGAACGAATATAATGAAAAAACAAGCAGTTTTAAGATTTTTGTTAGTGAGTGAATATAGTTTTGATTTACTGCACACAAACACATGCAGGCATGATCACTGATTTAAGCCACACCAAAAAGGAAGACCACATGGTTTACAGTAATAAACTTACCTAAACCTCATATTATCAGTATCCACCTGCATGGGTGGCAGAAGTTATACCTCTATCGTTCTTATTGGTTTTTGAAGTTTGTTTATATATGTTCACGCACATGTTCCTGGGAATGCATGGCACTGCATGACACACACTTTGTTTTTTGCACCACACTGATTTTTTTTTACCAAAAAAAAAGCTTCTGCTCTACCTCTACAGGCTTCATTGTGTGAGAGAGAAACAGCTAACTACTATACGGTTGGAACGAGTTCAGATTAGTCCCAGAGATACAAACCCAATTTCTCCAACATCGTCAATCAAAATTTACTCATTCTGTACACTGTACAGAATGAGTAAATTTTTGCTTGGTTCAGCTTTATACTGTTCTGTCTTTGTCTGTTCTTAGTCAATAATATAAAATATCATAACACATCACATGTTTCTGTGTGACTGCATGAGAAATCTGGACAGTGAAGCATTTTCTAACTCTGCTCAAAGCACAAGCATTTGTTTGAGAGATGCAAAAGGAGCTGTGTGTAAGAGACAAAGTGAGTTTAAGTGTGTGGGCATGGGTGTGTGTGCAGCTGCGTGATGTTATGCTTGCCGAGTGCTAATCAATGCTGCTGGCAGAGAGGATGCTGGGATAGCAGCACCATCCCGAATAGGAAATGGAGTAGTGACCTTGAACACAAGCACACACCCCTTTTCTGTTTCTCACACGCACACACAGCAAACAAACACACACATATCAGATTATTTCAAATATATATCTAAAGATACAGGGAAACACAAGCTTATTAAATACACATAAACAGGGAGGCAGGCCAGCCTGGTTCCAGACCTCTGAATCAAAGTCCACATCCCAATTTTGTCAAACAGGTCTTGTTGTTGTGTGCTGTCAGTAATGACTGTGACCCTGTTTGGAGAAACACATCAGTAGTCAGAGCCTTTGTGTGCAGGATTTAAAGGTACTCTGCGGAGTTCTTGACCACTAGTAGTACTAAGAAGCAGCAAAATGCAGGGACGGCAAGCTAGCAAACATGGATGTAAACAATGCAGGTTTCAATTTTTTCAAAAAAGTTGGCTTTGCAAATGTTTTATGAGGAAGGAAATGTATTCAAAACATTAGTTAGGCCTCAAGGATGCACACAAAGCTGAATGTAAGCAGAACTTTGTTTAGAAGAAAATGCTACTGTGTATCTGTAAGCTACTGAAACTTATAAATTGAGGCAATAGTGGACGCATCAGTTTAACTTCTCACCTCGCTTCAGTGATGTAGGAGTGTACTCCACTGTGTGTCAGTACACTGTGACATCACTGTTGTGTGTTGTTACAAAAGAGTACACTTTTGCACCTTTAACATAACCAAAGAGGTGAACAAACTTGAAACATCCACCCAGAGAGAGCAGTAAAATACTGGTTTCCATCCTGGTGTTAAGTTACTTTTCATTCTAGTATTTTGTGTTTGTATGTTACAAAGACACACACTGTTGTAAAACATGAAAACTACACACAGCTTGGAAGGTTTGATGATGTTTCTTTACTCCAATTTTCTAGGTTTATTGAGTTAGAATAACATAAGATTTTTAAATGTGGTCTGCACTGCACTGGCAATTTGTAGCCAGCGTTGTTGCATCAGAATGTGTGGCTATCTTTATCAAGATAGAGTAAGATAACACCTCAAAAACACAGAAAATGAGTTTTCTTTTTTTGTTGTTTTTCCCAAAATGCACTCCTGCAAATCACATCAACCACTTATTTCAGAGTCATGGACTCCAGAGAATCCATTACCAGACATATTCATAGGCCAAACAACTCTCATAGAGAGCTTGTAAACAAGTTCATAATGCAGACTATTTTCTTGTGGATCTATTCGCAACATTGAGGCTTATAGGTTATACCAGTGACCTTCACACTGTTTCTCTGGGGGCATCAATTTTTAAATCCAATTTCTGGTGGCCCAAAGCATAATATAGGCCTACAAGTCTATTGTTTAGGCATGTCTAAGCAAATTTACCCCAATATTAGCCCACACCTTTGATAGCACAAATTACTAAAATCTTTTGGGGACCAACCTTCTTATTTGTGGGAGCCAACATAGAGGAGAGTGGAGGAGAGGAGAGGAGAGACGGGAGGCAAAATGAGAGGACAGCGAGAGAGGTGTCATGGTGTTTTAGGGAGGCAGTGTCAGGTCACGCAGAAGAAGACAAGAGAGGCAAAAGACAGGAGACAAGAGAGGAGTGGGTAGAAAAGAGGAGCAGAAAGGGCAATTGGGGTGACAAGAGGAGCCAGGAGAGAAGACGTGGAGATGAGAGGTAAGAAGGTGAAGTAGGGAGGAGACGAAAGCAGAGGTGCAGAATTAGGGACAAGGGGGGGCGAGATGAGAGTTGACAGGAGAAGAGAGGTGGAAAGAAGAATAAGAGGAATGGAGGGGGAAAAACAGGAAGAGAAAGCAATCGGGGGACTCATGGGTGAGGAAAGAGGATGTAGAAAGAAGGAGACAGACACACTGAGAGGGATTGAGACAGGCAGAGAAGGACAGACTGAGACAGACAAGCACAAAGAAACTATATCTGTCTGTTGCTACCTGTACATATGAGAGTACTGCAATTAGATTAAAGCCATGAAAACAACTTAATCCACTGTTTATGTAATTTAGGTCATACAGAGAGTGTTCACTGTAGGATTAAATGTATGGAGAACTGTGAAATTAGAAGCATTATAGGAAGATTGTTCAGAGACGTAAACACCATACGCAGACTAAGCCTGTCCATCTGAGTTCTCCCAAGCTGTGCAGCTTGCCCAGTATATGAGTGTGTCAATTTTTAGAGCTACTGTCTTTTTCATAGTTGGCATTAACCTCTCAAATCTGGACAAACCGCAGGGTTGTTATATAGGAGCTGCTGAAAAAGGCAAGTAAGGAGACAGACATTTGTATTTTATGAGGGCGGTTTCTGAATTTACTAGGTGCCTATAAGGGAAAAGGCACATGACAATTAATTCAATCAATGCACACTATGCAAGATTGCATTAAGATGGGTATATTAGGATAAATCTGTTTCTGCTATGCATGTAAACAGCTTAATCAAATTACTCTTAGAATTAAAGTAAGGTTTATAATTAGATTGGTGTATGATAATTAGATTATATTGTTTATGCAAACAAAGTCACGTTATACACATTCACTCAGGATAAAACCCCCAAAATAGGTCACTTCTACTCAAGGGCTTTGAGGCATCTTCAACTTTTGCACTTAATTATCCTGAGCACCATGACAGAGCTAAGTCTCGGTGATCTCATATGCATTTGATCTTTGTATCATCCAAACTTTTGCCCATGGACTTAGAGAGATTCCAAAACACATTTTTCTGAGTAAAAAATGGCCAATGTTCTTTTGACTACTTCCTTGCTTTTTATGTGTTGGTGAAGGTCTCTAAGACTGAAATGTAAAATATGCACTGAATGGAGTCTACAGAGTGTTTTTTGTTTGTTTGTTTTTTGTCTGTCTCCAGTACTCCAGCAGAAAGGCACTTTTTTTTTAAATCACAGCTTACTTTTTTGTCATAAAGCATAACTCTGTTGACTCCAAGGGCTATTAAATATTGTTTTCATGTAGACAACATTGTCCGACATTAATTACAGCAAACACATGTCATCACTACAAAAGAGCAGTGGTTTTTGCAGGTCACTGTTGCTGGGCAGTGAAATTTGATATTTACCATTCCCACAGCAAATAACCTTTCCAGGTGGTGCTAAGCCAAACCCGAGGGACCAGGCCAGAGGTTGAGCACCACTGGAGCACAATATGTAGTTGGGCCAGGCCACAGCAAATTAATTCTACCATCATAAATATGTTGTCATTGTCATTCCTTGTACTAAACCCAGTTTGTGTGTATGTCTGTGTGTTTGGGTATATGCATGTATTTATGACTTTGTTTGGTTGCATGTGTTTCTGTGTGTCCTTGTGTGTGTATGTGCTTGAAAAGTGTAGTGTATTGAATAGTCAGCCACTGATACAGTATTGTAGGGGTAGCTAGGCTGCTGAAATTATAATATAATGTAATGTAATAATAATAACACCAGCTCCCTCTCGTTGTCTCTGTCCCCCTTCTCTCTGACTTTCTCTCCCATTCTCTGTCTCTGCTCTGATTACTGTGCTGTCCTGCAGGCTACACACACACACACACACACACACACACACACACACACACAGGAAAGAGGGTTTAAGAAGAGGCAGGGAGCCGCCCAGAATTGCAATGGCTAAAAGAAAGGAGTGAACAGACAGAGTAAAGGAGAGTAAACCCTGGAGAGAGAGAGTAAGAAGAAGACAAGAAGAAAGAGAGAGAAGAGAGAGAGGAGAGGGGGAAATAGTAGAGAGGGATAATAGTTTTTAACTCTATTATGGGGTATTCACTGGTTTTATCAACCAGTTCTTCCTTTTCAAAGGAACACAGTCATTCATAAAAGATGGGAGGGCTACATTTTCTTACATGTTGAGCCAAGGGCTGATTATCTAACATGGTTAGACACAGAACAAAAACTATTCCCTAATGATAATTCTTACCAATAAAAAATATATTTAAAACACACTTCTGATTTAAAAAAAAGCATATTCAGTTTCACCTAACGTCATAAAATCACATTTTATTTAGAGTTGTTGTGGGCCAAAGTTTTTGTTGTGGGCTAATTTGGGTCCAGGCCTTGTATTAGATCTATTCAGATAGACAAGTAGACACACATCGAAATGGTAACACTTCAAATTATCATATTGAGTCTGGTTTGTCACTCTGTGGTGTAACAAGCCAAAGCTAGTATTTTTTTCTTAGATGTAGTACAGTATCTCATTGTTTGGCTGGGACTGTGTTTTCCACCACATCAACAAGTAGAAGAAGCTAGCAAGATTTGTAACCTGCTTGCTCTGCCATCACAAGCATAAATTACCCAACAGATGGTATAAAATGTTTTACACAGGGTACTTCCCTCTATAATAAACAAAACTCAGCTGTTTCTGCCTGGAAAACTATATTGTTTATTTTAGGTTTTATGTATTTAGCAGTAAAATTGTTATTAACTCTTTAAAGTAGTTTCCGTCAGAGCTTAATTTATATCACTACGCTCACTATGTGTTTGTTAGAGCGTTGCAGTCGATGCTTTGGGCAATCCACATGATTATGAGCAGCACTAAGATGTTTCTTGGTGTAGATGTACTTTGAAGATACAGTACATGGCCAAAAGTATGTGGACACTTGGACATTACACCCAAATGTGAACGTTAATCTTCTCGTTACGAAACCATGAGCACTAATATGCTGCAATAACAGCCTCCACTCTTCTGGATTCAGGCTTTCCACAAGCTTTTGGAAACTAGCTGCAGGGATTTGCTCCCATTGAGCTACGGAAAACCCAGCGTACATCAAAGGGCCTTCCCTAAATTGTTACCACAGAATTAGATCCATTAAAAATTCCCTTATTTAGAGCTAAGGGACCTAATCCAAACTATGAGTGATTTGTCATTGTAGTGGTCTCAGAGGTTAATGCCTACAGTGCGTGCTCAATTTCTTAATTATCAATGTCAGAGTGATTTTTCCACAGCCACCCACTCATGTTTTGTTTCAGCCCTCAGCTGTCCGTGTGAACAAGCCGGTTTAAAAACACCTTGCTGCTCTATGAGGAGGCGAGCAAGGAGGAGGAGCGAAATTTAGATGAGATAAAGGGAGGGGAGGGAGAGACAGAGCAGGGTCCTGTTGTGAACACTGATTACTCTCTGCCCACTTGAGATTGATGGAGAGTGACACAGCAGGCACACTCACGCAAGCACGAACGCATACACACACATATATATAAACAACACGCTCAAACACATACACACACAATGTATCTAAACCATCGCATGCACACACACAGAGAGGACTTCTCCGTCTCTGTATACTGATTGATGATGGATCCACCTAGACTACATTCGGCCCAACACTCCTGCAGTGTGTGTGTGTGTGCTCATTTCTCTGCATGCATGTGTGTGAGCATTTTCTCTCTCTCTCCCTCTCCCTCTCTCTGCATGTGCGTGTGTGTTTGCAGGTGTATGTGTGTGCCAGTTCCCTCCTGTCTTAATTAGGGGAGGCTATTAAGACAGATTGCCTGATTAAGTAGCATTCCCCTACTGTCTTATGAATAGCCACACACATGCCCACACACACAGACATACATGCACACACAAAAGTTGGTGTTGGCCCGTGTAGCTCTCTAACCCACATGACCACTGATGTAAGGATTCTGCATGTGTGTGGAGAGTCATTCATTACACAGCAGGTAGAAACTCTTAACCTCTTCACATATACAATTTCTCATGGGCGATATTACAGTAAATTGTCTTTTCTGTGCAAGGTGTCACTTATGAGATTAAAACCCCTCTAGTCGAATGTCCATGTTGAACAATGCAACAGCTCACATAAGAGCGAGACTGCAAAGAAACGTTAGGCCTTGATGACTATGATTGCATTTTACACCAAAGAGTAGATAAAATAAATCTCATGAGGAAAGGTGCTATTCATTTGAAATACATTTCTACAGCAGTTTGGACTCAAAGCAACAAAGCAAGTGTTATGAAAAATCAAAAGTTCTGGGAGATCCTTACATAACAGAAACATAACAGACATTCTAGAGCTGAGTACAACTGTGATTGCCAAGCAATTTACATACCTGCAAACTAGTTGCTTTTCAGCGAAATTCACCATTTTGAATCAAAATATGTCATTCATGTGAATCGTGTAGATCCGAAGAGTTTTTTTTTTAGGGGGAGGAAGGGGGTCAAGTGGCCAGCACAATTTCCCATAGACTGGAGTGAGAACAGAGACGTTTCAGAAAGCTGTTGTCACGTCGCGATCTTCTTCTCAAAAGAACATCTTTGGTAAGACGTTTCGAGTCCTTTGGCCAATCAGAATCAAGATAACTGCATCGTCTTCTTCTCTATGGATGCATTTTCGCGGTACTACTACAATGGACACTAGTTTTGAGGTTAGTCTCGTTTGCTGCAAACGACCTAATATGCTGTTCAACTAACTTAACATTAGGTAACTAGTTGCTAAAGTAACGTTAACTCCTAATCAAGTTGAAGTGTGTCTTTGTGATAATTTTTTCCTAACGTTACCCCATCAAATCTTTCCCAACCTGTTTATAATGGAAAGCTTGCCAGCTTTTTAGCACGTCAGCTAACGTTAACTTCAGTAAATTGTGTATTACAACCATACAGTCTATGATTACAACGTTACAGTTCAGAATCAAAAGTTTGTTAATGCTAACTCCCACTGCATCCGTATTGTTATCCGATTGTAATGTCCGTCAATGTCGTAAGTTACGAGGCTCTGGCGGATCATTTAACCTTGACGGATGCAGTTGGGGTTAGCCTTAACAAACTTTTATGATAATGAAAAAGGAGGCCATGAAGCCAGCTGATAATATCTAGACAATTATTTTTCAGAATGAGAGAGTTTAAAGACGAAGATGCTATTTGTGTAGTGCAGCTTGACTCAGGGCTGAGGTGCAGATGGAGCTGGGCCTGGCTAAAGGTTGAGGCGAAAACGGAGGTGAAGGGGGTCCAGCACAGCTTCCCGCTGTCACAGTATTTAAAAAAAATTGATAAAGCGGGGTTAGCAAAATGCAGCCTCTGCACAAAAGAAATCAATTACAGCAACAAGGGCTCTCATGCCCTCTTGGCAAATGTTGTCTTTTCCCTTTATTTTCTTCTCAGAGTGCACCAGAATGCTTCGTTTACATGTTAAAAATCTTCAGGGGGAGGATGCCCCCAGACCCCCCTACAGGGGTTGAATTTACAAACATGTCACCTTTTCACCTCTTGTGAGTTTGGTGGTCTGAATTTAAAGTTGTTAAATGTGTCAGAGGTGCTATCACAATCTGCAGATTGTGCTCTGTGTATTATGGTAGTATATAACATCATGGGTGACAAGACAGTAGACTGAACCATTGCGACTGAGCTGAGATATAACATAGTGTCAAAACTTGATCTAAAACATGTTAAATTACTATCTTTGTTATGCACGACTAAAGTTTTAAAAGTTCTGAATGTGAATGTTGCCGTATGAGCTGAAACCAAAGTTGGAAACTGCTTTGGATTTGGATTTCTATTATTTTTGTCTTCTGTAAACATGCACGATCACAGTAAATTAGTAAACTGCATCAATTTCCAAAACGAAGATCAGAGAAATGTACAAAAGTATGCAGCCCTTCATTTACATATGTTTTAATGTTCCCTGTCATGTGTTCAACATGGCAGAAAATGACCTTTTTAATTTAAATGTTGTTTATGTTTTATTCATAAATTACCCGCACTAAAATATGCTCTCTAGTAATACTGCTTTTGTGTTTTGTGATTACATTCTGGTTAAATGCTAAGATGAATAATTAACAAGTTAACAAATGAACCAATGTACCTCTGTCAGCCTCTGAGTGTCTTCCTCACACCCTCCCTGCTTCCCTTACGCTCTCCCTCCATGTCTCACCGTACCTCCATCGATCTTTGCCTCCTTCCGCCCTCCTTCCACCCCATGCTTCTTTATTTCCTCCGTCTCCCTCTCTTTCATTCCCACACTGCCGGTGGAATAGCTGGTTTGTATTTCCGTGGAGGAACAGAGGCAAAGAGGATGGATGGGAGGATGGTAGACAGAGAGATGGAGAGAGGGAGAGATGCTCTTTTGGTCTGGTGTATTTAATCAATTATGTTCTCTTGCTCCCTCTGGCAACTCTCCACTTGATATTCTCTCTCTCCTGCAGACACACACACACACACACACACACACACACACACAATGGTCACACACTCACTCTCTATTCTCAGTATTTTTTTTTTCAGTTTTACCTAGTTGTAGTTGAACATGGCACACAGGAGGCTTTCATGAGTTTTCAGTATATTTACCGGGTAAGATTGATGCTTTTCAGAGAACAATAATTGTAATGTGACCTCCCAGCACTCTTCTGGGAGCAACCACTGTTGGTTGGTCGGATGCTGACAGACTCATATGAGGTTCTGAGCACTCATTATCAAACGTTTTTCTCCCTAAAGGAACTACTGCAGTGGGATCTGCTGTGCTTTATACAAGAGTGTTGTGCAAGAGGGAAATATCACCAGAGCAAGTAATTTCCTCTGGTTCCCCAGAGAAGAACACCAATTTACTTTATTTCATAATAGAGACACTTGCTTTCATAGGAAAAAAAGACACACAGTTTTTCTGTGGATTTCTTTATGTAAAACAAGTCATTTTCTGGAATAAATGTAATACTTAAATATATTGCAAGAATTCTGTAAGTACAATCAAGTCCACAACAGTTCAGTGCACCCAGGTGACAATTAAGAGCCCTTGTTTAAACGTCTCTTGAGGAATATGTCTGTTAACTATCCCACAAGCTTTGTTGATGCTCCATGACATCTTCACAAAACTTACTGTCTTACCGTATTTCCACTTTCAGAAGTTTTAAAGTGTTAGTAGCCCTTAGTAGCGAGCCTGGCTTCATCCAATGTATTTTCATTGTCACTGTCACATCACAGTATAGGATACCCTCTCAGACCAAGCTATTAAAAAAAAATGTCGTTGGAGCCGATCCGAAGATGATCTATAATACCTCCGGGCAGCTCTGAAGTGCTTTTATAGCAGATATCTTGGGAGAACACTTACCAGTCAGACAGAAGCCATTAGCATAGATGAATGATTTAATAATGCATTACAAATTGTCCACACGGGGAAAATCAACTAGCTTCTCCGCTGTTCAGAAGCTGATGTTTTTTGGAAGTATTAGGCTTTCTGATGGAAGCGTCATTTTAAGCTTTAATTATCCATATAAGTAGTTGCCAAGCACATATGGTCTTTTTTCAGTATCATCGTCCTACATGTACATTCATGCCTGGGACCTATGCAGTATCTGTGCTACGTCTCAACAGTACTTGTTGAGACAAAGAGCACTAGGAGGAGGTGTTCCCAGCTGCTGTGGGGATCCAGATTGGTGACCTTTTCAGTCGCCAGCTTGTTTCTCTAACCTTCCAGCTACTGCTGCAAGAGAGATTTTTCTAATTATACCTTCATCCTGCAGCTCGGAGTTGTTAAGTGCTTCCTGAGCATGCAGTTTAATATTTTAACGTCACATACATAGGCTCTCTGTATGGATTTATGATTTAATTCCTATTTTAATATTGGAACAGATTGAATATGCACACACTCTACCCTTAATGATGCACTCTGGGTAATGATGTCACAGCAGGAAGTGAGTTAAGAGCTGTAAACATGAATAATATGTGTGTGAGAGAGAGAGAGTGTACATATGAAGAGACACAGAGAGCAGAGCTGAGGAAGGGAGAGGGAAAAGAGGAAGGGGGGCAGGAGAGAGAGGTAAAGAGAGAACGAAAGGGAGGATGGCAGCGGTTTGTAGAGAAGAAAGAGAGGAACGGGAAAGTTGCCCTGCAAACAGAACTCTAGCTAAACCTTTAATAGTACCAAGAAATAAGATACTCATGCAATGTTACTTTTTAGCCTGCATCAGATTATACTAGGACCACATTATATATGTTATGTTATATACAGTACACATAGTAAGGATGAATAAATTATAGTAAAGTGCCTCTGTTTCAGTATTTGGTCTAAGCTGAGGCCAGTGTTCAGAGTTCTTTCTTTGGAAAAGGTTATCTATTTTGGGTACTTGTGGGTCCCTTGAGAGTTGGTACTCATCTTGTTTCTATGCCTGCTGTTGTAATTGTTATTAAGTATGCATCATAATCTTTTACAGTCTGTGCACAGCAGAGACAGAGGAGTGTCTAATAATTTACCACACTGCAAGTACAGTACCAAAACATCACTTACAGCAATTTAAAATAAATTTATATTAAATTTGCATACTTTACTTTAATATATATCATGTGTATCAAAAGAATCTGGCTATACTAGTGACACACAGTCATTTAGTTAGTCAAAAATATCTCTTAGTGCGGTTTTAAGTTGTCCAGGCTATTCCATAAATTTACCTCATGTGTTCATCCAAGCAATACTACATAATAATGCTCTGGATTCATTCATTTTTGTCTTTTGTTTTTCAGTCTTTATTTCTGTTTCTCATATATTTCAGATAGACTTTGAGGTATGCTGATAAATAGATTACCTACATGTATTTATATTTGAAATTTCAAATGTCTTGTGTCAGTCTAGGGACTCAGATGTCAGTGATTACTGACCATCAGTTCTATTTTCTGAACCTCTTCCATTTCTTTCATTTACTGTCCAGACTCCAGTCTATCTCCCAGCTAATTGACTAATTCAGCATTGATTTGCCATAGTGTATTCAATTAAATACAATTTCAGTATTCTATCTGAATATGATCTACAAGGTGGTGACTAGTGTTTTAGTATGTATAATGAATTATTTATTGGTAGAAAAAGACAAATACAGGGCGGCCCCTTAGCTTGGGGTTAAAACATTGATCATAAATGGCAATGTCCCCGGTTTGAGTCCAACCGCTATTCTTTGTTGCATCTTTTTCTTCCTCATCTCTTTACTAATGCCTGGAATAAAGGCATAATGCCAAAACAATACTTAAAAAAAAGACAAATGCAGCAGAATCAAACAATGAAGACAGATATAGAAAGTCTCTACTATCTCTCTTTATGTAAAGTATATGGTTTCTTCTTAGTTGTTCATACAGCTAACATAATTTATTGAAATTACTAAACTATTTTAATGACGCAATCCCAATCAATTAAGCATATATACTGCTATTACGGTGTTACTTTTCCCCAGAGTGCATGAAAAACATCTCATGATGTAAGTGCCTACTAATTATGTATTTATTTGGTTCACCTACATTCACAGTTGTGTTATTGTATTGTTGTGCTGGCACTGTATTTACTATGTAAATCAGGCAGTTTGTGTCTATTTGGACCTGTGAAACCACTTTGTGTGTGTGTGTGCGTGTGTGTGACTAATAGCAGACATCAGAGAATCCTACTGATCTAGGGCACAAGGTGACCCTCTCTCTGTCTCATGCACACACACACACACACACACACACACACACACACACACACACACATCAACGCACACAAAGACACACCTTCTAAAACACCTTCTCAGCATTCTTGTGCTCCACTTTAAACCGCTGTTATTAGAGGGCACAGGTGTTGGATAGTAGTGTATACACTATAATGCTACTATCCATGTGTGTGTGAGCATGCATTTGTGTGCGTGTTGATATTAATGGACTGCGAAGGTTAACAGCAGGGGTTTATAGAAGGAGACAAGCGAACATGAGAGGGCAGAGCACTTCATACTCTACACTGTTAACTTGTGTGTGTACCTGTGTCTCAAATGTAACAGCCAAGGTGATATTACTAAAAACAAAAAACACAATGAAAATGTAATGGGAGAGAAACAGCACCTGTTGGTTGATGCTACAAGATGAAAGCACCATACATCAAATGACTGATGTATAGAAAGGGTTATTGCCAGCAGAGATTGTATTTGAGCTGCAGATATTTGAAGTTATACAGGAACAAGGGTGTTTTATTCTCTGTCAACTTGAAAGCAGTCACCTCCCCTAAGGGTGCCAACAGTGACCTCACACTCTTCACTTTGCCAACCACAAGAGCCTTGTTCATCTTCTCAGCCAATTAAGGGATCTTATCCTCCCCACTTGATGAAAGAGCTGCAAATTGGGTCCTGTCTACTAGCACCATCAAAGCCTCAGTTCCTAAGCTTGCTTCAATGCAAAAAAGCTAATATTGTTAAAAGTGGTATATTGCATTCTGACAGTCCAGTAGGTGTTTGAAATCTTGTTGTATTAGCATATATCAGTCTATTAGGTACAACATAGGTAAATAGTGGGCGACAAAATAATAATAAAAATCACTATAATGTTGTCTAATACAGAACCAACTTCTAACTACAACTTTCAGAAACTACCATGAGAATTGAGTTTGTGATCAGAGTTGCTGGGTCAAATCCCCTAACCAGCTGGCAAGATCTGGCAATCTTGGCAAGAACAATGAATAAGAAATGCCATTTCGTACTTCATTAAGAGCGGTTGAGGCACCCTTGAGCATGCAGCATAATCCCCAGTTACTCCAGCGGGGCTGCAGAAACAGACTGGCTGTATTGGGCTGTGAAGTCCTGACACTGTATGTAATTTAGTCTGTGTCATTACAGACACAATAGACTTTGTTCTCACTTCATTCTAGACAGCAGCTACACACACACACACACATGCTGAGATACACAGGCAAGATTGAGAAAGTGAAAGAAATCTAAAAAGAGTAAACTAAACCTTAGTCTAATTTTTAGTGTCTGTTGTTGCAGTGACATTTTTACAGCTTGACTACCTTGTTTTACAGACTTCGGCTTTGTTCTTTCATAGAATTGCTACACGGTTTTATGTGTTTTCCGTGCTACCTCTAAGACAACTTTATTATTGTATGTACTCATACTTGCATGTCTGCGTGTGCATGGTCTGTACTTCTATCTTGTGTCTAAGTGTCCATTTAAGTTTAAGACCCTCAGAGCAAGGACATTTTTGCAACACTCGTTCATTCTTCCTGATCCTCAAGGGCCTATTGTAGGATTAGGTGAAAAAAGGGAAAGGGCTAAGGTTTTGTAAGTGTGTTTTTGTGTGTGTGTGTGTGTGTTTTTTCTGTTTCTGACATATGGTCTTTCTATCTTTCTCTATCTTTGTTTCAGGTTGTCAGGCAGTAATGTCCCCTCTCCCATCGTTAGCAACAAGAACTGGCTCCGACTGCATTTTGTGACTGATGCCAACCACCGTTACCGTGGTTTCAGCGCACATTATCAAGGTAAGATGGGTAAAATGTGATTACATCCACAGTGACAAGCATCTTAATGTACACTCTTACATACACACACACACACACACACACACACACATATGTGTAAAGAGTGTTCATTTATGATTAATGACTCTATATATACAGTATCTACAGATGTCTTTGTGTTTGTTAATGACGACTCTTTTCGAAATTCTGTTTTTGCTTCTTTGCCTTTTTCTTTCCTTTTTTGCCTTTTTGTTTTTCTGTTTCTCTGCTGCTTTTTTCCTTTTCAACTGACAGTTTTTCCCCATCATCTTGCCTCTAACTCCCTTTAATTACGCTTGTTGACTCCAATCTTCCCGTCTTTTCTCTACTACAGTTTCTTTCACTGTCTCCATCTTTCTGCATATCTCTCTCTCTCTCTCTCTCTCTCTCTCCCTCCCCTCTGTCTAGTGCTCTCTCTTTTACTCTTTCTTTTCCTCTCGGGTAACTGCTCAAAGGCGTACAGTTAGATTTCTCTGACACAAACCTAACTGGTGGAAAACATTAGGAAATTCATTTGGCAACGTTCATGTCTCCCAACAGCGATAATGAGAGCTGAATGTGTGGAACAACTGCACAGAAAGGCTGGAACAGAAAGGGTT
This sequence comes from Macquaria ambigua, assembly GCA_008360985.2. NCBI lineage: Eukaryota > Metazoa > Chordata > Actinopteri > Centrarchiformes > Percichthyidae > Macquaria > Macquaria ambigua. The sequence goes on along the minus strand of VMKM01000462.1, from coordinate 256,466 downwards.
TATATTTTACACTTTACTAGTTTTTCATACTCCCCAATGTTTTCTTTTAGTCTCAGATCACCTCTTGTTCTTCCAAAAAAAGGCAATGTACTTTTAGACACTATTGGCCCTTTTTTTGTGAATCACTAGTGCATGGTGCATAAATTCCATTCAACATCACAAGGTGCACAGGGCATGGAGCTGTGTTTGGTATTTTTATAGCCAGAGGCGTGTGGCGCACCTGCAGCACAGTTGGAAATAGGGTGTGATTGAAATATACTATCAGTAGATGTTTTATGTATCAGCTCCTCTAATCCACTTTAATCAAAATTTAGGAAATATGTTTTATTTGTGTGTGTTTATAAGTTAAACTAGTGTAAACTAAAGTCATGGAAACAGTACAGTGTGCCTTCCTCCGTGCGTCATTGACCTGGTCTGAGTAGGCGGGCAGCACAAGCGTAAATCATGGTCATGCTTGACACCAAAATTGCACTGTGCCAGTTGATTATTACTGACACGCTCCCTATTGTGCTTCGCCTCTCACTTCAGCACATTCAAGTTCACTGCAAGCCACCACAATACCAAGCAGAGTCAGGCAAGGAAAAATAAGGCATGCACCCATCCAGAATGCCACCTCTCGGGAGCAGAGACTGTGTCTTGTGCTGTCCTGAAAACTGGGCTCTGTTTGTATAGTTTGACAAAGAAAAACACTTAATGAAAAAAGATAATGTGGACACGTTATGTTGGTGTTTACACGTCATGCTTTGAAAGGACACAAAACACAGATTACATTCAAAGATGTGTCAAAAATGACACACTCACAACTCAGTGACGCGATGTGAGTGTGTTTCACACACTTCCCTCCCTCCCTCCCCTCTTATTACATTCTTTCAACATCTTCTCTTTTAACTCAAACCTTTTTCTTCCACTCTCTTTTTGTCACCCAATGGTGTATTTGTCATGCACACTGTTTAACACTATGGTTCCTTTCAACAGTAATTATGGTCATTTGCTAATTTTTTTAGGGCTATTGCCAGGTGTCGCTGTCATCACTGAGAAACCTTTCTGAACATCTTTGAATTGATATTCATCTTTCTTCAGACAGACAAGTCATGGTTTCCCTACATGAAAAGTTAGCATCTGGGAAACTGGCTATTGAGTTAGAAATTGGTATAATTGCCTCGATCTGCAAGTGTGGAGATGTATAGGAACCAAATCAATGTAGAAATATTGTTTTATAGCTGGTATTATATACGTTTTTCAGCCCTTTAACTTCTAATCCTAACCCTTTAGCATCTAATGATGCAGCTCAATATCCAGTCCAATTAGTGTGTTTCACTTTTTGATTCCAGCTGTTTTCCTCTTTAAAGGATGTGTAGTGCTCATTGATGTGTGACACTAAATATTTAGATTTGAAAAAAGGTTTCTTTATGACCCCGTATATTTTGACTTTAGGACTGTGGTCAATTAAGCCACTTAAGTAATTGAAACTGCAATTAATTTAGTGGTGATTTTATATTAACTCTGCATAATTTCCCAATCTGTGGGTATGACGAGCTTATTAGGTTGAATATGACCCCAGATGACATCTCACGGAAGATGTTGCCTGTGTTTGACTTTTAAAGAACGACCACTATGGAAGGGTGTCTGTGTGGTTCTGTGACCATCTAGTAGTAAGACAAAATGCCAAAGAAAAACAAAAAACAAGAGGAACAACTACATAAAGATTTGAATTTAGTCAAGACATAGTATCGAAGACAATGTGTGAAAGTCAAACCAGGCAATAGATAGCCGATGAAGTATTTTTAATGTACACATGCACCATATAATACATTTTAGAAAGGAGATTTTTTATTTAATTAAAGCTCGAGTCATTATTAAACCTCATTCTTCTTCTCCTTATCCTCTTTCTTCAACACATCCTTACTCTCTCTCATCCTTCTCGTTGACCCTCCTATAATTTTTTCTTCCCTCTTCCTCCACTCATTTTTTTCCTCCCCGAGCTTCCCCTCTTGTCCTAAGACACCCACACTGTCTGCACATCTCTCCTTCTGGCTCTCTCAGACATTCTCCTTGATTGATTGACGGACAACCTGACCACTCCCCTTGTGATTTGCTTTTAATTGGTATAATTGATCTTAATTGATCTTAATTAGTTTAAAAGGTTAATCAACATGTTAATGAGGGGTGTCAGTGTGAAAGATTAATTAGTGGAGTTCTTAACATGCTTGTGATTGATTGGCTACTTCCTGTCAGCTGTCAGTCATCTCCATCACCTTGTTGCAGGTTGGGTGGCTGAAACAAGTTACTGCTAATGAGTTGTTCATTTGAAACTTCACACACTGTGAATCTTTTAATTTAGCAGATTAATTTAGAACATCTCTAAAAATGTATCGCACTACATATAATATATTCCCACAAACAGTAATTTTTTCTTTTTGAAATATAGTTTTATTTCAGTGTCTGTGGATTTCAATAAACCAGCCACTCAGAAAACAAATTTAGTTTATTACTTACTGTATATGTTAACATTACCTCTCTATAAGTTAGGAAACTAGAGTCAACATTGCCAGTGCCACTACTGACATTGCAAGATGATTGATGGATCTCCATATCATGTGGAACCACTTGCAAACCACCGGAAAAGAAAGGAAACTAACAAACATATTGATTTACATGTGCAGTTATTTTAAATTGTTTATTAAAGTTTTATAAATGTGTTAAATTACATTTCTGGAATCATTAACCTTGGAAGATTATATTATTTTGTTTTGTTTTATTGTGCTCTGTTCTACTGCATTTATTATGCGCTACCCCCTTCAGATTTACTTTCTCTTTAATTGGCATTCTCCACATTATTATCAACAGTTCCACTTAATGATATTCTACTATTTGTTTTTTTTTTTCTTCTACTGTAATTTTACCCCGCAAGCCATATGTTGTTCTGGTCTACTTAGCTCTACTTGTCTCCAGGAGAATAAATTATAATGGCAAAGCCCTCGGGCAGGGTTAGTTTAGTTTAGTGGAAAACACTGCATGAAAACAATTCTAAATTTGTCTCAGAGAGACTAAATGAACAAATCTGCTTTGGCAGGGTTAGTTTAGTTTATAAGACACCTCTATGGACCTCAGAGGGAGACATTTGGCTCTAGGTGCTGCCAGCTAGCTGGACAGACTCTGCGTGTGTGTGTGTGTGTGTTATAGGTCAGCCACTCAGCTCATAAAAACCTCCTCCTTGTGCTGCTGCCCAAATTATGAAGTTCTGAATTGATGATAATCCCCTAATGATTTATATCCAAGTTTGCAGGGAGGCAGAAATAAACAAAGAACATCACAAAGGAACAGCAGAGAAGATGAGGGAGGGGAGGTGGTAAAACAGTGAGGAGATCCAGAGATTAAAAGAGTGAGAGAGAGACAGAAACCAACAGAGAAAAATAGAGAAAACGGCAAAAAAATAAATAAATAAATAAAAGAGAGCGATAGCCAGAGAGAGATGGGGGTTTAAGGGGATAAGTCATTTGGCAGTGAGGTTTGGCTAAATATTTAAGTATTAAGATTGATTAAGAGTTTTTAATGTCCCGCTGTCATAAATGGCTGTTGTAGCCTACTTTAGAGGAAGAGAAAGTGAATGTGTGTGTGGATGGATGGCTGTGTTCTTGGACACAGGAAAAGCCTGTTCATGTATTAGTGTATTTAGTAACGCAAAGCCTGCAGCACCTCTGCATGGCTAAACAAAATTTACAGAGTTAATTGTCCATTTGAATGCTTAATTGATGCTTCAAAATGATTCACAATGGCATGGTTTTAAAACAAGCCATAGGCTATGTGTTAAATGAAATAAATTAACCATTTCAATTCAAATATCTCTCCCTAGGACATAGTGTTCTTGATAAAGTGACAAATCAGTCCTATTTACATTATTTACATTGTATTCCAAATATCTCAGGAAACCCTTTTGATATTTACAGTAATGATATGAAATATCTATAAATGCTAGCATTTTTAAATGAGTATTTATATCATCATTAGTATAAAAAATAAAAGTAGTCAATCAGAGAAAATTAGTCCGTGTTATTATTTTCTTTGTTTGTTGTAATATTCATACAGTTCTATAACTTTACACTGTTTTGTCAATATGTCATACGTTATCTCTCTGCTCCTTACAGTCTCCTGTACAGCTAAATACAAGCACAGCCATTACTGTAAGTGACCATTAGCATGTTTAATTGAAGCTCAGTAATTATACAGTTATGTCTCTGAGCAAGAGTAAATGCTTTTCACCTCATGACGAAAATGCCTTTAAAGATTCAGTTCACCCTAATATAGAAAGCTTATGTGATTTCTGAGTGTGTTTTGAAACATGCTATAGGGTCTTACTGTTGTGCTTTTGCAGATGAAATGACAGTTGATGTACTCTCTCACCCTGGGAACTGCTCTAAGTTCATTTAATCATCCTTGTGCTCACGACATGTTGTTTGGGGACTGTACCCAAGCTATGTAAGTGTGTCTCATCCACGCTGGCTTAGTAAAACATTTAGCTTGTGTATTATGGTCTGTGCTGTGGATTGTAGGCTAAAATGCCACATGGGGGTTTCCAAGAAATCGGCCACGTGCTGTTCAATTGTTGTAGATTAAAAATACCCTTGTCGTAAATGTCTTGATACAACTTGCAAAGAAGAATTAAAGTCCCATATATTATTTGTTTGGAACCACCAATAATAAGTATATAATAATGTGTAAAATATTTTTTGTATTTTTCAGAATTTTGGTAATATTGCAGCTACATGTAAAATGCATGATATGAAAGCTGTCATATACTGTCAGTTCCGGCGTCCTTGCCAGTCCTCAGACAATATCTTTACCATAAAGTCATTGGATGGGTTTCAACATTATTTGACAGATTAACACCACACATAAACAAAATGTAGATTCTCTGCTTTTAGAGTTGACCCTGTCAATTAGATCGATTTAAAACCCTACAAATAGCAGCCATTCTGACATCCCTCTAGGAAGGCATAGACTGGGCGTTGGCACTATTGGTGATTGGGTGATGGGGTGGCATAGTGACATAGACAGCATTGACAGTAGAGAGACGTAACAGGTAAAATTGTTTAAATATCCTTCAGCCAGCATGATCATTTGTTGACAGGAAAGCCTGCAAACAATTCACAGTAAAGTCATTGAAAAATAACTGAGGTGGATCCCTAATGTGATGATCAAATTAGAAGGATAATTGTCTTCCTGCTTGAACATTTGCTAAAGGCTTCATTACCATTTGAGACCTAAAGGCATTTACACTGAAACAACAAATCAGATTGGATTCTTTATGGCACAAGTTTGATCTTTTTAATGCATGCAACTTCTACGGATCAAATTTTGATAATGGACTGGTGGTAGCTTGAGTTACAGCAGCTTGTTTGGGAACTAAAGATTGTAGGTTTAAATCTGTGGACAGGCTGGGAAAACCGCGTCGTGGTACAAGACTGAGTGATGCTCAAAGTTCCCTTCAGCAAAGCACTGAAACCCAGCTGTTACATTACCATGTGTAGTGACTGTGGTTGAACAAGCCAGCTTCCAGATGTGACTGGCTGTGTTACAGTATCACCCCCAGCAAATACACCCCTAGGCTGCAGCTGGAAGTTGGAATGTGTTCTCAGTCATCTTGCCGGTTAAATGAAAAAATAACATGAATGGCTCTCCCCCAAAGCCAGAAACCAGTGATTCATGTTGCCAAATATACTCTGAGTTATCAACGGCTATGGAAATAATATATGAGAACACAATTACACAGTGAATTTACCCTTTTAAACAGGTCAACTTTTATCATTTTCAGGGTCATACTTTTTTCAAGAAAAGCATTCTCGCTATGTAATTATTTATAACGAGAACTGGGAGAAAAGCTATGGACATATAGCCAGCCAGTGAGTCACATGCTTTCAGTCATCCAGTGAGTCACACATTCACTCAGCTATCCAGCCACCGGTAAGATACTTTCATTCAGGTAACTGCTCCTGCAGCTAGAAATATATCCATTAAGTACAAAAATATGAAGACTGATTGATAAAAATAGATGTGATGAAAATCCATGTGATTATAAACAGTGATTATCCAATCATAGCTTAGCAACTGTAACTAAGCTAGACAGGTCTGTCAAACTCAAGCACCGAAATGGTGTGCATGGGGCTCTATCAAGTTTGGAGGGTTGGATAAGCTTCCAATACCAAAAACACAAGAGCAAAATTGTAAGGAATGAATTACAGTCTGTTTGTCTGCTCTAATATAAGCTGCAAATGTTAGCATGCTCGGCTAATTAGCTTACTACCTACAGTAGTAGCCTAGTGTTACTTCCAAGGTGAAGTAACACATCACTACATTAGTTTGTGAGGTTACAGGTTACATTTAAAATAAAAAGCCTAGTTCACAACTAGCATGTCCGCTGTGTAGTATTTCCCTACTGCGTGGAAATCGATCATGGATCAGAGTGTAGGCTAATGTTAACAGCTTTCTCCTACTTTATATTAGATTTGGGTAAATGTATACATTACAACCCCTGCCAGTGTTACCTGAGATAGAAGACGATACATTTGTCAAACACGAGTTCGTTCTCATCCTAAAAGCATTTTCTTTTGTGACAGTGAATGATACTGTTTGAAAATAGGAACAAGTATGTAAGCTAACTGCCAAGCAGCTAAACAGAATTATGTTAGAACAAGATGAATCTGATCTTAGATTTTTCCTTACCATACTTAGAAAAAATAAGACTAACTAGCTCTACACTGTAATACAAGAACAATGCTGTTTCTTTATCACAATTTCTTTTACATGGATCATCAACTGGTGAAGATGCTAACTTTCTGCCTGGGACATGCAGCTTTAGTTTCAACAAGGTGATGGGGAGTCCATTTGGCAATAATATTGCTTCCATCCTCATACCATCCTCGTACCTACATATCAAATCATATACCTACAGCCAATGAATCAGATTTAATTGTGTGTTGTTACTGTCATCAATGGACCCACTGAGGGATGTGTTTTCATAACTCTCTCATGCAGCATTTTCACCACAGTATCATTTAATTTTACTCAATTCCAATTCTTACAAAAACTCAGCCATTCAGTTAGCCCCACAGCTATGCAGTTTTTCAGCTGGAGCCTATTGAAACTAATTGCAGTGCTAGAAACCAGCTACATTCCTACAGTGTTCATTCACAAAGTCCTCCAGACAGTCCACTGGTCAATCTGAATTTTACTACTGATGCACTTACTGTAAGTAGCTCGGTTAACAGTGTCAGGCAAAAGCCTAGAGTGTCTAGTCAGTCAGCCAGTCAGTCATCCATTTGGTCTGGCAGTCAGCCAGTAAGCGGGTCAATCAGCCAGCCATCTAGTCAATTGAATGGTTGCCAGTGGTTCCATTTACTGACATTTACTAACAGGCAGAAACTCCACGTTTTCAGAAAATCATTTTCACTTGTGTTTCCTGCTCAGACAAACTCAATGTCACAGACACACACTCACACCTCTCCAAAACTATTCGTAATATTACACACAGCTCGCACAGCGTGGATACCTTCATTAATTCACCGGGATATAACTGTTAACTGGCCTTGTGTGTTTTTCTGACACCGGTGAGCTGTTCAGAAAGATTCACAGTTTACGCAGCGACATCATGAATAGCAGCAAATCTCCAAACCCCATGTTTTATTACTTTGTTTCCACATTTAAGGACTGTTTAAATACTTCCTCTGTTGGTTAAATAAGGACATAAAACATGAATCTGTTTTTTCAAATATAGAGAAGAGGAGCAGAACCGGGGAGTCAGAATGTATTATTGCGCCGCAGAATTACAACTGGCACCGGTAACCACGTCAGCAGCTGCTGGCTACATCAGCTGCCTGTTCACTGTCATCAGTCGCATTTTCTGTGTTGCTCCTTACCTTTCAATATTTAAACATGAAACCAAATTTTACAATACAGATAAATAGTAAATAATTAGCTTAATTTTGAGACCCCCTCAAAATTTGATTTTGCCATCTTTGGGGGTCCTAGTTGTTAATTAGGGGGTCTGAGACCCCTCGTATTTCGCACACTGGAGATAGCTGTTGGTGGAACCTTCAGTCCAAACCACAGGCAACAAAAAGGGGGATGCCATGGTACAGGCTGTGAAAGGCTCAGCTGGATTAGGATGGCCTGATCAAATATGTCTCTGTTCTTGTATTCCTTTTTATTACAGTAATCAGCCTGTATTGTTATGGTAAGACATGGGAGACTATCTTGCTTTGAGCCTGCAGGAAAGTTCTGTCTGAGGTTTTGGAAATGATGCAGGTGAGTTTGTAATGTTCTGTAATGTAACTAATTCAGGATGATGAAACATGATCCCTGTGACAGAATGGAGGGAGTGGTTGGACTGATAACTCTCGCTGACCTTCGGTGGTCATCCTGTTTGAATTCGAGGTAGCACCTCTAAATCAATAGGCTCTTTCTGCATCTAAAATTTTAAATGTCTAGAAAGCATTTTTTCTCCAACATCAGCATAATGAAAATGTCACACTTATCTTCTGATTGCTGTATGTCAATGGGAATTTGACCCTCACCCTAAAGTGTGACTGTTTTTACAATGACTCGTGCACAGAAAATAAGAACAATGCAATGTTTTTTTGTATACTTCCTCTTGAATGCAAATGAAAATTTACCTCTGAATTAATTCTAATTAGATGTGAAGAAGATCTGAAAAGACCACACCTACTGTTGTCATTCATTCGGTCACTCAGAGTTAGCCTGTCTGCCTCCTTGTGGCTAATATGAGATATGGATGACACCACGAACTAACATTATTGAGTTATACCCTTATGGGCATAGTGCATGTAGGGTGCTTTTGCATCTGTGATACTGTTTCCTTGCTCAGACACTGTGGGCTGCAATAATTACTATGCATTGCAGGCAGACACATACTTAAAGGCTATTACATACTGGAAACCTTTCATTTTATCATTGAAAGATAAGATAACGACATGCTCCTTCTACATCAGGAGTACACTGGCTTCCTTTCCTCTCTAATTTACCATTGTTTATGCATTCTTTATGGCTCTGTGTTCAGTTCCATCTCTACTGATTCTGTCCAAATGCAACAGGAAAATCTTCAGTATGGATGGGGTTTAGCAAATGCTGATTAGATATTCTGTCCACACTCTTCCCTGCATGGTACTCTGCTCTAATACCCAACCCTACACCCTCAACACCTGGCTGTGAATGTGTGTGTTTGTGGATTGTATCGCTGTGAGTGCCTGTATGTGTGTCTGTGTCCTTGCACATGTATGTGTCTATCTGTGTTCCTGTGTGCACATACAGAGTTGTGTGCCCATGTATCTGTATGTGTGTCTAAACTCACTGGTGTCTCTTCTGCTCTCTATATGTGTCTGTGCATTCACAAGTGGGTGTTTCTGTATGTATGTGTGTCTATTTTAAGTTGATGAATCTATCAATATGCATGCTTCTTTGTATGTAATGGGTGTGTGCAGCTGTGTTTGTTTGCATCTAAGTGTATGTGTGGCTGACATGAACAGATCATGTGTTTGTGTGTGCGCCTGTTTGTCTGTTGTCTGTTGTCTATGTGTGTGTGTCAGGTATGAACAATCTGTTTCCTTCCCTGAGGCAGAACCTACCAATCACATCCCTCCATCATCTCTCTTCATTACGTATTCATGAGTTTCCGTGTCTGCAGGGCTGTGATTGGCTCTTAATGAACAACTGACGGCATTATCAGTCAGCCAATGCTATGGCAACAAAATAAGTCAGTCAGTACAAAAGAAACACCAGTGAACCACTGGTACTGAAACATTATTCAACTCAAGCAGAGAGACAGTATACCCCTCCGGGAGGTTGACATATTGGATATTGTCGACAGCATGGTACCTTTGATATGACTCTCATAATGTCTCAAACCTGCTCGTGATCAAGAAGTGCACACATCTTGAAATGCTCTGGATAATTACAGCTATGGAAAAGAGAACATTTAGCACATGTGGAATGTATCATTTAGTTTTTGTGTAAATAAATCCCCAAGTCCTTTTTCTTGTCAGCCTTGGCTAAAGAACCATTAGTCAAACTGAGTACAGAGACACTGTAGGCCTCAGGGGGTTCATATGAGCTCATAAATCTCTGAACTACCCCTTTATCATCTTTTATATTATTTTGGTGCTTGAATTTCACCATTACTTGCTTTCATTGTTGACTCCTTTTTCTGCTGTTATCTATATCAAATGTGATGATAATAAATAATATTATGCTATTTCAAAAGGGCTGGGTTCATTACAGTAAGTGTAGCAGGGAATGCACTTGGTTGAATTAATGCAGCTAGTTAGCATAGACACAATCTGGTGATGATGTATGATTGCTGGTCTGTGGTTACAAAATAGCTCATCAAATGTGGAGGATGTCTACAGCACTGACAACTGTCTTCACCCACTGATTACGCTCACTAATTGCGTATATTAAAATTCTGATTAACTCAATGTAGGCCGAGGTATGTATTGAGCATTGTGGCCTACCCAGGCATTTATATTTATATTAATACCTTCTGCCTAGTTAAAATAACATTTGAGCCAGCTATATACACCAATCAGCCATAATATTATGACCACCTGCCTAATATTGTATAGGTCCCCCTTTTGCCGCCAAAACAGCCCTGACCGTCGAGGCATGGACTCCACTAGACCTCTGAAGGTGTGCTGTGGTATCCAAGACCAAGACGTTAGCAGCAGATCCCTTAAGTCCTGTAAGTTGCGAGGTGGGGCCTCCATGGATCGGACTTGTTTGTCCAGCACATCCCACAGATGCTCGACTGGATTGAGATCTGGGGAATTTGGAGACCAAGTCAACACCTTGAACTCGTTGTGGTGTTCCTCAAACCATTCCTGAACCATTTTTGCAGTGTGGCAGGGCGCATTATCCTGCTGAAAGAGGCCACTGCCATTAGGGAATACCATTTCCATGGTACAAGAAGGGGTGGACTTGGTCTGCAACAATGTTTAGGTAGGTGGTACGTGTCAAAGTAACATCCACATGAATGGCAGGACCCAAAGTTTCCCAGCAGAACATTGCCCAAAGCATCACACTGCCTCCACCGGCTTGCCTTCTTCCCATAGTGCATCCTGGTGCCATGTCTTCTCCAGGTAAGCGATGCACACGCACCCGTTTACATCATGTGGATGATGTAAAAGAAAACGTGATTCATCAGACCAGGCCACCTTCTTCCATTGCTCCGTGGTCCAGTTCTGATGCTCACGTGCCCATTGTAGGCGCTTTCGGCGGTGGACAGGGGTCAGCATGGGCACCCTGACCGGTCTGCGCTACGCAGCCCCATACCCAATTTGAGCTACAGTAGCTCTTCTGTTGGATCGGACCACACAGGCCAGCCTTCGCTCCCCACGCGCATCAGTGAGCCTTGGCCGCCCATGACCCTGTCGCCGGTTCACCGGTTTTCCTTCCTTGTACCACTGTTGGTAGGTACTGACCACTGCAGACCGGGAACACCCCACAAGAGCTGCAGTTTTGGAGTTGCTCTGACCCCGTCGTCTAGCCATCACAATTTGGCCCTTTTGTTCACTTGCTGCCTAATGTATCCCACCCACTGACAGGTGCCATTGCAACGAGATAATCAATGTTCTTCACTTCACCTGTCAGTGGTCATAATGTTATGGCTGATCGGTGTGTGTGTGTGTGTGTGTGTGTGTGTGTGTATATATATATATATATATATATATATGTGTGTATATATATATATGTGTGTATATATATATATATATATATGTGTGTGTGTATATATATGTGTGTATATATATGTGTATATATATGTATATGTATATATGTATATATATAACAAAGCAATTGTCATAGAGAATAAAATAAGCATCCACTTACTGATGCCCACAGGAGGAGTTATAGATCTTAACAAATACTTTAATAAAGACTTATATCTGCTTAAAAATACATTATAGTGGGTTATAAACAATTTATTCAGTGTTTATATACTTCCTATGGATGCTAAATAGGGGGAGTTAAAGTGTTAAGGAATCACTTTGCCAGTTAACCATGAGAATTTGACTGTTCAATTTTGAGAATAAGACAGATATGTCTATGCTTGGAGCTGATTTTCTAAATCCTTCCATGATATTTTAGTCCTCCGTCTAAATCATGTGTTACCATAGAGAGCAGTAAAGATTTTCTTTCCCATGTGGGTACATTAAAACACCAGCGAGGGGCATCTAGCCCAAAAGCCTGCGAGTTCAATCAAAGTGCGTGATGCCTGTCTGCTCGAATCACCTCCTTAGAGAATGCTTCACTGTTCCACACTACCAGTCTTAAGAAATGTGAAATCCATATGGTATTGAGGTGAGCAAGCAAGACATATAATAAAAATAAGTGAGTCATTGAGCTGGATCCTACCTTGGGTACCAGAGTAGCTGTAGCTTTTGGTAATACGTTTTTAAAGAGAATAGATTTTAGTTTTGGTCTGATAGAAAGTACAATATCAAGCCTCCATCAGACTCAAGCAGATGATTTTGTTATAAAATATGGTTCAGTGTGTATTTTATTGAACTAGGTTTTGGTTAAGTATCTGTTCTTGTACTGTTGAACTTTAGTTCAGTTGTTATTTGTTCAGTTGCTAGTTAAAATGTGTTTTGTTAAATATGCAAGATTTTAGTTCATAAGTATGGTTTACTTAAATGCTGCTGCCTTTCCATCTGTTGTTTGCAGTAGAGCTGCTGCTTGTAGGCTAGAATATTAACATGGGCATATTTAACTTTGATGCATATTCACACAGGACAGGTTTTATGATGCATATTAACAGGGGCGTTATACAGTGAATGAATTTGCACAGGCAAAAACAAATTTGACTTTTAACTATTTTTGGCCCAGATTCCCTGATTTGGCTGCCGAACAGGGGGGAAATACATTTCAAACCTGATTGTAGGACTTTGATCTAGATCAGAGCTTCCCCTCGTTATCGAAAATAACAAGAGCCTGTTGATGAATGTTCTTAATTTCTGACCATTGGGACATTTTCAAATACGAGTTTAATCTGAAGGCAGTGATAAAATTATGTAATATATTGTTTCTCAATCTTGCTCTGTTTTACTATTGGTGGTAAGAATTTTTATGTACACAAATGAGAACAAAACCTCCCAATGTCAGAGGGACCAAAGGCTTTATGCATCTGGAATTGTTGAAGTCAGGTCTGCAATGCAGTGCAATGGAAAATGTATTTACTCCACTCTTAACATAGTTTCTTGTGAGCTCTATATTTTTAAATACAGCTGTCCGTAGTTGTTCCAATTTTGTTGTGAAATGACCTGAAAACACTGCGGTAAGCTGGGGATGTATGAATCTCTGCTCTTAAATATTAGAAATGAAATGCAGTGAGAGATGCTTTTTATCTTTGAGATTGCCAAAACTGTATCAGATATCAACCGTGTTTGCCTCATTTTGAATAGCTATGACACCAGTGTCAGGAATAATACACTTCATTCTTTGTGTAGGTGGATTTTTGTGAAGTTAGTACTGTGCTTAGAGGCAGCCATAAACAGCTGTGATACATGAGTTGCTTGGAGCAAACTCATTAATGGAGAATGTATTTTATAGAAATGATTTTAATTCATATTTGTTCATGATATGTTGGACTTATTGATAAAAAAAAGGTATTAGTCTATTATTCCAAATGTGAACAAACATACAGCCTCAAAATATATCAAGAATTAAAGCTGTAATGTGCTTTCAAACCAAACTCTATTAAGTTTTGTAATAAATCACCATGTTAAAAGTCCTGTGATCAGGAGGTATCACAGTGGACCTTTTAAAGTACAGAATCCTGTGAGTTTTTATTTACAGCAGTAAATGGGCAGGATTTCCCCCACGGCTCACGCAAAGGGACATTCTAACCTAAACCTCAATAAAAAGCAAGATAAATTGAACCACAAAATGTAGCTTTTGTTTTGAGTTACAGTGCTTATGGTAAAGATGAAAACCATGTGTGTTACAATATGTTGTTTTCTGTCAAGTGTGTTACATGAGGTATTTTTGTCATATGAGAAAAAGTGACGATATCTAGTTATGGTTTAATTAAGGATTCTAAGTACCACTTGCAGTTAATTTATGAAAGAAGATGATTTGATATGACTTTTAAAAGACAAATGTAAGCATGATTTAAGTTCAATGTACGCTTAATGTCTAATTTAATATACAGGTTTGTTCAACAGGCAGTGCTGATGTCTTAAACTATATATGAGCTGTACTATATTATATTTAAAACATATAGTTCTTAAACATACAGTGATAATGTGTTAACAATTAGTTCCACCTAATGATGTACAGTACTGTATGTCACTAATGCTGTGGCTGCAGAGTATATTTGAACAAAATAAATTACCCTGCTTAGCAAATGTGTTCATTTTAGACTTTGTATTAACATCCATTTTACAGGATTAATTAAGTACCTAGTAACACATTTTTCATTCAAATTGAGTCGGGTGGGGGTCTTGCCCTTGTCACACATACACACACACACCATACTCGCATGCATACAGTTGGGACCACATTAAATTATCATGCTGGTAAGATAACACAATAATGCACAAATGGAGTTAATGTTCACCCACTTGACATTACATTAATCGTTAGCACATTAATCTATTTAGTATAATGTCAACATTTTAAGTAGAGTACCACTAACATATGTGCATGTACATAGCGGCATTAGGATAATTGTTGGCATAAAATACACACAATGTCATGTAACCATGTCAAATATAGTGTAACTGATGTATGTGCATGTATGTAGCCACTGGATAACATTAGGATAATTGTAGCACATTAACTCATCTGCCATTTGTCACCATTCACTGGATTAGTCAGGTCATTATGAAAACGAAGTCTGTCAGCCACTCTATCAGACATTCATTAAAGGGATTTGTCACTGTACTTTGTCACTGAGGACAAGATATATTTGTGTTTATGTTTTCATTATTTATGTTGGTACTGTATTCATTTATTTTGACTGAGTAGAGCAGAAAAAAATCTAATGTGGAGAGAGTCAAATTGAGATTACCCTAGGGTGTTTTGTTTTTATTATTAGTGCATGGATTCAAATACAGCTCTCGCCCACTCACTTTGTCTTCCATACTGTATCTCTCCAACCATACATGCTGAGCTATAGTAACGTACAGGCACAACATTGCTAACCCTGTAATGATGTTAGAAAACAGAGCTCATGCTGTCAGTTTGTCTCCTCTTGTCTTTGATTTACTCTGATTTAAAGGAACCTTTTATTTTCTAACGTACCATTATCTGAATGCTTTGATTACAGAGCTGCATCATTGTCATTTTGATTAAAGCTGCAATTTCCTTTACCAGCTTTTGTTCAGAATATGATGGGGCTTCCAGCAAAACACCTCGACATCTGATGTATGTGTCTGAGTGACAGACAGAGAGAGAGAAAGATTAAGCTTCTTATGAACAAAAACCCTGAATGATGCTGTTGTTGAAAAGCTCTATCTTACTTTCTCTCCTCTGTCGGCTTCTGTCTTTTTCTTTTTGTCTCTCTCTGGCCCTCTCGCTATCTGTTTCCGCCATTTTAAAATTTACTTTGCCTTTGTAACTTTATTTTTCACTGTACTCTTCTCTCTCTCAGCATAGTGAGGGAGAAGAATCTGCCATTATTTTTTTTTTTAATTCCTTCGCTGGGTCTCGTTTCTTTCCCCACTTTATCCAATCTGTTCTCTGATTTTTCTTCTCTTTTCTGTATTCTCCTCTGCAGTGAAGCGATCAGTAGATTTTAAATCGCGGGGCGTTAAATTATTCCCTGGCAAAGACTCCAGCAACAAGTTTTCAATATGTGAGTTCACATCTTAATGTCACTATGGCTAATGAACTGACGTGTGATGGCTTGGTTTGGCTTGGACTGGCTTTGTTTTTTAGGTTTCAGTTTTATTTTGGTTTTTTTTCTCTTAAAAAGGCTGTCAGTTTCAACACTTTTGTGCCTCTGCTTATTGACAACACAGAAACATCTTGTGTTACCTTTGTAGACATCATTTGGTAACATCAATTCACAGAAACATAGTGCTAAAATTTGTGACTGACATGTTAAAATGAGAAATTTTTAGATACACAAATGTGTTGAAAATGCCACAGCCTTTATAAGAGCATGCTTTTGCATTCTGCTTGACTGCTGTGTTTTTGTTGTTTGATGTTTTGTATATGTGTTTTCGTCATGGTGTCTTGGTTTATGCATGCTTCTTCATGGCTTGCTTTGATATATTTAATCATGGCTTGTTCTGATAAGCTTAATCATGGTTTGTTTTGGCTTGCTTTGGGCTTGTTCAGGGAATGTGAATCAGCTGTTGTAATATATTGTTTACCGCCCCCTCCTGCCTCTTCTTCTATATTTCCTCATCCCTCTCTTCTCTTCTCTTCTGATCACACCTAAACTATATTTTGTAGACCTTTATACACAGGTCATTGAGGGCATCAAAGCAATTATTGAGTTTATAACAACATTCCTCTGCCACAAAGGCCAGTGGTAAAATTAGAAAAGAGGAACTAATGTGTCTCTCCAGTTATTCATATTTTGGAATATGATGATCTATAACCACTCCCAGTTAGCGGCAAATCAAAACACTGTTGGGGGTTTATTATTCCAATCTTTATACACAATACTAAAATCCAGGGGTCCGCCTTAAATAAGTACAAAAAGTTCCCCGTTAATTTTGGAACTACCACAATTTCCTTTAACTTTGTGAAGTTGTATGAATAAGTTACTGGAAACGAACTCTTTAATTAGACACCCTGAAGTGAAATTATCAAGTGAGGGTGCTAATGGTCACAAGTCATTTGACGCACCGTGATGCAAAAATGGCCCCAATATTATTTCATTCCATTCAAAGCCTTCTCAACACTTAGACACTGAGAGAACATGTACAAAAAGCATGAAAAATCCCCAAGGAAAAAAGCAGTACCTTTGTTACTGAAATTTCACTTATTAAAGCTGTCAGCACCCACTTACAACTCCCATATTTTAGAGTTATTTTACATCCATTTCCCTCTTTATTTCTTTCTCACTTCTTTGTCTCTTATTATATCTCCTCTACTCTCTCTTTGTCTCTATTGCACACACATACATGCACATATCCTCACACACTTATACTCATAATGGTGAAGATATTTATGTACTTGTATGTTTCTAGTTGAATCACAAACAACACAGTACACACATGTATTACACTGATCTGATTTTGCACACCCAGAGGTTCATACTCACCCATAAATATTGAACATGCGTATGCACATATTTGCACACCTACAAGGACATATGTAAACACATACACATATGCATCGATGCAAGGACATACACTAATACATACAAAAATGTGCACATACAAACAGATAAGTAGACCTTGCTTATCCATGTCGTGATTTGGTTTGCATGCTTGCTAATGATGCATTTTTGAACATTTCTGATTTATTTGCTTGTTTTCCTTATTTGCTTGTCCACTTTGTGTGTGTGTGTGTGTGTTTATGTGTGAATCTCTTAAATACTGTATGAGCTGAGCTAAGCACAGCACAGAGACACAGCCCATCACAGATTCATCGGGTTTCCTGACAGGTTGGAGAGTCATGGTTGAGGTTTACTTCTACAGATGTGAATTTGTATGTTAATTAGTCTGGCTCTGATTGGTTCAGATGTTAATTTGCTCTGCTCTGACTGGTTTAACTCTTCAGTGAAGCAAAAACCTGTGTGTGTGTGTGTGTCTGTCCCTGCCTCTGTAGATGTTTATGTTTCTGTATGTGTGTTTTTGTATATGTGCTTGTATGTATATGTGTGTAAGTTTGTGACTTTTGTTGGTTTTTGTGTGTGAGTGTGTGCGCACAGTACTGATACTGTAACCAGTCCCTCTGTTATGGTGTTAATAGTCCAGATGGTCAAATTAGCCGCTCCAACAAAGCAACAAACTATCTACTCTAACAAATACACACACATACACACACACAGACCAACCACCTGCTGGGTTTGTTGATACAGACTAAACATGTACATGTACATGTTAGTCGGATAGCCCAGACAGCCTGGGTGGGAGGGTGTTTGTGTGAAAGTAGAAATGGGCACTATTATCACTCGGCCCGTGTTTGTTACACCTAATTGAGTTCTCTGGCATCTGCATTTTTGTTTAAGATAAGATAAAATTGTACTTCGTTGTACTTGTTTCGCAACTAGTGCCAGAACAAATAACTAAATACTAAAACAGCATACTTAGGGCATAGCTTTTATTAAAAAACAGCAAAAGTCTTGGACTTAATCAGCGTTCTTTTTAAATATTAAATTGGAAACTGTGGAAATTGGTATACAAAAATCTGAGTGAAAATCAAAAATACCATTCGCAGCCTAACACTCACACACAGTAGTTTAAATATTTATTAATTTATTTTACTGACTTGGTGGGACTTTTTGCAAACATCAGCAGCTCAGTTCCATTTTCTTCTGATTTTCGTCTTTGCTTTCTATTAGTGAAATCATTTTTTTGAACTGTGTTCTGTGCAAAAAGACTTTGTTTAGATGAAGTGAACAATGACTTATTACTCCAGCAAAAATAACTTTTAGACATAAAAGGTGAAGATGAGTTTAAAATACTCTGTAGGCTAAAATAATGAGACATAAGGATAGTGTGCTCTCCATCCAAATAACATAAACAGAATTGTGTTCTTCTGCAATCAAACGTAATTTAATCATACTAATGAAATAAGTGATCAACAGAATACTACCACATTGGCTGCTTTAGAAATAAGCTGAATATTATGCTACACAAAGGGCATGATTAGTTTTGTTTCCCTCTCATTTGAATATAAGTCCATGCATTTGAATATTAAAATACACCATGGGGTATTTTGTTTGCTGTATAGCTGAAGTAAATAAGCACACCAAGACAGTTTCTTCCTCTAGTAATATTCCACTCACACCAGACATTAGGAAAGGATGAACGACTGAAAAAAACACATACAAATCCTCAGAGTGGCCTAATTTTACATTCATTGGTGTGAATGAAAGATGAGGGAACTCAAGGATTATTCAAATAATTTTACTCTCACCCTGATCTCATTAAGAAATACGAGAGATCCCGTCACGTGGGGCCCTAATTTGTGTAGAAATAGGTCATCAATGGACTTCAGCTCTCTAAGATACTGTATTACTACTAATACTTTTGTTGTGTGCCGACCTACTACGAACAGCTCTGTGGCACATGATGGATGCTTCTCGGTATTAGAAAAAAGTACCACAGAAAAAGAGAGTTTAAATGTACAATGTGTTTTGAATTTGAAAAGTTTTGAAATGGAAAGCTTCTGAATTGGAATAGAGTTGTTTGTGTTTTGCACTCTTTCACTTACCTGGCAGCTATGTTTCTTTGGCTTTCCCTGGGAAGACACAGAAGCTTTTTGCCTGTTCCCTCTTTGCTCATCCACACACAAACACTTACACACCCTGTCCGTTGCTCACAGTTAACCCAGCAGCTATGTCTCTTGGAAGTTTTAAAACTTTTAAATTCTCAAGAGAAAGAAGAGACTGAATGGTTGCGGTTTATATAATAAAAATTCTATACTCTTGTGTCTTTTAAGGAAAGCCAGTGAAATATCGCTGTGGGGTTATTTATATGGAAAAGGAGGCAGGGGAGACTGGAAAAGATTAAGAAACCAAACAAGCAAGCAAGAAAGAATAAAGGAAAACAGTAGTAAAATAAGGCAACAGCAGTATTGTAATTAGAGACAGACATAGTAGAGATCCATCATGTCAGATGCGTGTTTGTTGGGATGTTGCAGTCTCAAAGTATTTGTACAGTTCTGTCTGTTGTCTCTGTTCTACCACTGTGATGTTTGGAGTGTTACTGTCAAGATTAGCTCTAGTGTTTCGGTGAGAATTAAGATCGTATCTGGAGTGCTGTGTCGTCCCTGTCTGCTTACCTAACCGTCTAACCCGTCCGTTTTCTCTATCTCCTGGTCTGTCTAACCTGTTTCTCCTTCCACCTGTTTCCTGCTGCCTCTAAAGTGAATAAGTGACAAGGCAGGCAGGCCTCCAAAACCAAAACTAAAAGTGAAGAGCTGAAAATTACCTGGGGAAGTCTTGTGCTGAATGCTATCAATAGAATGACAGACACGGACCGTTTTAGAGGCATGCCAGGGTGCACTGAAGCAGTTCTGTGGTGTTGATTTGGCAGCAATGTTCGTACCAGGGCTACACAGTTTACATCAAAGTGTACTTATTCATAATAAGGATTGGTTATTCTCAACACATGAAGCCTTGTCTGTGCCTCATTCTAACCCTGTCTCCCCCTGGCTCTGCACCTGTCTGTCTCTCTGTGTAGTAAATGAAGGTGGTGTGAGACAGGCATCTAACTCCTGCCCCGACCCAGGAGAGCCGGAGAATGGAAAACGCCATGGCAGCGATTTCAGGTACAATTTGTGCGCACAAACATGTATACACAGACTTTAAATTACACGATTGTATTCAGACCTAAATACACACACATCCGCATCTGCACATATGGAGTACATATGCATTTACAAAAACCTTTCATTCCTATTTTTCTGTATGTGTGTGTGTGTATTTGTGTATAGCATTGGCAGTGTGGTGCAGTTCAGTTGCGGAGAAGACTATGTTCTTCAGGGCAGTAAAACCATCAGCTGCCAGAGAGTGGCTGAAGTCTTCGCAGCCTGGAGTGACCACAGACCAGTCTGTAAAGGTAAGAAATAGCTCTCAACATGCATCTGCACAAACATACAAATTACTGACACCACAGTAACAGGCACAGATGCAGATGAAGAAAGAGGCAGTAATCACAGATGTAATGAAGGTAAGAAAACTCAAGCACTCCCCATGTACACAGCCTCAAAATGTTGCCAGCATGTAGCCTTGGCCTCGCCTCAGCATGAGTTTGTGTTGATCAGGGCTTAGTTTATAGTGGAAAAAATCCCAATTCAGTTTCAAGCCCCTGGCTATGAACTTATGAAACAAAACACTCCATAATCCAATGTTTGCAGTGTAGCGCCTCACCAACATGCTTTCATCAGGGGAGTTATGATAGTGATTGTTCAGGACCTAAAATTACACCCTCTATCATAAACACAATATACTGTAGATAAAGACTACTGTAAACAAGCACCAGGTCTGATCATTATTGCTTAATATACCAAAAAAACTGCAATTTGCAATACAACTTTTAAAGGGACACAAGATATGTAATCTGCTCATACAGTACAATGACAAAAGTGACTGCAGATGTCTCTAAGTGCTCTAATGATGAACATGTTTCATACATTCATTCTCCAGCTTCTCTTACTGGTTCCTGTTTCACATCTGCCACTGTTTTAGTCTCAGACATGCAACACACACACACACACACGCGGGCATGCACAGAGGGAGTGAGACAGAGAGAGAGGGCGTCTGTCATGTTAAATGCCAAAGTCGTTTGTCATGTCTCCCTTCACTAGGCTTCAGACTGTGGCTGGAGACACATACTTTAACATAAAAACCAATATTCACTGGGTTTGGGTTGGTGTGTGTGTGTGTGTGTGTGTGTGTGTGTGAGAGAGAGAGAGAGAGAGAGAGAGAGAGAGAGGTACTTTAACACCTAACTAATAATCACTGAGATATAGAACCGAAAGGGAGAAAAAAGTAGGGCAGAGAAAGTGAGGGCAGGGAAACAGAGGAAGGAGGCAAAGAAAAGCTGAACAATGTCACACCTACTCTTTCTGCCTAAATTACAGCCTCTGTGAATGTAAAACTCACTATATCCATCACAAGACATTATCATATGAACACCAGCTACACTTTTGAGGAGCCGAGTAATGTAACATTTTTGAAAAACAGATTTAAAGTATTTGGAACATACCTTATAGATAGAAATGTTAAATTGAACCATTTGCAACTTCTTGCAACATACTGCAGGGGGAACCTTAGGAAAACACTGAATCCAGCCATACCTGGCTGATGATTTTGTGATGCGATACCTTATTGCTCAGTAGGGAAACTTTCTTTCTATTGGCCCTATTCCACCGGCAGGTCAAAGTGCAAGTTCAGCTACAGAGTAGCACCCTGGAAGTCCGTAGGGATTCAATATCTTGCTCAGGGGCATCTGAGCAGGGCAGATGCTAGTCAGCTGTGGGTCCTGCACTCTTGCCCTCTGGTTAAAGGACACAGTCTAACCACAAGCCTTGACTGCTACCCTGGCTCTCTCTTGTGAACCAGTCACACAGGGGGACTGACCTTCATTAAGCTTTTTGTTAGCACGACAGCACAGATCCTTGTAAGCAGGCAGGATATAACCTGGCCAATACAGTTAGGATATGACTATCTCACTTGGGCTCTGATTGGTCCCTGCCAATCAACCTTATTATCCAACTCATTATCAGAGATATTACAGTACTGATACCCTTTGATTGGCTCTTTAAAATTGTTAATGGCTGTTAGGGATTCATCATCACTAAATACTTTATAATGAGCAATTCAATATAGCTACTGACATTAAGCCCATCAAATCTTGCATTTACCTGCATGTGATGATGGGCTAAGCCCTCCCCAAAGGGAGACTGCCAATGACATTAAAAGTCTCTGACATTTTCCCCCCCAAGCAGTGAATGGTTAAAAAGAATGACCTCTATCACTGGGAAACAGAGCCATCAGTCCGCAGTCAGCAGGGATCTTTGAAGGAAAAGTATGTGGGCAGGGAGAGACATTTTCACCGAGCCACCGTAGCTTCTGAGTAGCAGGTGTGCATTGTTAAAGCTCTGTTGAATTTAAAACACAGTCGCTTGTATTCCCAGCACGAACAACTGTTCAGTGAGCAACTTTTTGACAAAGCCATGACAAAGTGCACCATCCCGCTCCATGGTTGTTGCTAAGTAACTAGTGATTCTGTGCTAGTTGATCTTTGTTATTTTAAGCATCTCACAATGGAGGGCACTGTTACTCCAGCATGGTCCCCTAATAAAAACTGCATACGCTCAAATTTATGCTTCCCTATGCGAAAGGCAAACAGTAGGACAACTATTCATGATATTTACTGTTCACAGTTCATGACATGATCTCTGACAAATCAACCTATAACCATGAATGCTATTAAATTTTCCCACAATTCATGCTTGTTTAGACAATGATATTGTTGGAATAGAAGACACTATGTTTTCTGCTTACTACGTGTTCTGTGTCATTGTTATGCAGTATATCTCTGTCCTACTTTGGGGAAACAGAAAGACATCCATCTTCAAACATCCCATAAATCCCAGGATAACCACACTGAGGTTGCTTGAAGGACAAAATACATGTAACACTGGAATCATATCTTTTCAACGACAATGCTGTGGCTTTATTTGAGCTATATGCCAGGATCACTCAAGAGAGAAAACAGAAAAGAAAAACCACAATACTATGCAACTGTAAACATTGCAAATATACGTTTAAAACTTGAAATCGGGTGTTTTGGTGGCGGTGGCTAAGCTGAAAAGACTACTCCTCTGTTTTTAAACCTATTCCCAAAAATCTGTTTCCCCTTGGGGACAAAAAACCAATATTGAAATTCTGAAAATAAAAATGCCCCCAGAGGCAAGAGAGAAAGGCGGTCTAAAGCTAATAGACTGTGAGTAGAATAAACTTTGCTGTTGTCTAGAAGTGGTCTGTGGCTCATTAATTTAATGAGCTTTATTTTGTACCTCTATTTTGTACCTCTTTTACCAGGCAGCAACCAGGATATAATATTGACATTGTGTAGACATGTCCAGTCAAGAAGTGCAGGGATTTTCTACAGTAGGCATCTGACACATCTGGCTCTGTTACACTGAATACAAGCGCATGTGTGACCAATATTATAGTATAAGCAGTTCGGGTGATTATGGCCTTTAGTAATGACCACACATCAGCTCATCTCATCTTCTGTCTAAGCAGCAGTTTATTATCATCCAGCGCCTAAAAATGCTTCCAAAACCTCTTTTAAAGTTAGTTTTACAAAGGCACTGATACTCCTGATCATGCAATAATGATGCAAACAAAGTAGGAGACATAGATATTTTTCCAGTTAGGCTACAACTGCACTAAGTTATAGTACAAAAAATGTTTCTAGTATTATTGTCAGTCAATTATATTGCTGTTTACTAAAGGGTATACTCCAAACACTGTATTTGCACTGTATAAACATGGGACCTGTGTGGCTTCCCACTCCAGTGTGTAGAAAAAAGGTTGAGTACCTATTTTGATAGAAAATTGAATTAAGGTACCTACAATGTTTGAAGAGGTGGTCTGATCTGGTGGAAATGCCAGTGCAATTTCATTCCAAAATGTGTAGGCCAACAAACATTTTGTGCTGCTTCTGCATAAACACAACCTGATCAGCACCACTCCATCCACCTTGGCACACGTGTGTTCATTTTAAGCCACGAAATTACCAAACAGACGCAAGAGCCCTCTGTGCCTCTGTGCTTTTGTTTGCACCTCCACTGACTTTGTGGGCGCATGACAATAAATACCATTTTGAAATGAGTTCAACAGGTAAGCTAGTGCAAGAAAGTAGAGCAGAGCAGCCATGATTGTGTTTGCTTACATGCACATTTGATCTTCAGTGATGAAACATGTTTACTAAAGTACAGTGTCCTTATTTAGCCCACTTTCATCCTCTTGAACAAAAATGGAATCAGAGAAAGGCTGTATCTGCCTGAACACAGCTCAAATTTGACCTTTACATCCAGACCAGCCAATAGCTAAAGTGGAAACTCATGAATAACATTGAGAGAGAGGCAATCTGTCAGGAAGCATCAAGCCAGCTGACTTATTAAAGGGTCACCTCTGTCAAAACACTTAAATACAGCTAAATGTGTCTTTGGAACATTAGAGAGAGAATAAAGTGAATGTATCTTGCAAATGTGCCCTTTATATTACAACAGTGAACCAATAGAAAGAGACATAAAGATAAAAGAGAGAGAAAGAAAGAGTGGTAATCACTTTATTAGACACAATAAAACAATTACAAAACTAAATAAAAATAAACTACAAAAACAGCCATCAAATCGCAGTGTCCTTCTGTCCACTCCTGCAACACTTTATATGAGAGAGAGAGAGAACGAGAGAGAGAGGGAGAGAGTCCATGTGGCACCTTGATTAATGGACAGATGGCAAGGCCATTGAGCCAACTCTCTCTCTGTCTGTGTGTGTGTGTGTGTGTGTGTGTGTGTGTGTGTGTGTGTGTGTGTGTGTGTGTGTGAACTCCGGGGGAGTTCAGTTGATCTGCCTGAATATACTGACTCAACGAAGGGTGCTACATGTCAGCCCAACACACAGACACACACATGCACATATGTTGACTTCAAACAGGAAAGAAAGAAAGGGAGAAAATTTGATAGAAACTCAAGTACGACCACTGTACAACAACTACACTAAATGACTGTCTCTGTACGTGTGTGTGTGTGTGTGTGTGTGTGTGTGTGTGTACCCATTAAAGCTCTAACCAGAGCGAGGGCCATTGGAACGCTGTGTGCCAGCTTAATGATGTCATCAATCATTCTCTGTGTCCATTGGTCAATCTATCTGCTCCTGTAGGCAGCCTGTTAAAACAGCCAGTTCGGCCTTCCTGCAGAGGCTTCTGATCTCTAACCTGACTCAACACTGTGATCTAAGGCTCAGTGTGAACACAAGAACTTTATAAAAAAAAACGTTTTCACCAAAAAATTCTGATTAGGTTGAAGTGTATTTGACTCATATGTAGGTTTTCTGACATTGTAATATTCATCCAAACTCAAATTTGCTAGACTTGTTGGTACCATAAAGAAACTGTCAAACACACGCCAGACAATGGTTACATGTAATTAAAAATGAATGTGATAACCTGACAAGTAATATTTGTATCATTGTTATCAACTCAAAAATAGAAGATACCTTCTAACCCTTTCTGTCAAAATTATGATTTGAGGTTTTCATTTTAGCTTACCTGTCTAGTTGGTTACACATCATCCTTGTCAAAGTTACTTTAATAAGAAATTTCCTTTTATGGGGATGTTCCTTTAATAATTCATGTACTTTAATCATGAAGTTCCTTTGATGAAGAAATTACCGTCATAAGGAAGTTAACCATTTTTTAAAATCACCTTACACTTAGCTTGTAGGCATTTTGTGATGGACTGGTAGATCATTTTTCAGAGTTTATGAGCTCAGAAAATACCACCGTTTATTCATTGATAGCCGGAATGTCTTCCCACAGGATAAAGTTTACTTAACAGGGCAAAAGCCAAACCAATAGCAATGTATTGGTAAAAGTGTGCCATAATGATTGACTTTGGACAACATCCAAAAGTTTACAAACCAGCACTGGGGCCAAAAATGTATTTGCACCAAGGGGACATTGCTGGTCCAGTAGCATGCCATTTCCAAATCAGCCCATGGATTGTGTACTTTTGAAAACTCATCCGTATGATTTTATTTTATTTTGTATTTGATTTACCTCTCGCCCAATTCTCTTTATGCTCTCTGGTTGGGGTGCAGGGTCAGGCAGATAATCTGGAACAGGTAGGGGTTAAGTGTCCTTGGTATGCTTCAGCAGGTATTGCTGTATGGATGATTGAACCTGAGCCCTACACTAGGGAGACAACTCACGAACCGCAAAGGCCATCCTGCTGAGAAAGCAGCAGAGTTATAGACCTTGAATGTAAGGCAGAGATCAGACCGAAGGAAACACTTATGAGTTTCTGCTATGCTAGAATGGAGAACCAAGTCAAAACATTGTGAAGCTGAACAGCAGACTCTAAAAACACTTCTCCCATCAACCTTCCCAGTGCTTATGGGTTGCGTCAGTTATGCTCTGAAGCCATAAAACAAAACTTTGGAGAACTGTGAGCAAGGGCATTAGAGCTAGAGTTTGGGCTTTGGCAATGTGATCCTCGCCTGAAACATCATTTAATTTTGGTCTGCATCCCAACAGTTTATATGAGTATGCATGTTTGTGTGTGTGTGTGTGTGTTAGAGTGAAAGAGCGAAAGCGAGAATCCTGGGGGAATCCAGTTGATCTGAATATATAAATTCAAAAGAGGATGTGTTGTTACACACACACACACACACACACACACTCACTGCGGTTCCTGTCTAAAGCATTCAGTTAATCTCGCTTGTGATTCCAACAATATGCTTTTAGTACCAGATAGACCTCATCAAAATTTTTAATTTGATCTAGAATTCATTATCGCTTCAATGATAGTGTGGCCCTTTTGGCTTCAAGCCCTCTATACTGTGTGCCAGTATAAATAATGATGAGAGGGGGAGAAAGAGACACAGACAGAGACGAAGCTACACAGACAGACAGAGACTGTGAGACAACCATTATGAAAATACTCCATAACAATTCCTGCATTCAAAATCTTACTTAACGCTGCACACTATGTTTATATTACTAACAATGGATCAAATGACTATGTGTAATGTAAAAGGTGTCACTCTCAGTGACAAACCCTGAGTGAATTAGCATCCAACTGTGCACCTCTATCGAGCTTTTTAGCGTCTTTTAGCTCATAGTTTTGGCTTTCCAGCACACAAACGCATTTCTCATCAACCTAATTTCTAGCTGCAGCAAGCAGATTTTTTTCAGTGAAAAAGCTCAGATAAACTCACTGTACACTACCTGTCCAGCACCAAACTGCAAACAGACAATTTTAGCAACTTGCCAGTTAACATAGTGGAGTGTAAAGCAGCTGAAGAGCCAAATATGTTTCTTTAGACATGGTGGAAGCAAAAAACAGAGCTAAAAGAAGAGTGAATATTGGACATATATGCATCAGATTGTCAGAGAACAAACTCCAAATGAATGCTAATGTCAGCTGGATCTGTGAATAAGCAATTGTTTTCCAACACTTAAAGGTGAGGTAAGCAAATTAGGCGATAATATGTCAATGTTATGTTTACAGTTTGTTCTGATGTGGCCAAAAATATGAATTAATGAAGCTTCAAGTGAAAGTACAGAAGTAATTTTAAATAAAATTAAAGCATCAACATAAACAGTACTCATTATGCAGAAAAATTAGTGGTATACAGTATTATTATTACAGATATTATATGATTGGAGTATTATTTATGATGCATTATAGCATTTTTTATTTGCTGTGGTGTAAGTACAATAGAGCTAAGTTTACTACACCACATACTGCTGGGTAGTTTAATCTACAAAAACACATCAAATTTTATAAACTGATGTTTTGTATATAAAATCTTCACCAGTAGATGAAGAAAATGTAGTGGAGTAAAAAGTATAAAACTTGAACTTGTGAAGGAGTGGGGTAGAATTATAAAGTAGCATAAAGTGGAAATACTCAAGTAAGAATTGTACTTAATTGCAGTACTTGAGTAAATACACTACAGTTACAATCCACCTCTGATGAGTGAAACATACAGAAGACACCAGCAGAAAGGGGCAGGAAGAGAAATAGAGAGACAGAGAGATGGACATACTCTAAGAACAAATGATAGAGTGTAATGTTAATCATGAACTGCATTCAATGGCTGATAGAGGGACCAAGACAGCGTGAATAAAAGGTGCAGAGAGAAAGACAGAAAGAGAGACAGACAGACGCAGGCAGAGAGACGGATAGAGTTTAATATAAATTATGGGATGTTAGCTCCTCTGGTAATTCTGGTGATAACTCTCTCCGCGCTATCGCTATAGCAACACCGTGCCCATTTTGCTGTTGGCACGGCTGGCCATTCGTTCAGGCCACGCTGATTGAGCTGTCAACACACGCGCACACACACACACTGTTACAAAGACACACACACTCTTTGAGACATGTAGATAAATCATTTCTCACGTGCAACTCAAACACACACACACACTCACACACACACACACACACACAAACACACACACACACACACTTCATCTCTATGTATCTATCAGTTTATAAACTGCAGGGAGCTGAACACAAGAGAAGGTCAACTGAAGATGCATTGAGAATTAGAGAAACAAGCATCAACTGCGTTCAGTCAGGGGGAACTCAGGCAGAGATCCAGAAGACAGAGAGACAGGGAAACACGAAGACACAGACAGAGAGACAGACAGGAGGGGTATAGGGCTCTCTCTAAGGGGTCTTGTACTTGTTCTGACACTCTTACAGCACCTCACGGACACACCCCATTACACACACAAAGAAACACACACACAAACACACTTTGGTATGATTCTTTTACTTGTCCCCTGCCTGCCTTATAAGTCACAATAGCAGCCAGGAGTGTGTTTGTGTGAGTGCTTGAAAGTATGTACTTTTTGTCAATTGCGTGTCCATGGTATGTATGAATTATGTTTGGATGCATGTCCTTGTTTGTGTTCTCATATATTTTCACACGCTAATCGTGTGTGCTGCATGCAGGTCTGTTATTTTGCAATGTTAAGTGTAGTTGTTTCTTCATTGTACAGTACATGTGAGCGTATGTGTGACTGCATGTGCCTGTTTGTAAAATGTGATCATATAAGCGTTCATGCTTATGTGCTTTTGTTTTTTGTGTGTGTGTGTTTGTGTGTGTGCGGCTGTTAACTGTACGTGTTCCTGCGGCCTACCGCTGAACAAACTAATTAAGGAACAAACACTGCTTCAAACCAACCAGAAAATTACCTCCCAACTCTAACAGGACGACCCAAGGACAGACAAGCAGGTTCTCTATCACATCCAGTCAGAGCACACAGCCTAATAAAGGCTTCGTTGGTTTATCGAACAACTAGCATGTGTCATTTTCAACACCCCGCTGAGTGTAGCTTCAGAGTTGGTGTTTGTGAGTTTGTATTACTTTCCAGCGCAAGTGTTGACATACAGTAATATGCTCCTATGGATTTACATAGAGAATCTCGACTCAAACCACATAGCTGTACACTTTTACACCACTGGTCAATCATACCTCTGTACCTGTTACATCATCCTGTGATATCTAATGTAAGATGTTTGTTGTCCAAAGCTACACTGTACATGTTTTACTTTTTAAGATGGAATGTAATAATTACACAGCTAATAGTTGGAAGTTGTTGACTTTCAATAGATTCTGAGAGTAAATTGCTGGTGAGTGTCTCTATCAGTCAATACTAGCTAATCCTGTGGTATTTCACAGCCAATAGCTTCCAATTAAGTACTGCTATCCAGGGAGGTGTAGCTGACAGTATCAATAACATCTTTCTGACCTTCTGTTCCTCTTTCTGTTCTTGCCTGCACTTCAGTCTTCGCTTCTCTTCTCTTTCTGTCACCACACTCTTAGCGTTGCGTTAGTGTCACTTTTAATTGTTTTTACTACACTGCTACTGTGATCCACAAGTGCTATATTTTGCTCTCGGAATTTTTCTGAGAATCTCTGGCTAAGCATTGCCAAAATGGTTTAATTATAAAGGTAATTGTCTCCTTGTTTTTGGTAGCGCGGTGACTCAGCAGAGTAATATTGCTGTTGCTAATGCCACTACTAATTCTACAATTGCTACTAATAACAACGACATGTTTTTTCTGTTCACAGTGAAGACATGTGGCAGTAATCTTCAAGGACCGTCAGGAACCTTTACATCTCCAAACTTCCCAATTCAATATGAGAGCAACGCACAGTGTGTGTGGATAATTACTGCTTCAAATCCCAATAAGGTAAATCTCCTTCTTTCTCTCTCTCCCTCTTTGTCTCTCTTTCTCTGTCTGTCAAACAAACTCTCTACCAATATTTTAAAGTAGGCCAAATCAGAGATATACTCATTGGCTGGGCTTGAAGTGAGCACTTTGGGTGCATCTGTACTGTGGAGAATATCTCTCTTCTGGTGCAAGGTGTTTTCTGCTCCACAACTCATTTAAATGTTACAGGTCTCGTGCCATACCCATTAAAACACATATATACATGTAGATGTAGTTCACAGAGTAATATATAAAATACTGTATGACTGAACTAAAAAAAAAAATCAATTCATTGGTATTGTAAAAGAAGAAGTATGTACAGAGTTGGTATTTTGCATGTAGGCTGTGATCTCATTACTCCCTGCAAGTGTACCCAACACAGAGAAGATTGGGGGTTGACGATAATAACTCCCACCAAAAGGGGAACTTAAAGCCTACAGGTGAATGAGCAGCAAGAGCAGCATTGGCAGAGCAAGAGCGGGGAGTGCATGTCATCTTAAAGTCTGCCTTATTGTTAAAAGTGTTATGGATATACAGTATGCTGCAGTGAGACAGTATGTCATATGTGAGGGCAGCAACGCAGCTCAAGATGTCTGCCTGAACTAGCCTGCAGGCTTTGCTCCATTTGAATTTCATGCATTCAATGTCATTTTAATTGATATAACACAGCAGCTCTTACAGGCATTTACAACGTTTTTTACAGGCATTTTTACATAATTTGAAATGTGTTGATAATAATTCATGTAGGAGGTACCATAAATTATATGCTAGTCAGAGCATATCAGTGGCTAATCCTGTGTGATTGGTTAATCCTGCAAAGGGGCAGACGATAGGCTGGAGGTTAGATGGATAGCTGCGATTGGCCGCTTTATATCCCAGGAGAAATCTGATTGGTATTCAGGAGACACATCCTTATTCCACTCAGGGTCACTGTGGTGACCGCTCTGTCGTCAATGGCAACACCTGCGTCAGCACCATAGGGACTCACATACACATATGCGCACAGCCACGCGCACACACAGACACACGTTTACATACATGTGTGCTGAAATACACACAGTAGCTGTTAACACCCACGCAAATACACACACACATACACTTTGTCGCTTTGCTCTTGCTCAAAACCTTTGTCTCTCTTTCTCTCCCCTACTCTCACACACAGCTCTCTCTGTCACTGCCCAAGGCCTGTGGTTTATGGCCTAGAGCAATACATTCTCTTTTGAAGGCTACAATGTGTATGTGACTGTTGAAGGCTATAGTACTAATGCCCTTCTCCACCCTGTGGGGTACGTGTGTGTGTGTGTGTGTGTGTGTGTGTGTGAGAAAGAACTTGAAAATGAATGTATGTATTATGTATGATTATGGATGTTGCGAAACACGTTAACCTAAATGAATACCAGATCAACTGAAGCTCAGATCAAGTCATTTTTATAGCCCTTTATCTTTAAAGGCTTTACCAATAGTACCTTATCATATACTGTAATGTTCTCTTATACCACATCATATATACAATATGTCATGCACCATACTGAATCATAGACGTGTCATGTACTACATTGCACCACACAGTATACATGTCTTGTATGACACTACATCATATGAGAGGTCTTAACGGGTCTTGAAATTTGTGCGGTACCTGACCTGAAGAGGATAGACATCCATTTAGAACAAACACAGAGGCGGTGCCCTAGGACACGTACCACATAAACCACAACATCCCTGGGTCAAGTCTAGGTCAAGGTCATCCCTCTTTCTCTCTTACAACATTTCCTCTCTACCTCTAAATAAAAATCTTTTTTAAAACAAAAACAACCACAAACCCAATCTCCAGCTGACCTGAAAGCAACTGGACCCAATCCCAACAGATGCTAAGGAAATTAGACCTGAGTCCACAAGATAGCGTAGTGCACTTGCCTCTGCCACCTTATCAAGTCACAAACTAGTTTGGAAAACTGCAGATAAAAAAGCAACTCTTAAATGTCACATTCAAAAATTCACTTCAGCATTAAAAAAGTCTCATGTTTCCTTCTTGAAACTGTGGCAATTATTTTTTCTGTGGCAGAAATGCACATGGAGACCGTGCAAATATGAAAAAAAGTGACTATAGTGAAATTCAGTGTGAAACTAAATATCCAGCATTGATTGCTTCTGGCCAAAATGCAACTCTCTAAAAAAAATAACAGGTACAATCTCTAACATGATTAAGCCAGATCCTAGTAGGCAAGTTGTTGTGTCTTGATCTCCTAAAGATGCATTACGTGTTACTGATGTTTCTTGGGTCGTGTAGGTTTCAATCAAAATTTTTAAGAGATCTGAGACCGACAGCAATTAAAGTCGAGGTCGACTAGGTAGTGGTCAGGGTTGGTACTCTGGATTCAGGGGTCAGGTCTTCTCAAAGACCTCAACATTAAAACTTTTTATAACATATCTGACCTGCACGTCTTTGGAAATCTGTGACTTTAAACCCAGGGCTGTGGTCACATTCATCAGTTAGACACTTGTGGAAATTGTGAAAGTCAGAAGAATGGAGATTTATTGATTTAATATACTGAGGCCATTTAAAGAGCCAGATGAAATTACAAAGCAAGAGAAAGAGATGAGCATGACAAAGAGTAACAAATTATTTAGTATAGCTTCAAATCATCTCCCATCTTCATTCATTCTTGGCAAGTTGTTGTACTCATGCGTGGACACCGGTGAAGAGGCACATTCGAGAGCATGTCAATAGCTAAATCTAGATCTTGCTCATGGATAAGCATCTTTGGTACTGTCAGACTTGTCTTACTAACCTCAGAAGTGTCAGATGCTTTAAAGTTGGTGAAGCCAATAACATTAATCAATCAATTTTAAGAGATACTTTTTCAAAAATAATACTTTACCAAAGTTTAGAAATACTCCAATGACATACGTATGATTTAAAACATCAACCCAAGTATTATTATTCTGAGAAGAGCTGTACTTTAACAAAGCCATTCACTACACATTTATTTCATGAAAAAGGTTGATCAAAGATTATAGAGGCTTTTAATATGTTGGAAAATAAATCCCTAAGGCTTTGCTTGCAGTTAGTTTTGGGGACATTTTAGTGTTTGTAGGTTCATGTTGGTTTAGGAATTCACATTCTGTCATGGTTCAAGTGATTAGTGGGAAACAGGAAATTGCAGATTTAGAGACACATCTAGTGGAGTCAAAGATAATTTACAAGTTCAAATGCAGGCTTATGTTGGGCAGGTGGCGGAGGCAAACAAACAGTGGGGAATTGGCAGGTAAACAACAGGTTACAGGCAAGAACAGAACGAGAGCATTGATGATCTGGCGAACTGCAGTAAAAACCTGTCCTCAATTAGGAGGCTGATGAGGGAATGAGGGGCAGCTTAGTGGGCAAGTGAGTGGTCAGTTGATCTCCTGAGGAGAGAAGGCAACAAGGTAATACAAACACACACTGGGAGAACCGGAGAGAGAGTCTGAGGCTGAAGAGGGGGAAGAGGGTGATGGCGCAAGCACCACAACGCATTCAGAGTAAGAGAATAGTCCCAACTGAGCCAGCCTCTCCCACTAGCAGAACATCTCTTTTTTTTATTGCTTGTACACGTCTCTCCCTATTTCATTCTTTACTCCCTTCCTCTCATTCTCTCGGTCTCATCCTTCTTTTTCCTCTCTTTTTTACACTGCCCATCCCTCCCACTCCCTCATTCCCAGAGGCTCTGTCCTCAGAATTACCCAGATTCTTCATTAAATAGCTTAGCCTGAAACCATCAAATTACTATGGAGAAAGAGAGAATACAGGGAGGGAGGAGGAGGGCACTTGAGGGGAAAACCTGTTTTTCACTGTTTCACTCGCATCACTCTCTCCACTGCACCCATTCCCACACATTTTCTACATTTCTCACTGTCTCCTTCTCATACTCTAAGGGTAAAGAGACACATGGTTTATATAGCTCACCCTCTCTTCTCTTTGTCTCTCTCTGTCTCTGTCAGCCCCATTCCTTATGCTGCCTCTCTCTCAGGTTAAGTGTTAATGGGGTTCTATAGCTCTCTGATGTTATTGCTTCATTTAGTTTTGGCAGAATGAGCCTTTAGAGCCAATTCATTCTCTCCTGTTCTCATTTAACCTTGGGGATGGCATGACGGGATGGCCATTACTACACTTCTCCCTTCTCGTCTCCTTTCCTTCTCTCAAAAAACAGATCTTACTGTACTACTGTCTTCTCTTCATTTTCCCCGTCATTTAGTTTCTTCTTTTGCTCTGCCAATGTTCCCATCTTCTGTGACATCGGCGAGTCAAAGCACTTTCTTCATATGATCTGTTTGTGATGCATGAGATAAGGCACCTTACTTCATTTCTACTGCATGTGTCCAGCTATGTTTGAGTTCACTAATACAGGTGGTCACAAAACTAGCACATACGAATGCTAGATCATGCTCTGGTATACATTGACAGCATCAAGTATGGGCTGGCTTTGTGTCACTTTATACGCATATGCATGCACAGTGCATAACCCATGGATACAAGAAGACTGCTGTAATGCTGCCATGCTGCAAATTTAGTTAACACCACTATGACAAACGCAAAGGAAAAGTAATACAAGGGCATTCAGTAAGAAGGGAAAGTTCCACCTTGGGGGTGCTTTCTTTGTACTTTTACAGGCATTGAATTCAATAATGCCCTCTAGGCCAACAGATATCAGACATACACACTGAAGCCATGAGGCAGAAATCACAGGACAAAAAAAATCAGTGCACTGGCTTCTTTTGCTTGCTGTTAGTCATTAAAATGGCGTGCTTCTGAATCTTCTTGACAAGACGACCAGCGTAGCACTTTTTTAGGGCTCAGGTTAAAAAATGTTAAACATTTAGCAAAAGAGCACTGTGATTCAAATGCATTTTCAGTACAGTAGTTGCATAGCAACAGTAAAAGCCATGCATAGCCTTTCCCACAGGTTCCCGTTCAGAATTGGTGTCTAAAAACGAGGCACCTGGTGGATTCAGCTCAATGAAACGGAAGTAAGGAGGAAAACACTAAGTTGCAACGGGCTCTGGCCATCAGTCTTCATCAGCTAAAGCCCAGCTCTTCCCACAATGGCACAATTTATACTGTCTAGGCGAAGCATGTTCAAGGGAAGCAGAGGGTTTACTGTAATACTGTCACAGACCATCTATTATTCCCCGGCCCTGTCTGTGCCCCCTTTACATCACTGACTGTGTAGCTCGCCAGGTGTTTCAGATATTCCTACAGTAACTGTATCTTCAAAGTATCCCTAGATCTTATTATGGTATGGGTAGGGAGGAGCCTCCCCCACCTCATTGTCTCCACGACAACCAAAGGAAGTGCTTTATCAAGCAGAAATCCAATTCTGTCGCCTCATTGGCTAGAAGCCATAGATGGATGGAAAGAAGGAATGCAGCAGCCAATTAAAAAGAGAGAGACAGAGAGGGTGACAGCAAGAGAGATGGAAAGATAGAGAGAGGCATGATGGAAGGGGAGAGAGAGAGAGAGATGGATGTTTCCATGAACACCAACCTATTAGAGGAGAGGAGAAATATGTAGTGTGTTCAGCTTCATCTACACACACACACACACCACACTGAAATAGATACAGAAAACACACATAAACACTAACCGACACAGTGTCAGTAATGAGGTTCCAATGTAAGTTGACTTCAGTACAGCGTTCACATTCACATTCACACACACACCCACACACACACACACACACACACACACAGACATATGAGCACAGTGTAATGTAGTTATATTCTAGCTGTGTTTAATGCTGTGTGAACAGTGCTGATGTGGCATTAGGGTGTTCTGTAAAGGACGTATATACGAGGATATAGATAGACCAGTTTCCATCATCGGAACACACAGGCCCTCCTCTGTCTTCATACACTGCATGGCCAAACAGGTCTGGTCTGTTCCCACCACAGAACCAGAGAAGGCTGAATTGTCTCCATTACATAGCCAACTAACTAAGCCACTAACAGCTGTTATTTCTAGAAGTTTATGACATATGCTACTCACTCAGTAACTGCTCCCTTTTCATTTTATTTATTCAGCAAATTTGTTGATTCCTTCATTTCCCTCACCATGTTTTTTAAAGGCTCTTTTTATCATTTTATACGCCAAAAGGTAAAAAAGAGTTGAGAAAATACTTCACACTGCAAGTTCAATATAAGCTAAATAACAACAATCAGCATCTAGAAAAGGAAAAGTCTCTCTATTCAGACACAGAGATGACTGGCAGCAGTAGTAGCAGCGTCTACTCACAGTTGTGACTTAATATGAACCTTTAGGAATATTTTCCAGTAGTAAAGCACTTTCTGAAGTTCTTCAGTAAATGCAGGGCTGGTGTAAAAACTACTTTTAAGAAACCACACTGACATGAAGCATGTAAAATAAATAATAATAGA
Source organism: Macquaria ambigua (assembly GCA_008360985.2). Lineage (NCBI taxonomy): Eukaryota > Metazoa > Chordata > Actinopteri > Centrarchiformes > Percichthyidae > Macquaria > Macquaria ambigua. The sequence goes on along the minus strand of VMKM01000462.1, from coordinate 219,386 downwards.
ATACAAATAAAAGACTAAAATCAGGTCAATCCTAAAGACACTCTGGATCTGGACTGGTTGAAACTGAACTTATTATGGTCTGTGTTGGGGGACAGGAACATGCTCTGCAGAATGTGCAGCTAAATTCCCATACAAACCAGCATAGTTGAACCATCAATTGTGCTTTATATAAGGTAATCTTTTCTGGTGCACATTTGCACTATTTCCTGCAGTGGTAGCACCAACAGGATAACTACTGAAGTGAGCTGGTTATTGCAAGTTATTACAACAATGTTCACTATGCTAATCACAATGATTAACCCTTTAAATACAAGATCTGGTCGTGCCTTTGGATAAATTATGTCGAAACATTCTTTACGTATACTGCTGTACTTTATTTATTGTCAGACTTGCTGTTATATTGAAAGCCTTCTTTGGGCTTGTAGGAATATTGTGATAAGTGTGTAAATGGTGACTATGTAATCACAGAAATAGACACATTAATCTCCACAAAGCTGTGCCTGTCTGTATAAGTGAGTGTGTTTCTGTGTGTGTGTGCAAGTGTGTGTTTGTGACAACGTGTGCTTGAGTGCTGCTGTGTCTTTGTGTGTGTGTGTGCTTGCCAGAGAGAGTTTAGCAGGTTTGTAGGTGATGCTTTAATCCAATCTGCTGCCTTACATGCCAATAAGAAGGCAGATCACCGCTTCATCTTTGTAGCCCCCCTCCCCATTTAACTCCTTTCCACTCACATCAGGTGATGGTGGTGTTGGCGCTTTCCAGCTTGATTTTATTTTAGTACGGCTACATCAGTTGTTGTGTCTCATGTAATGTCTTTTGTAATATCATACAAAAAGACTGCTTCTACTGCCACAAGCAAAATCAAGAACTGACTGGGCTTCTTGGTGCGAAAGTAATAAAAATTAACCCCATGAGCAAATCAGGCGACACTGCCAACAGATAAGTAGTTAAACAGCAGGTGAGGGGAAAAGCATGGCCACTGTTTTGTGTGCTCAGTTTTTCATTTGTTCCCTCTTTCTTCACAGATTCAGTGGTTAAGGTCATAGCGAGGATAAGCTGTTTATACTTCAACATGCACACTAGTGGTATCATGTCCCCAGGTGTTCAGGTTGCAGATAGTAAAGGAAAGAAAAAAAAGAAAAGAACTATATTTATGATGTCTGGCTCAAACAGAATGTTTGAATGCAGACTACCAAACAGATGCTCACAAATAAAGAAGATATGCACGTAAATATGCTCACAGTTAACACACCAGCATGCAGGAGATTCAGACCTGTATGATGTTTTGGATGTTTTAGAAGTCCTCCAGCAGAATATCGAATGTGGAAATCTGAAAATTCCTCACAAGGAAAGAGGAAGAGGAGGAAGGATAGGCAGAGGGAGGTTTCAGTCTTCCCCTGAGGGTCAAGTCAGAATTGTAGTTTGAAATATTCTAACACTGTACGTTGCTAGCATCAAAGATGTGCTCATTATTACCCCCCATTCCTCTCTGTTGCCTCCTCCTCCTCTCTCCTCCCTTCTTCCACCTGCCTCCACCTTCTCCCTTCTCTTTATCTACTCTCTCCCCTTTCTGTTGCTCATATCCCCCCCTCCTTTTCTCTCTCCTCTCTTCTCCTATGCCAAATGTGTTTCTCTCTGGTCTTAGATGAAACAGAAAGTGTTGGTTTAATAATTCCTGATCAGAGTTTTGAGCTGTGTGCTGATTCTCCCAGCTTCAAGCGCAGTGCAGGAGGTGTCTCTCGCCTCTTCCTAGTTCTTCTTGCAACGGTGAATGAAATCATACCACATTGTGCCATGCATTAATGCATTCTAATGATTCACATTTGGTACTGTTTAATTCCATGAGAGAAATGTGTCTTTGATATGGTCATAGTTGAAAGTCTAAACATAAAAACAGCTATGGAGCATGTGCTGGTTATGAATGGGGTCTAAGGAGGGCAATACAATTTTAAAGATATATTTCTGACATTATTCATATAATTTCTAATTACTTTTTTTGGCTATGCCTTCAATTTTAAATTGGTATTTTTTGTTGCATTTTTCTCATTTTAGTTCATTTTCAAAGAAAAAGTCATTACTTCTGTAAATCTTATTACCTTTGTTAGCCCGAGTTTCTGTCGAGAAAATGGGCCAAGCTAAACTGAAATCTACGGTGTTTTTATTTCTATAGAAAGTCATAATATTATGAGGAAAAGTCTAAATGTTTCAGCAATGTTTCAGAGTCAAAAGTTGTAATATTATGAGAATAAACCTGCAATATTAGGAGAGTCATAATTTTGCAAGAAACGTTTGTTTGTTTTCCTAACAGTGGCCCCAATACTAATGTTGTACATATCATGGCACAGTTCTACATCTTCTAAACTGATGGTTCCTAAACTGGGATCAATTAATAGTCACATATACTGCAGCGGTCTCTAATGTGTGTCTGTTTTTAGGATCTGCTTCTTCGTCTTCTTGTGGCTATTGATTTAGTAGCCCTAACTTTTGTATACCAAATTTATTTCAGTCCAAGATTGACTTTGACTTCGTTGAGCTGGAAGTGGCTTGAAACTGACATGTATGCTTCTGTGTTTTTGTGTGTGAACTTTAGGTAATCCAGATCAACTTTGAAGAGTTCGACCTGGAGATAGCCTATGATACTCTGACTATAGGAGATGGAGGGGAGGTGGGAGATCCTACAACTATACTACAAGTGTAAGTATTACACTCATTTATTTCCTGTGAAAAGTTTTTTTTCTAATCCAAATTGAGCATCTTAGGATAGAGTGTGTCAAATGTAGACAGACTGTAAAACCCTCAGAGAGAAACTTGTGATTTTGGGCTTCATAAATATAAAAGCTTGACTTTAATACCTTATTCATCTATGAATCAGCTGTGGTAAATCCCACACTGTATCATAATTATATAATTCTTTTTACTTTATAAAAATCTCACAATGCCCTTCAAATTAAAAGAGGTAGTTAACTAAAAAAAACACTCAAAGCTTCTTCCTTGTTTGAAAATCAGGCATATTAATTTGTCTTCTTAGAGCTACAGTGATGAGATGCATACAGAGCATGGTCAGCTGTCGTACCAGGCAGATTATGGCAACAAAACAGCTTCTACAAAGTAATGGTGTGAGAATGTAATAACTTTCAGGAAATGTGCTTCCTTAACTGCATTTTTGCATTTTCTTTCAATGATTTCATGAAGCATATTGTGCAGCATACATTGTGTTTCCATAATGACCAGCTGCCCTCATGAGCAGCAGCGCTATTGTCAGTCACGCTTCACAACACAGTTAACATGTTCCACACAAAGTGTAAATGATCAGAGTAAAAACTACTACCAAATTTTCTTCTTGTCCGTTTTCATTCTGGTTCTTGATGTAAGCCATCAGCTGCCAGCTAACTTGATAACCTCCATCTTCTTTGTGGCAATTAGTCAGATCGTAAAACAGCAGTCTGCATTATGTGTGCTCCACTTAAAAAGATGAACTGGTCTTTGAATTTTGAAAATGCTCTGCAGCGCCCAAAAGGATAACAGATGTAGAGACTTTACAAAGTGGATGATTTCAATTCACTTTGGAGTCGGTCACTGTTAAGTTTCATACCTAAAAGGCACTGGCAGTCTAAAAAGACTCTGGATAGTATGAATGTACTCGGAGCAATTTGTTTTCCTGCGGGATCATTCTGCAAAACCAAAGCGAACCAAACTGACACATTCAACTCCAGCGCAGTATGCTCCAGCAATTTGTTCACACACTGAGAATTTGATTATGGCTATGATTGCAGGGATGAAAATTGTACTTTTTATAATGGTAATTATGATGACAGTGATTTAATAGTAATGTATTTTCTGCCCCAGCCTATCAGGTAGCTTTGTTCCTGACCTGATAGTCAGTATGACCCACCAGATGTGGCTTCACCTGCAGTCAGATGAGAGTGTCGGATCCATAGGATTTAAGATCAACTACAAGGGTAAGAAATGAGCATGACGATGAGTAAAAAGTAAATTAATTGTGTTAATTTATGTGTGTGAAGGGACTGAGAAAACATTTTCAAACTCGTTGTGTTTGTAGACCAAAGAACCTCCCCCACGTGTTCCATCATACACCCTACAGACTGGGAGGCCTGTCTCTTTGTGTTACGATCCACTTTAACAAAGTGATCCGTGTTTACAAATGAAAAGTTTAATTCATAAGCAGTAAAACACACCCTTGCTCAATTCAATAAGCTGGGATTTTGCTGTCACAGCCTTACTTGGTGTGGTATGACCATGGATGTATTAAGGAGAGTTGGATACTGTGTTCAAAGATGGCACCCCAGTCATTCCTATCAAAGTTGCTCACTGGGTGCATGCGCCGAAAAAGCCTTTGCGGGCTTCCTCATGCTTCTGTGTTTTTGGGCTCAGAGAGCGTTCGCACTAGAATCCTTCTCCAGCCGAGCTGGTGGAGAGCATGCAAATCTAAGACTTCCGCTGGCCAAGCTGGCTGCCTTCCTGTTGGCTCCCCGCACACGTGAATAACATAAAATAATTTAATCATACAGCCCCTCTAGACTTTTCAAATGTTATTGAACCAACCTGATCAAATTCTGATCCTAAAAAGAATTCACGTGGAAAAGACAAAATTTTTTGATCAGACAAAAATGATTTTATTTTTCCCACTATAGATTATATTTCAGGGAATGCTCTTCAACTTTCATGATTAATTTTCTGGTTTATTTGTTAGGTTTGAAATAAACGTTTGTCTAGCAACACCTGACCTTTATGTTAATGTCAATTAAAAACAATTTTTATCTGTTCTGTTGAAGCAGCCCCTGCCATACTATAAATATTAACCTTTCCAAAGTTCTCTATTTGATAGATGTAGTGAGAATTTGATTACAGTCCATGAAACACAGAGAGGTGAGCTTTGCTGCAGAAATGAACTTTGTGTGCCTCATTTGGGTGTCATCATCTGTGGATTTATTGTCATAATGAGGTCACAGTGCGGAGTCTGGTAATGCAGTGAGTTCCAAAAGTGGTGGGACAATGACACATTGTTTTGATATACTGTATCTTTGCCCTTTATACTCCTTGAGTTTCAGTGTGAAGTTCAAAGGATGCAGTGACTAAATGACGATTAAAAGAATGGACGGTCCTATTGAATTAAACATTTTCACTGTTGTTTTACAGTGTATTTTCAAACTCTACAGCATTTTATGTACACTTAAATTCTGAACTGTACAAAGTTATTCAAATCGAAAATAATTTAATACCACAAGCCTATTTTTCTTAAAGGAACTCTAACAATACAGTCTTCATGTTTCATTTATTTTGTTAAAGTAGTATGAGCTATAATCTGCTCCAAACCATGCAATACTTTAAAACACATGATTAGATCAAGAACAGCATATTTAAAAATAGCCAGGGTGTCAAACCAACTTGAAATCATAAAGGGCATCTGCTAAGGTGCTCCACAATAGCTGTGCGTATCCTCATTCATTCTCCTGAGTAATTTCCCCATAGAGATCGATAGAAAAATTTATGGAGAGAACCACCATTAAAATGCATCCATGCTTATAATAATACTCCATTGTACAAGCATAATGGTCAGACTTTCTTTTTTTGCAGGGATTTAGCTGTCTATATTCACTGCTGTTGGTATATTCTATATACTTTTAACAATGGAGAATACATTTATACCATATTTATCCTACAAGCATAATCAAATGCCAGAAAATGGTGTGTAGGTGTTGAGAAACTGAAGTATAGAAATGCTGAAGATATGTTTGCTGTAACTTAGTAACAGTATCATCATTACATTTTACAGTTTGTTATCCAGATAGCACTGAGAAGTTTACTTTTCAATTATAAAAGTACATACTTACTGTCAAAAGTCTTTAATAACCACATTTAAGAGATCCTTATTTTGTTTATGTTAGAAAATAATATGCATATCATATCCAGAGCTATGATATATCTTCCTAAAGTAAATACTTTTGACATTACTAAATTTTCATACATGTACACTACAGTGACAAAAATGCATTCACCTGGGTGTATGTATATATATATATATATATATATATATATATATATGCTTAAATTGTATTGTGTCACTCAAACCCATATACCCTGAAAAGTTCTACCAGCACTCAGTGCAAGATAAATGTGTTTGTCTCTGAGTTCTGGCTCCATCACCCACAAGATTTACTATAAAGGTGGGTGCCTGTGGTGTTAGTGGGTGGCTGTGTGTGTATGTGTGTTTTTGAGACAGAAAAAGGGAGAGAGAGAGAGAGAGAGAGAGGGAGAGAGAGAGACTGTGTGTGTGCATGTGTGTCTCTGTGTATTCCTAAAGCCACATCCCATACAGTGAACCTTGGCTATGAAATATAAACATTATCAGTAACTCCAGCCTTGCTGCAAAGTCACCGATGCACTACACAATGTATGTGTGTTTCTGTGTGTGTGTGTGTGTTAGACAGGTCCTCCATCAGTGAGCCAACGAAGCTCTACCAACAAGTCACTCACCTCTTTCACTCCTCACATTCTCCCTCTCCTCCCTTCTCTCTCTGTCTGTCTCTCTGTTGGTCTCATTTTTCCTCATTAGCCGTCTCTCTGTCCCCCATTCTCTCTTTCCCTTCTTTCTAAAATCACAACATTTTCTCTGTCAGTTGCTCTCTAATGCACTGTTGTTTGGTTTATCTGCTTCACCCTCTCTCTCTCTCTCTCTCTATACCCATTTCCTGTATCAGACAAGAGACCCCCTTCTCTTGTGTTGTCTTTCAGCTGACCAGTCCTGCTTCTGTCTCTCTGTTTCTCTTTTTCACTGTTTCGCTCCTCATCTGTCTCTGTTTCTGCTTCTCTCTCTCTCTCTGTCTCTCTCTCTCTCTCTCTCTCTCCCTCCCCCTCTCTGTCCCCCTCTTTTTCTTGTCACCATTCATCTATTATTAAAGCCAAGGTCACCAACCTGGCAACACTTTGACTCCATTCCCTGTTGCAAGGCATACAAATCTCTCTCACACACACACACACAGAGCACACAGAGCACACAGAGCACACAGCAGTCCAGACTGCCTGTACAGCAATCTTTCAGTCTACCCTGAATCGTGGCATGTCACAGCTATAGATTTAAGGGAGCACTGCAACATTATTGACATCATTTACATTAAAGTTTCAGGGAGTTTCTGTCGACTCTATGAATAAATGAATTTATCATAAGCTTATATATCTGTCTGCGCAGTCCATAAAGAGGTGTCATTGAGGTTTTAGAGCATAATACATCTCAGTGTGTGTATATTTGTTTGTGTGTGATTGTGGAGTTATACAATACCTACTGTTTGTACAAGCACTTTCAAAGCATAATATTTGCCTTAAATTTGCTTTATGGTTTGAGTTCAACAACAATAAAAGAGCGTCTCAGTGATTTATTTTCATTTTATATGAAATGAAAATGATATATTCACTGTGTTAATGCATGAATGCGTGTCGGGGTTTCTCCGTATGTATTTACAGAATGATATCTGACTTAAGATTGGTTTTTGGTTGGTAGAAAATAGAAACTGCCACAGTGAGGTTAAAACAAGTCACTCACTAAGAATACAATGGGTATCTTGTGTTTTCTTCCAAGGAATCATTAATCATTCATGCAGTAATTCTAATTTACTTATATTACTTTAGTTTTAAATATTTTTATTGTTCTTTTTTGGGATGGGGTGGGGGGTAAGAATGACATTATTATATGTTTTATGTATTGTATCAGTTTTGAATACATAACCACATGAAACACAGCATACTAATATCATATAAGTAGTGTTTCAATTTTTCTCTTTTTCTCTTGAATAATTAATACATTTTCAATATGTGAATATGTGTTATCATTCAAACTGAATGACCAACTTCATAAAACTCAGAGCAGGCAGAAGAAACGTACTGAAGTTTCCTGTTGGAATGGGTGTAGAGGGGCCTGTACAGCTTTCAGATAAACCTTTCTGAATAAAGTCCATCTCATAAAGTAATGTATTATTAACTTTCTGACTAACATATTCTCAGTCAGAAAGGAGGTTTGGTGTGTGGCTAGCAGGGGCGTTAGGGCAGACTGCACCTGTTTCAGTCCCTCTTCTCCTGTTTTTCTTTATAATCAGTGATTTAGTTGCGAAGTCTGTTCAAATTGTTTATAAGATCTCAGAGGGGCTTCAGCAGTATTCCGTCAGCAGCTCATCTTACTTTTGAGATTTTAAGGGCCGCCACAGAGTGAGATTTCAGAGCACCGCCATCGCTTTCTATAATTCAAATGCAGCAGCTGCCAATTGGATTGATGCAGGATTCAACACTCCACACAGAGTTAACCTTCTGTTCCACTTAGGAGTAGCTGATTCCTGCCAACTAAAACAGGCACAGGTGCTCCTTTGCCCTCACTCACCTGCTGCGCACTAAAGCCACATTTTGACCATGGATGTGGCAACATAAGACACCTGTACATCAGATTGATTGAAGTGTCAGGTGGACGGTGGTGTGTGTTGTGTCTTTTGTGATGTCGGACATCAGCTTTTAGTAACAAGACATAACAAGTCAGGACTGGTCTTATGTCTAGATAATTGATACCATTCCTATATTATATATATTAAGTTAGAAGAAGTGCTTAGTAAAATATACTACATTGCCAATATAAATTATAGTGTATACATTAATTAATTTTCTCTTAGCATGCTGTTAGCTTGCCTGCTATTACTCTGCAGCTAAGGGTCATGCGTCAGATACACAATATCACAGCCTCTTTCAGGGAGAAGTAAAAATAAAATTTTCATCTCTGAGTATGAACGTTACTTTATCATTGCTGTTTGGGCTGCTGTTTTTTTTTCTCTTCTTCTCTTCTCTTCACCAGGATCCCATCACCGAGTCATAATGTCAGCTCCTACTTTTGAGATTTTTCATCTGCTTTTTTATGGTTTTTAATATGTGACGTATTTTATAGGAGGGAAAGATGTCAAGGTGGAGTTTTACAGCACAGTTGACCCCTGGTTCGATGGGTCTGTAGTGTATGTGCCTGTTTGCTGAGAGGGACAGAGAGACTGCAGTGTGTGTGTGTGTGTGTGTGTTTTCTTTATGTCTCCCTGCATTTGTGCGCCCATATGTTTCTGTTTGTGATTGCAAGTGGGTCTGTTTTTGGATGTAACAGTAGATTAGTAGATCAGATTGGATCAAAGGTTGAAATTCGGTTCATATTATTGACGTTTACCAAAATGTATGAAGCTAAAATGGAGGGATTAAGAGAGGAGGAGAAGTTAGAGAGTGAAGGAGGCCACAGGAGGGAAAAACAGAACTGCAACTGAAATTTATTTGGTATCGTAGTTGGATACATATAATTTACTGAAAGACACAGCATTTACAAACATGGTTAAGCTCAATAACAACAGCATCTCATATTTTCATATATGAAATTTCATCCTGTGATAATAATGCTGACTGCCTGCTCCGACCAGCATTATTGTAAATATTTCCTGTTGGATCCCGCGCGACCTCAATCCTGTTGCAGCACTGTAGTCCAGGTACTGAGCAGGACCCTTTTAATCACACAGCACTAAACAGCATTTCATTCAGAGCAGCTGAAACACCATGAAATATGAATTTATGAAATATTCATTCACAACATACCCAGAAATGTGGTTCAATTTTACAGTCTATAACCTTAGTATTGGGGTAGTGAGCCAAAGCCAGCCACTTTTTTGGTTATGTGTGTGTGCGCACGCATATATATATACATGCGTGTGTGCTTCAGAGGTAACCTGTGAAGGGCAGGGCTTACTTAACTGTAAACAGCATTTAAATTTCCAGTCATGAATTATTGACTCATGTAATGTTCAGTCCTCTTGTAGCCACCAGTGTTACTGATATTGAAATACTATATCTGTAGTTCATTCAGTCAAAACCCAATAAATTGATTATTTCTCTCATTAGGACTCAATAATATATTCCATACATTTCAAATCACGTATGGCATTGGCTAACGGAGGGAGCACAGTGACTGTTTGAAGAATTGTCCTATTTTCACTGATGGTCATTTCAACCTTCAAAGGAACCCCCACCCCACCCCCCACCCCACAATGGGATCTCCAAATAGATTAAATTGACTGGGTTTGACTAAGCAATGTTGTACTTACTTAGAACATACGACATGCCGTTTTGGCCCTCATTGGTCATGAGGTAATTTGAAAGGCTCATAAAGAAGCAGCTCCAGATGGTTTAGAGCTCATTAGACTCTTTGCTTTTACTAGAAGCAGAAGAGACGTTTGGAAAATGCTGCTGTACCCTTTCTTAAATATAGCCTTGGCAGGCTTTTATTGGTTTTTCTCCCTTGTTTTGATATAACACAGTGTACTAAGGCAAAGGTGTGTACACTGATGTAACATTTGTTTAGTTATTTATTCAGACTTTCTAACACGTTCTCAGATGGGAAGATGAAGTGATAGTAACATCTTAGTGAAACAAAAATTGCAAAAATGCCTTTGAGATGTGGGTGTCCTGTTCTCTCACCTGTACTTTTTGTACAATTGATTATAGGAATCTTTGTGAGGACAGGCACATCCTGAAATTCACTGATGATGTTAGAATCACAAGACTATTACAGGGACATGAGACAGAGTCTGGGCCTGTAGTTGAGGAGTTTTTACGGCAGACTGGAGTGATGTATTTCTGCCCCATGATGTGTCCAGATCAAAGGAAACAGCCCAGTTATTTTCTGTATTCCTGAAGTCCAGTTTACAGAGAGTTACAAGTATGTGGGAGTTACACCGTCGAGTATAAAAAACATTTTTTGCACTTCATGTAACAAGAGCCGACAGAGATTGTGTGTTTTAATGAGAACAGAAAATTGATGTCTTTCTTGTACACATCTCCTATCAAATCAATCCTCAAAAGCTCCTCAGTGGCCTGGTTTGGAACTGGAGAGAGGCAGAAAAAATGTCAGTATTATGAGTGCAATAAATGAGATCATTTTCATTCAACAGACAGTCCTCGCTGATGTCTGCAGTGTGAACAAGTCAATTTGAGCCACTCCCTTTAGGTCACAGATTCAGACAACCATACGCTAATTAGCCAGGCTGAAATGATCCTTTCTTCCTCACACTGCAAACCTGCTTGAGTGTACAGAAGACTTTCCACTTAATTCCTCTTCTTCGGTGGCTATTATAGCTACCTTAGATTATTATTTTATGCAGTTTAATGTGTTTAATGCATCTTGCTTTTGTTTTGGAGACATTGGTAAGGGATACACCTATTGAAAATAAAGCACAGCAACAGCCAGACCTTGCTTAAGACATTTTATAGCATATGATAAACATTAGAATGCATACAACTATACATTCAGATTGATTACTATTGGTTACTATTAGCAACCTAGCTGTGAAATCTATTCCACAATGGTCACAAAAGAGAAACAGCCAATAAGCTTTTTTTCTCCAATCTCATTATCGCCCCAAAATCTATTACCTTACTCTCATAGATCTTTAAAGGTAGCACATTTACACTCCTTTTATGTGTGTGTGTGTTTGTGTGGAGTTTAGGTGTTTGTGTGCACACATGTGTATTGCCATGGACAATATGGTGTGAGCATGATGGAGTATTATAAAGCAGAATGGAATGGGGCTCAATGTGCAATCACAAACATAATATTGTAGTTGCGCACACACACATGCACATTCACTCACACACGTATGTACACTTTAAGGTGCCTAATCCCCTTTGTGAATCCATCAGCCTTGTTGTTACAAACACAATAGGATTATTGGTGTGTGTGTGAGAGAGAGAGAGAGAGAGAGAGAGAGAGAGAGAGAGAGAGAGAGAAATGTGTGTGTATTCCTGTATGTGATGCTATGGGAGAGACTGTGCATGTGTGATTGTGTGGCTCTGTTTATGTGTGTGTGTGTGTGTGTGTGTGTGTGTGTGGTGCATGCATGTATAGTATTTATGTGTGTGTGTGTGTGTGTGTGTGTGTGTGTGAGAGTAGTAGTATAGGTATGTTCCGACAGTATGCCTGTTTTCTCTCCAAAGCAATTTGTTCTCTATTCTTCTAGGTGTGTGTGTGTGTATGTGTGTGTCTGTGTGTGTGTGTTCATGCACAATTGTGTGTGTTAGGCAGGTTGTGATTGGTTGAGTCTGTGGTTCTCATAAAGACGATGTCATGATGGAAATTAATGCAATACATCACAAACACGCACTCAGACACACACACACACACACAGTACATATACTAGCAGTGAAACACACACACAGACACACACAAAGTACACACCTTTGTTTCCTGCCATGGGCCACTCCTGTAAATAATACAGAAAATAGGAGAGGAAAGCAGGGGAATAAAGGAGAGGAAGGCTGGGGAAATAGAGGGTATGTTTCCAGAAATACCGTACACGAAATTTTAAAGAGAATTATGGTGACACGGTGGCACCTTTATATAGAATCAAAGAAGGATCTGTCTAACCTCATGGTCAGACTGAATGTGAAAAAAGAGGTGTCATGAATACTTGCAAACTCAGGGGAACGAGGCATGCAGAAAGAGATGGATACAAACTTGCTCCAGGCTACGTGAACTAAGAAGTAGAAGCATTCAAGAAATTCGCCTGACGCAGCAAACCAAGAGCCAATCATCTTCGAGCAAGACTCTATTCAGTTGGCAGTATATTTCTGTTCAAAATGGATGACGAGCTTTTGTAGCATGACATAGTGTTTCACAGCAGGGGAACATTACCACTGGGTATTTGAGGCTGATAACACCGCATGGTGACTACAAATATTGTTAAAGTGCAGACACTGGATAAGCTAGCTGTCAAATATATTTACTGACAATGCTTGAATAAATAAAAAAAACAGATTTAAGCAGTTTATAGTAGCTTATCATTCTCTTTTGCAACAATGCCAGCCAAAACTAGTATAATAATAGCAATCCATGTGGCTCTAACTGCTGTCCTTCACTTCACTTCTGGTTTGAACGTACAATTACAGTGCATAGAAAAAAGACAAATGTAAACACTTGATGATAGCAAACTCTGAATAAAAAGAACTTAGTAGTAACCACTGCAAATACTGCTCCTCAGGTTGGCATCATTAAGTTGCAAGCCAATTAGCAGTGTTTGAAAATCCTCTGTACTGTATGTTATATATCTCTCATGTGTCATTTGCCTAGTTTCTACTTGTGACCAATGTTATGCAAGTAATTTTCTCAAGACTGTTCTTCTTGACAAATAGTTTCTTTTTTATCTCTTAGCTCTGATGAATGACCTTGTCTCACAGCAGAATAGTGTTACTGGCTGTCACAATATAATCCACCTTGATGGCAGTGTTTTTAGTTGTGATTAAGCTACTTCATTTTTTTAAATCTATGGGATTTACATTTTTATGTCCATGTCTTGTATGTTAGAAGTTATTTCTGTACAGGTCAATATCCATGTAAAAGGATAAGGCCAGCAATATTCTTTATTTTTCTTTTTGTCAAAAAGTCCCATAAAAAAGACCAAAACCAGCAATGTGTTAGTCCTTCTCTCAATACTTGTGACTCTCAGCCCCAAGCCCACTGGTTCCTACTGAAGATTAAATGGGTCATAAATATATACTTTCCTTTTAAAAAAATCTTAAAACAGCTGGGCACTGTAGTTTTTAGCAGGCGTTACTCAAACAGGAGTATATAGTACATTTGTTGGGTACTATTTTCTGCTGCAGATTAATACAGATTTTGTGCTCTAGCGAGTATTTATGGCAGCGGGACATATACACTTGGGATTGACTCAAAATAAATACTGCTCATGTTAATGAAGGAACGTGTCACCCAGTCAAACAATTTGGCTGATTGATGCGTGTTTTAGTGGTTTTTGGACGACTATGGAGGTCTATGGCACAGAGGAATAACACTCTGATGTTAATGCCTCCTTCTGAAACTGTGTCTTTACAGAAATAGACAAAGAGAGTTGTGGTGACCCTGGAACTCCTCTCTATGGAATAAGAGAAGGGGACAGCTTCTCGAATGGAGGAATCCTGAGGTTTGAGTGCCAGTTTGGCTTCGAGCTGATTGGTGAGAAAACTATCTCCTGCCAAGACAACAATCAGTGGTCAGCAAACATCCCCATATGCATATGTAAGTATTAAAATCATTTGTAGATGATTTTCAGGGACATGGCTGCAGAGGGGAAAAAAAACATGGCATTTGCTCTGCTGTGATGTTGATAACATTCAGTCTGACCTGTCACCATGGTGACAGTGCAGAGTTTATTATGGCCTGGAGCGGATGATGACCGATGATGCTGTGGCGATGCATATTTAACAGAAAATTTCTCTCTCTGAATCTTTTTCCCTCGCCTCCCTTTCCTTTTCTAATGTTTTATTTTTCCACACTATCTGTCTGTCTGTCTGTCTGTCTGTGTCTGCATTTCTGTACTTCTCTTCCTCCCACAGTCCCCTGCATGTCCAACTTCACAGCTCCCTCAGGAACCGTCCTCTCCCCAGATTACCCAGAAGGCTATGGAAACAACATGAACTGTGTCTGGCTCATCCAATCAGATCCAGGCTCCAGAATCCACTTGGCATTTAATGACTTTGACCTCGAGGCACCCTACGATTCCCTAACTGTGAAAGATGGCGAGACAAATGATGCCGTCGTCATCGGGAGGTTCTCTGGAGCTGAGAGTCCCTCCCATCTGACGTCCAATACCAACACACTGAGGCTGGAGTTTCAGGCTGATCACTCCATGTCAGGAAGAGGATTTAATATCACATACAGTAGTATGTCATTTTTCTATTTCCTCTTATTCTACTTTTCTATTTTAAAACAGGGAAATTACCAATTGTATTTGCTGTGCTGCAAAACAGGGTGAAATGTGGCCATAGTATATTAATAATATACTACATATGACCAAAATCTGAGTTTGAGTACAGTTTGATACATGGTTATGGCAGGAAAAAGACAATAATTTAGGTATGGTAGGTTTTTTTTGCAGCATAATAATGCAGGAGAGTCTGATGCATTGTTCTGTTTTGAAGCTATAAAACAGCACTTCTCATATGACTGTATATGAAATTTATGCATGACTTTCAGCCTAGACGTCTAGCAGTTGTATTATATTTGAGGTGGTTTCATTCTGAAAGAGTATATCCATCCAGCAGGTGCAGGTCCTCAAATATTGGATTTTTGGATGTTTCATTTTAGATAATTTCAGAATGGAGGCCTCAACAACACAAAGAGTTGTGCTGGAAAAGACAAAAGACAAACTTCATTGATCCAAGAGGGGTCATGTGGTCAATACAGCAGCTAAGAATAGAGGTGTAGGTTGCAGAACAAAGAGAAAAATAAGGCATGGAAGGCATTAAAGGAACACTTTTTGGGAATTTTTTGGCTTGTTTGTTGTCGTAGCCAGAGTCAGATAGAAGATTGATATCATTTTCATCTCTCTGCATCCAGTACAGAGAGAGGTCCAGGGTGTGTTTAGCCTTGCTTAGCACAAAGACTAGAAGCGAGCGGAAACCGTTAGCCTAGTTCCGTCAAAAGTGATACAACGCACCTTCCAAAAACTCCAAAATTGCCTTTTTTTAAACATCATACCTTGTGTCTTTAACCTGTGTCAAAATAGAATCCAAGACATTAGTGTTTTAGGAGCAGTTAACATCTCAGAAGTTCTGTCTTCATTGTGAAGTTGTCAGCTGTGCAAACTTTTGTAATTGATCAAAACCCAGTTGACTCTTAGGTGTATTGATGACTAGCTTGCTAGACAACAGGATACAACATGTACAGTAAATAAGATAGTTTGGGATTTGTTGGAAGGCGTATTTGTTCATTTTCGATGGTGGCGAACTGTTTGCCCCTGCTTGCAGTCTTTGAGCTAATTTAGGCTAAACACGTCTCTATACCAGAAAAACAGAAATGGAAATTGATATTGATCTTCCTGTCTGACTGTGGGCTTGATTGCAAACAGACATATTTCCCAAAATGTTGAAGTGTTCCGTCCACAAGTTTCCTCACAGTGTATCTATGATTTCAGCTCAAACCACTCTGTGTATATTTGACTTTTTTTTTTTTTTTTGGGTCACTGCATTTGTCATTTTTAAATCTCTCTATCACCTGATCACACCTGATTGCTTCAACTGGCAAAACATGGGCATCTAAAGGTTGGACCTTTACAGCTTTCTAATCTGATGAGCCAGACCATATCCCGAATCACACATGCTCACAGGTTTTATCAGATGTTACATTTCTCAGATCTAACCCAAGCACAGTGAAAATATACTTCAGCATGAGGAATGAGCATAAAAGCAACGATATAGAAAGTTGGAGCAGGAAAATAGCACAGACAGATTACAAGGGAAATTTATAGACATTTTCCTGGCCAGGACTGAACACTCAAAGACATCACGTTGCAGCGATATATCTATATGATTAGTTCTCAGAAATTTCATCAAAATGATGAGAAAATGTGGTCTGTGAGTGCCCGTTAAGTATAGGTCTCATATTCTTTAATAACATTTCTCATGTATGTGTCTGTCTCTCTCTGTGAGCGTCTAGTCTCCAATATCTTCCTCATCATATCTGTGTCCCCTTGTAACTTTTTACCCCAGCATTTGGCCATAATGAATGCCCAGACCCTGGTATTCCCATCAACGCTCGTCGCTTTGGAGACAGCTTCCAGCTTGGCAGCTCCATCTCTGTGGTCTGCGAGGACGGTTTCATCAAAACCCAAGGAACCGAGACAATCTCCTGTCAGTTAGAAAAAGGAAAAGTCATGTGGAGTGGGCCCATCCCTAAATGTGAAGGTAAATAGTGACTAGATTGCTGATTAAACTATTAACTCGGGAGCAATATGTCATCCAAGATATCATCATTACTACAGTATAAAGACCCAGGAGGTGGAAATTATCTGCTGTCAGCTCGTCAGAGAGAAAAAGATATAGGTGGCCAGTTAACCTAAATATCCAGGGAAAGAACTATTAATACACTGCTGCCACAGATACAGCTACTAGCTTACAAATATACTATAGACTGTAGTATTAAAGAATATAAAACCCTTTCTTGTAAGCTATATGTGGGAAGAGATCTATGGAGACGACCTTTAACCCCAAATGTAAAGTTAATGACATGTATATGAATATGATTATATAATAATTATTATTATTATAATTATCATAGTGGTATGTTATAAAAGTCACAAGGAAACGTGACCCCCTCCTTGACAAGTCAAGTGAAGTCTGTTTATTAGTTATTACACCACTTTGACTGCAGTTATTTTATATATAGTTGTTATATCCATTTCACACTATATCATCCGTATACAGTCTGAGTAATTATATTACCATTTAGAAATATAATCATTTGTCAAAGTGCCATTAGTGCAAAGTCTAATTAACAGCTTGTACGGAAGTACAGTATAATACAAATGTATATATGACCTGTTAATCTCATTTGGAACAAAAGGACTAACACTGTATACGTGCTTTAGCTATAAGCTCCAACAGCAGATATAATTAAGTTCAGATATTTATAACACAGCTACTGTTGATAGAACTTTTGATGGTACAAAGAAAGGATGTGTTAATTATGGTGCAGGCCTTTTAATGTCTCCAGATGCTTTGTAGCTAATGTGTCTATAACTACTTGGATGGAAAATCCACTCACTTGTATTCAGCAAGTACAGACCAGAACAAATTGTCTTCAGACACAAAGTTAAACTCTAAACAAGATCAAATTTAAAAGAAGAGTGGAACAGAATGGCTCCTGGCTAATGTAACCTCATGATAACAGTTAACATTCTGCTAAACTCCCATTTATGGTTATGGATGATGATTATGAATATGCTTCATGTTCATGTTGCTTTAATTGTTAATGTATATATTTTTTACATTTAATGCCATCCTTACATTATGTGGAGTGCAATTAGATCTTTCTCTTACTTTAATAATAAAGGAGAATACTAGATCACACAATTTATCTGTATTTTTAATGAACAGAACAGATCTAATGATGCATACGTGTGTTCATCAGAGTCAGTCTCTGACCTGATTGTTGCATACAAATTTATTATAAGTATGTTTAAGACTTTTCCTTACAGTATGTTTAAAGCTGCCCGATCAATATTTTAATGTTACTTGATGTTATGTAGATGTTACTTGTGACAAATTATCACCCGACTCTGCTGTTCTTATCAGCTCTACAAAGTGTTGTGAACATAGTGGAGCATTTTAGCAGCTAAAGAGCCAGATATTTCCCTCAGGAGTTGGTGGAGACCAAAACAGAGCTAAAAGGAGAGAGAATATTCGATGTGTAATTAGGCAGATAGTTTTCTTACATGTTTGCCATATCTGTCAGTGTTGTGTTTACAACTTGTTGCACTGCCCACAAGTGGCCAAAAAATTCAATTTAATGTAGGTTAAATAAAAAAACTATTCTACTCATATTTGGACTGATCACATGGTGATAAGGTCTCTAGTAGGACTATTGCTAGTTTTCCAAAGTAACTGATAAATCATGGTCTACTATTGTTGAATTGTGTAATCAGAGCATGCCTGAATTCAATGCCTCATCAGCCAGTTTACTGTCGCAGCTAACCAACTTTCAGACAAGAATATTGATTGAATAAAAGATGTATTAAAGTTGCCTACATGTCAGCTGGACTTATTCACCAGGCTAAGCTACATACTAAATCCTGACAGATCTGTCTGTTGTCAGGTCTCACTCACCATACATCAACTTGGACTTGGACTTAACCTAGACTCAGACTAGACGTGTGGTTTTGATACAAATCATCTCTCATCTTTCCTTTTATTTGTGTGTATCTTCCCTCACTTCTCTCTTTCTGTCCCCTCTCCTCCTCCAGCCCCGTGTGGAGGCCACTATTCAGCCCCAAGTGGAGTGATTCTGTCTCCTGGGTGGCCTGGTTACTACAAAGATTCCCTCAGCTGTGAGTGGGTGATTGAATCCGAACCTGGACGCTCAATCAAAATCACATTTGACAGGTGGGTGGCATAATTCTTTGATTCTGCATATTATAAAGACTCTCAGAGCTCTGAACGGGCAGAACTGTGCAGATTCATCAGAACCATCGTCAATTACTTCTGACAAGCAAAGATTTATAAGACTTGAAGTTTATGGGGATTCACCAAGAATCATCTCTTAAATTTTATAGGCAGTATAATTAATATTGGGAGTTGTATATTGATCAGCGAGGCTGGGTAATATTTTGGTTTATGTTATGTGTTCTCTGAGCTGTGAACTGGTGATAGAGACAAGACTTTAGAGGATCCTGTAAAATCATTTTTCATTGGTTTGAGTTTCTGTTTCAATTTTATTTCATTGTAAAGTGCATTTAACAATATTGGCTCAACAACTTGAAGAGGGCTTGACATACTGGACCTCTTTTTTTCCTGTCTCCCTGCAGAATGCTGACTCAATTAAACAAAACAAAAAAAGAAACCCACACGTGTACAGAAAGTTTGATTTTTTCATGGCTGTGATTATCTCAGATCAGTAGTCATTATTTTAAAGCCATGCAATGATGTTCTGATGTTGTTGTCTCACAGGTTCCAGACAGAGCTGGGTTATGACTTTCTGGAGATCCATGATGGTCCAAACCTCCTGTCTCCTCTGGTTGGCTCCTTTAATGGTACCCAGGTGCCCCAGTTCCTGTTCAGCAGCAGCAACTTCCTTTATCTGCTGTTTACCACCGATAACAGCCGATCAAATGCCGGCTTCAAAATATTATATGAAAGTAAGTCTGAAACAAATACAGCATGTTTATGCATATGCACATGTGGACATGCATTCATACATACAAAGATGACTTTAAAATGTTGTCCTCCATGTTACATCTTCTGCAGGCATAACAGCAGCACAAACATAACAGTAGGTGTGCATTACGTCAAGACACAACATTACACTAGCAGTCCACCAGACACAGTTTCACGAGCTGGCCTCACATGTGGTCATTACCTGCGAAAAACAAACAACCATGGTTGCACAGCATGGTGCTTTATGTGGAGATTCAAACCATCTGGGAGTTTTAGATTATGCAGATCGGCAAAACTAAAGATAAAAGTCTAGTCTTTGTGCGCATACATACCATTTAGACATCTAATCCTTTTTTTCAGGCGTTACAGTGGACAGCTACTCATGCCTGGACCCTGGTATCCCTGTCAATGGTATTCGGTATGGGCAGGATTTCTCCATCGGGTCCACAGTATCATTTGGTTGTGATTCTGGCTACAGACTCAGCCACGAGGAGCCACTTGTATGTGAGAAGAACCACTGGTGGAGCCACCCCTTACCTACATGTGACGGTAAATACACTCACCAACCTAGAGAATTAGAATTAGAGAATGTATGTTGATATCGCACACTAACCTAACACCAACTATACAGAGTTAAACAAAACAACTAACAAAAAAAAAACAGAGCCATTACCCATCCTGTTATCCTCAGAACTTTACAGTCTTAGTTTTATGTTTGCATACATTATTATAAGATCACTAGCTTTAGCACCAATACATTAAATGCAACACAACATTTAATTTAGTTGTTGGTGCAGAGACAATATGCACAGTATGCAGTGTGGGAGCACATACTGACATGACATGGCACAAGGTCAACTTGACTGCAGTCCTGCTGATGATAGTACACTCATATTTTATAGTACAAAAGAGTTTTTTCTTTCAAAATGAAATGTCCACTTCTTACCAAATAATACATTTAATAACTGTTTTTTAATTAATGTTAATTTAATTAATTTTTCAAGATGAAAAGTAAGAAATTATCATTTTTAGAGACTTGACCTAAAACATTTTTGAGACAAAAATAGATTATCTAGTTGATCCATAAGAAAATACACAAAGAAGCTGAGGTGTGTGAAAAAGATCACAGTGGAGCCCATCATCCCTGTATGGGGAGCTGAGTCACATAGAACATGTTGTTTTGCGACAAAACCACTGGTTGAATCACACACACACAGATGCACACACACACACACACACACACACACACACACACACACACACACACACACACACACACACACACACACACACACACACACACAGACACACACATCTTGGTGTACGCAGGGGCAATTTGTAGTGAAGGCTGCTGTGGCTGATAGGGGATGATTTGAGGAGAAGATTAGAGATCTGTGGGTATGTACAGTGTGTGTGTGTGTGTCTGCACATGTTTACTGTATGTCAGCACATATATGTGTACTTGTGCCTGTGTATGTGTGTGGGTGCGTGCGGTGCTTTTATCCATGTGCCTCCTGTCACCTCCTCTCCTGTGTGAACTGTGAACACAGGAAGGTTTGAGGTAAGGTTGACGACAGCCTGTGTTGGCTGTCACCTCCTCTCTCTTCTCTCTCAAATCAAGGAGTCGGGAGGGGGCACAGGAGTAGCTGAGGGGAGGAGGGGATCTCTCTCTCTCTCTCGTTCCTTCATTCCAATCATGGTGGAGCAGGAGAGGAGGGAGGAAGGAGAGATGCGGCACTGCTGCATCAGTTTTGTGGCGGCTTGCTTGGTTCGGCTTGTCGGCTCATTCGCTTGTTAACCACATTTGAATTGCACAGTTCCTGGGACTGGCAGTGGTTTCCTCCGAGGAGGCAGTTTGAGCAAATAAGCATCAAGCACGCTGCCTGGAATTTGCGGGGCTGAATGCCATTAGACTGGGTTTACACAGTATGTTCCCATACAAATATAGGAACTATTTACTGCTGTGGTTGGTAAGAAACAGTCTACCCTGGTGATTGACAAGTAGTACACGATGAATTCAAGCAAGACAGCACCACAGACAGCCAACTCAGCCCTGGAAAATGTTGTAGAAATCAAATGTTGTTCATACTGTGTAGAGATGGAAATAAGCAACATCCCTTCATTTGATGTAATGTGTAAAATTAAAAACACAATGACAAGATTATCACATTGGGCAAACAGAAAATTTGAAAGATTTCTAGATTTTGAACCCAAATAGTTTATTTAATGTTTATATTAAAAGAATGACCACAATAAACCAGGCTTTCTCCAAGCCAGAGGATTCCGTTAACAATTATATGAATTTAAATGAATCAAAGTATGATTCAAATTACTTTGTCAACCTTTTTTGAAGTCCAGAAATTGATTTTTTTAGTGGAATCACTCAACCCAATTTCATTCAAATGAAAGAGAGAATGGATATGAAAGACCTACTAACGGTTAGAGGTGGCGAAAAAGGGGAGATGGAAGGAGATCTGAAAGAAAGATTGACAGTAAGAGAACGAGATAGAGAGAAAGAAACTGGCAGAGAGATAGAGATGTAATGCAGTGTTTCAAATTTCTCACATAGCTCAGCATTCAACATTAAGAGCTTCCTGGCAGAAAAGTATTAATAATTAATAGAGGGGTGTGTGTGCATGCAAGCTTTTGTGCATGAGTGTGTTTGTCAGTCTGTGTGTGTGTGTGTGTGTGTGTGTGTGTGTGTGTGTGTGTGTGTGTGTGTGCATGCCTGCTTACTTCTGTGAATTTGTTTAGTTTGGAAATATTCTCACCCTTGTTTTGGGGGATGCTGATGTTGTAAAAACCGTGGTGGTTAAGAGTGAAGATACTGATGCTCTGTTGTGGTTTGAGCACATTTTCAGTGTACTGACTTGCCTGTTTTATGTGGTCGTAGCGGTGGTCACCATTGCAGAGGGTCTGTACAGATTGCAATCTGGGCTGCAGTTCTGAGAGTTGGTGGTTCTCAGCTCCCATTGAAATGGTTAATTGTCCTGCTCAAGGAAACTTCAGCAGAACTTTCAGGTTTGACCTTCTCCCAGCTGCTTTGCCACCGTTGCACTTTTGAGGTAATGTTATGGCATTTTATAGGTTTATTGTAAGAGGAAATGACAGGCCAGTCAACCAACTGTAAGATGAACCGACTGGAGCGAGCAGAAATGAAGCACCTTGCAACACATGCATGCATTAGTATGCATAGAACGAGCAACATATTTTTTCAAGCTTTTCCGAGGACCTGGTCTCAACTCTGAGCCTCTCTGTGCGAGCACAGGTCTCTTACTGCATGAGAACTTGCAGGGTCATCCTGAGGCTGTACTGTAAGATTCACGATGTTTAAAGTAGTCTCTAAGAAACATTTGCACTGCTTCACTGCTTTGAATATCACTGCTTTGAATCGCTTAAAATCAAACTGTATTAACAGAAAAAAGATAAATATAAAGATAAGACATTTCATGGTTCTTGCACACTATACAGCTATTGCACAGCATTAATGTTGTGGAAAACTAGCTTAAATAATATTCAAGCATTGTTTTTCTTGGGATTTTTATTTCATGTCTCAGTTTTCTGCCTCAAAACAATTTGCAGCTCAGAGACTACATCCCAAAGCAACAAAATCTTGCAAAGAGGTTTCAATTCTCCCACACTTCTCCGTAAAAGAAATTACACTTATTGTCCAGATGGTCTCTTGTTATATAACAAGTAACTTTGCATTTTAGCCAATAACTCCAATTACTCCAGTAACTTTGTTTTTATAAACTTTTTCTCGCATTCCTTGACTCACAACATATCTACTGCATATATTTTGATTGACTTTGAGTTGGTTGTTTTATGCAGAACCTATTATTGCTATCAATGCTGAAAAACAACATAGTTAGACTGTTTCAATTCCAAACATTCAACACCAGGCAAATGTTTACAAAGTGGCACTGAAATATGAATGCTCAAGTTTAATCATGCTCAGTAATGCAGTTATGGGGACACACTGGAAGTCGTGATAAGTCAGTACAATATGGAAGATACTAAATTAGCAGCATGGATCTTGAAGCCCGAGCTAATTATGACTAAGCAGAGAAGCTGGAGTGTACCTTTTGTTCTGCTGGAGAGAGGCGCTAACATTCACCATGTGTTGGCTCCTACAGAGTGTACTTACATGTGGAAGTGCTTTTAGAGGTCCATAGAAAGCTCCTCTGAACCCCAGCTACCCAGAGTGCTACCCTAATTATGCGAGAGCTGTTTCTGTCTGGTGAGCATGTCACACTTTCATCATGCAGGGGACTGTGGTCACTGTCGTCATTGCTGCCACATTTTTCTGACCTGCAATAGATGTGTTTATGGGCTGTCTCCTATATGCCCGTGTCTTCAGCATATCAAAGTGAAACAACTAAACACAAGTTTGCATGATTCAAATACCGGTAATTAAAGTGATTTGTTAAACAGAAAAATAAACATAGTTATAGTTAATCTCTCATCATTATTATGTAATGTAAACAAATATGAGGAATGACTCGAATCACCTATGCAGTTAATTATTGTCAGGCGTTGGTTAGTTTCAGGGACATTAAACTATATCAACAGGGAATAATCCATAATTTAGAATTCCAGTGTGTGGTGGATTTTACATTATTTATGTCATTATTTTATGTATGTGCAACAGTGGGAGGAATAAATCAGAAAAACAGAAATTTTGCAGCTGTCAGTGCATGCAGACCTTTCTACCCACAAGTTTTAAAGGGTCTCTCTCTCTCTCTGTATCTGTCTCGGTCTGCCTCTGCCTCTGCCTCCCGTAGCATTTGTGTGTGGGTTTGCGTGTGTGTATGTACTATAGAAGTGGTATTAAAGGTCCACGGGGAAACATTATCTGTTTTAGCTATCAACAATCTGATGCTAACCTCTCTCTGCCTCTGTCCCTTGTCTCTGCACATCTCTCTCTTTCTCTCTCTCTCTCTGCCCCCCCCCCCACCCACTATGTCTCTCTCAATCTATCCAGCTCTATGTGGCGGGGATGTTAGAGGTCCCTGGGGAACCATCCTTAGTCCCGGCTATCCAGACAGCTACCCTTCATCTCTCAACTGTACCTGGACTGTTGAAGTCAGCCACGGGAAAGGCAAGAGACACACACAGATTCACACTCCTTAATAGAGAGAGACAAAGTGAGAGACAGTAGCAAGTAACACACACAGTAGTGCAGCTACTGCTATACTATAACCACAAACTTGCATTGCATTTGATTCTTAGTGTTTTTTATAGTTTATAGCATGTTCAGAGGGGCGTATTTACATTCATATTCATATCTGTGGCTGTAGTCGGTGCATGTGTGGAGAGAAGTTGGTTAAAAATAATGTTAACATGTTTTATGTATTTTGTAACCTGTCATGATGTTATCAATGCAGAATTTGTGTCTGCTGTAATCACACTGTAAAATGATGTATGCTTTCATTATAATTGTGGGTACATTGATGAGCTGAGAATAAAACAAATTTCTAAATATTCTCTCTCTGTTTTCTGTCTACTTGTTTGTTTGTGTGTGTCTCTTAACAGGAGTCCAGTTTCAGTTCAATTCTTTTCATCTGGAAGACCAACATGACTACCTCTTGGTTACTGAGAACGGGAGTTTCCTGCAACCACTGGCTCGCCTGACCGGCAACGAGTTGCCTAGCAACATCAATGCTGGTCTCTATGGCAACTTCAAAGCCCAGCTTCGATTCATCTCTGACTTTTCCATTTCATACGAGGGCTTCAACATAACTTTCTCTGGTAATTTACTTGACTATAGTTATATTGTACTATTATACTCCAACAAGGTCAGGTTACCTTGAATTTAGTCAATCCAAGAAGTTGATTTTTCTCTTACTTCTCATAGTGGAACAATTAAGATTAATACTGTAGGCTTGGAAACTTGGAAATCCAAACCAGGCTGAATGCAAAACAGTGAAGTGATAACACCTAGTATCAATTTTGCATAAAAAATGTTAAGCAGGACCTTCGCCAGAATCAGCCTAGAGAGTCATGGAGGGAGGATCCATGACACCACAGTAAAATAATGGCTTCTCTTTAAAGAGAAGAGAGCAGAGCAACATTTCTACCAGAATAAAGACAATTACAGCCTCTTAAAATGTATTGTGGTAAATAATCAGTGTGAGCTTTACATCAAGTAGTAAAGTTACTAAAGAAATGTAGTTAAGCTTATTTATATAGCACCTTATCACAGGGTGCTTCAAAATAATAAAAGTAGACAAAATACATAAATAGGCACCATATAAGTGTAGGAAGCTAAACAGAGGCAGATTTAAAAAGGTGAGTCTTGAGCTGCTTTTTAAAGGTGTCCACAGCGTCCGCAGGACTTACAGTCTGACAGGCCACAACCACTAAAGCACAGTCTTCTGTAGTTTAAAGCATAAAGTGAGGTACAACCGACAAGGCCTGATCAGAGGATCTCAGTGACCTTCTGGTGATATAAGGCTGAAGTAGCTCACTAATGCCGGTGGGTGCCTGACCTTGTAGAACTCTAAAATGATCAAAAGGATCTTGAAATGGATCGTCCAACAGATGATGAAAGAGACACACATTTTTCCTTCACCTTAGGCACAAAGCTGACTCGGGCATACTATGAACAGTTTCATAAGGATTAAATGCTCTGAGATTATTTCCCATCCAATTCTTAACTGAGGTTAGGCAATTATGAAAAAATAAAGTCTTGATGATTGAATTAGATGTATAATTGGATCTGCATAACTGTGGTACAATATACCTTTAGAGTAACTGGATCCAGTCTTAGAATCTTACTTGGACTGCCAACTAGTGGTGACAGCATGTCTTTTTCACAACCTGTGCAGTGCTGACGCACCGTTGCGTCCCATGCATAGTGTCCCATGCTGCATTACAGCTGGGTGGGGTCACAAGTAGAACAGAGCACACCTGACCACATCACCCAGCTGTGATGTTGGTAGTAGTCAGTATACCTTTCAACCCGTAGAGGCTAGTGCAGCTATGTTTTTCCTCCTTTGAAAACATAGTGTGGAGTAACTCTTCAAAACTACAAATGGTCTTCACGATGGGAAGCATATACAATGTAAACAAAATGGGACCCAAAACAGAGTCTTGGGTCTACCACGAGTCAGAGTCACATGGGGTCTGCAGGGCTGACCCACAGATACCCACCCATTGCCTAAATAAGTCAGCTTATATGTCAGTCAGCATACAGTGATCAACAGTGTCAAAAGCTGCACTGATCCAGCAAATCCAAGCTCCTGCATCACCCTGCATCAAGATATCATTGGAGATTTTGACAAGAGCTGTTTCAGTGGGGTGCAACCGACAGCAGCTATGACTACAAATTGTCAAGAATGCTATGCACATCCAAGCTTCCTGGCAGCCACTTTTTCTAAAATGTTAGCTTTAAATGGCAGTTTAGAAATAGGCCAATAGTTTGTGGTATCAATACTGCTTTACAGGGAGTCCTGGATACATTTTGTTGACTTAATAGGTCAAAACTCCAGCAACACTTGCTGGTATAAAGAACAACTTTAATGTCATACCGACGCGTTTCAGCTTGTGGCCTTCATCTTCAGACTTTTTTCCTTCTCCATGCGCTTTGTGAGTAGGTTAAGTTGTGCCGTAAATCCCTACTCTGCTTCTACATTTTGTTGACTTCACAGAAATTTGTCTTGTGTCCTCTTGTCCCACAATGTAAACAGTTTCACATATCCCTACATGGCAAAGCCTCCCAGAACAAAACTGTTACTGTGTCCAAACTGAGATATTTCACCACTGGCCTCGAGGACTACCCATAAAACCTTGTGAATAGCTCAAGAATAAAAGCTTAACAGGGGAGAGAGGTTACACAACATTAAACTGAATGTAATCTACCATTAAACAACACAAGAAGAAGAAAAAATAGATGGCGATTAACTCCTCATAACCTCAATGGTGACGTTCTGAGAATGTGTACAAATCACAAGTGCAGTCCCAATCCATAGTCGTGTTACTTCACCACCACCCTCATCCAAAATTAAGGAAAGGGTTAAGGGGCAGAATTAAGACAGTCCAACGCTACATCTGCCCCCCACAAATCAAGATCCTATACCTAACTGCCCTTTCAACGCTCTCTCATTGACTCTGCGATAAAGGAGCGCTTGAATCTGAGTCTCCGCTGAGGGACGTCTTGCCGCTTCCCAGATGGCATAAGCTGATACTTAGAATGTAACACATGGGACGTGTCACCAGAGATGTGACTTGCCAATCTCAACATGCTCAACAGGCTGCGTCATCCTGCTGCACACTCTGAAATACACATCACATCATCAGTCTTAGCCCACAGAAAATAAATCTCCTGCTAAACACGAAATCAGCAAGTGCGTTTCAGGACAGAGTGGAGTCAACTCAGACTTACAACTTTTGTACTAATTGCAACAATTGTACATAAATTATGCAAATATTATATTTTAATGGGAACTTATATTTTATATTTTTAACCAGAGTTATTGCATTATTGAAAAGGGTTTCTTCACACACACACACATACAGAGAGATCATGGCTGTGAGGTGTTTGCATGTTTCATTTAACATTTAATGGTTATGTTGTTGGTTTTATTTGAGATATCAGGGTTGATTTTCCTGGAGTTTGAGAGGGATGGGTATTGATGTGTTGATTTAACACCATTAGTAGAGGACACTCTAATTTACACTCTAATCTCATCACCCCTCACTTACTCGTATGGCACTTAGGCAACACTCAGCAAATTGAATATGGCTCAGAAAATCACAAATAAAGTACACATTTTAAAATATATTTTGAAGCACTGACATAGTCCAACACTAGTTATTATATAATAATACTGTATGTACAAGATAGATCAGTGTATATAGTTTTATTTTCTGGCCCTGGTTTTTAGCCTGAAGCGTAGAAAGGGCAGATCTCAGAGTGCTGACTCATTGTGGTGTAGTTTTAATGTTTATTCATGTATGTGTTATATATTCAGTGTCAGTCTATTTTCTCTGCAGAATATACACTGGAGCCATGTGAGGACCCTGGCATGCCTCGGTTCGGCAGGAGAAACGGCTACAATTTTGGCATTGGAGACACTTTGTCTTTTTCCTGCAATATGGGATACCGCCTAGAGGGGGCCCCAGAGGTAATCTGTCTTGGAGGAGGGCGAAGAATGTGGAGCTCTCCTCTACCAAGATGTGTTGGTATGTGGTAACATTACTACTGATTTTATTTTAATATTATCTAACCTCCTGTCCAGTGTTTGTGGTAAAATAATACATTTGCAGAGGTTTGTGGCTGATTAGCTGCCAAGAAAAGTTTTTAAAGACATGAAGACATTTGATATTTGGAATTACAGTCAGATTTTTTGTCACCAAGCACTGTCAATTGCAAGTGGTTCACATGTAGCATTTACCGTATGTAAAGTGCACCTGTTCAAAGCAATACCAAGCCATGTTTATGTTTAATCTTACAAAATGTCTTACTAGCAATGACTGAAACTCTTAGAAAACTAGACTAGTGATTAGTTTGTCTTCCACTTTTATCATTACATTGAAAACACTGTATATTACATTCTCAATTATTTTCTGTTTCACAAACAAAGACAAATAAGATTTTAATTATGTAATGTTACACAATCAGATTCTGGTACAGGACCCGCAGACCAGAAAATGTGTTGAGCAGCTTTGCTGATGATGTCTTGAGGTTCTTTGCAAACACAGAAACATTTGCCCACATTGTGACATTCAAAAAGATCCAGATAAAAGTTCTGAATGCTTATCCTTTTATAAACCTGGGCAGCTTCAGTTTAAAAGCTAGCGGACACACAAGGCCTACTTTGTTTGCCTTTACAAGCTAGTGATGGAGATGGCACAACACAAAGGTAAAGGAAGAGACTGAAAGAGAAAAACAAAAAAGGAGCAAGTCTGGTGTTTCTACTTTGACCTTGGAAGTACATTTTCAAGTTGAATGTACCTCTGTCCTTGATTACACTAAGATTATTTTTTAAACTGTGCACCAAAAGGTTTATTAAGAACAGTGAACAATAATGACTATAAACTGAATAGAAGTTCCACAGACAGCCACATTTCAGCTACTGGATGCACAGTAAATGTCTGTGATATTTCTTCGAGGTGAATCACCAGTGGGCAGAGAGTTTTGGCCTGTTCACAATCCTGTATCAGCCTTTATAATTCTGAGTTTTACAATCAAGGACATTGTCAGCAATATGACTCTAGAACATTTCTGGATTTATCATGTTCTTGGATGCTTTTAAAACTTGTTGAATAAACTGAAGTGGAAATGATAGTTCCACACAGAATAACACTTTGATATGTGCCTCACATTTTAATATACTGCATATGATAAATGAGCTATATGAAAAAAGAGCTAAAGGACAAGAAAATGCCAAAGTAGGGTTTAGTTGTTTTGACCAGGCGTTATCTTAAATATTTCCATCCTGTAACTTGAGTGAGAAATTTACATTTACTCTGAAAACATGATCAGATGCTCAGACAGAACATGGTACAGCTTTTGTTATGTTCCAGTGTATGACCGAATGTACAGTATGAACTTTAATCCATAATGAAAAACATGCATGTAGAGACAACATGAAGTAAAATTTAGATGACTTTAGATTAACTACTCTATGAACCATTCACTCAAGGAACAAATTGCAGTGTAGACGTATCCATTGGAGTTAAAAAGGTTTTACCTTGGGTGGAAAATGTGTGTATGTCCTGAGTTGTATCACTAATTAATTAATGTACAGAGGCACAAGAAAAAAGAAAAGCACCTAAAGGGAAAATAAGTGAAATAATAGAGTTCTCAATAGGTTTTGAAAACATGAAATGACAATCTTTTTAAATGTGGACTGTCACACACACACACACACACACACACACACACATTCAGACATACACACTCCACTCATGAGTCAATAGGTCTTCTTACAGAAACATCTGTAACTGTCAGGTTGAGAACACTTATGCTGGGACTCACTTATACTGTGAAAAACACACTAGTGGCCAAGTTCGTGCTAATGAACCAAGATGAAAGTAACCATAATGACAAAACAAAGAGGGAGAAAATGGTGTCGAGAGTCATGGGTTTCAGTCTCTGCGCTGTTTGCCTACTCTCCCTGCGTTTGTGTTGGGTTTCTGTGGGTGTATAAGCAGTACTCCAGTCATTGTCCTTGACCAAGACACCGGCCTTACAATTGTTCCCCGGCCACCACAGAAGGGCTTATCTACTGTTCCTCAATAGTTAGAATAAGTCTAATGCAGAAAATGAATTTACTCATGGGGATCAATACCATGTACTCAAAACTTCAGCTTCTGTGTAAGCTAAGAAATGTGTAAAATGAGATTTGATTTGGGTGCAGATGTAGAATCAATAGAGGGCAATAATAAAAGCAAAAGAAACAGCACTGAATGTTTCTGCGCTCCTTCACAGGGTTGTTTTCGGCAACACCATGAGAAGCGTGGGACTATACGAGTGCAGAAAGACAGTCATCACCATCCAGTTCTAATAAAAGAGCAGATACAGTATATAACTTTTTTTAAATTTAGGTTGCTGGTGAGAACATTTTACACACAGATTTTATTTTCAGCTTTTCGTGATGTTTGCAGTGCCAGTGTTTACGTCTTTGGCTCTTTGTCATCAACGTGCAAAGACTGATAATGCAAAGAGGTGGGAGTGGTGTTGCGTGCCGGTGTTCTATGGTGTAGTGCGGTTTGCTATATTTAGTTCCTGTGTGTTGTGTTGCATTACTGCATCATGTGGTGCACATCACAAAGGAGGAGTGAAGAAGAGAGGAAAGGGATGATTAGAACACCAGCTACAATGTGCTGTTTTCCAACATCTTAGCTATGCAAACTTTTGCTTGTTTGGTTGCTTTTTTTTTGCAAGTGGAGTACTCTAATCATGTAAAGACACATGAAGCCAAGAGTATGTTTCTTTTTTCTATTATTATTTTTATTAACTAAGAGATGTACTTTGCTTTAGTAGCCTAGGTTTGTGGTTTTACATGAGGCTTTCTTTACACCTTGAGTCAAACATATTGTTTTCATAAAGTATTGTCCAGAAGGGAGTTGGAGAGGTACAAATGAGGTGTTTTTGTTTTTTCAGATAATCAAATGTGCCTTTGGCTTGTTGTTTTCTACTCTTCTATTATTTCTGTTTAGCACTTTTGTTAAGGGAAAGGAGACAGAAGTAGGAGGGAAAAGAGAAAAGAGTAACAGGAAAAAAAGAGGAGGAGGGAGAGGAGTAGAGGAACTCAGGAGAAGCGGAAGAGGAAGGTTGATTGAAGTAGAAGAGGGTAAAGGAGGCACTATTCATAGAGAGGGAGACAGAGAGAAAGAGCAAGAGCGAGGGAGTTAAAGAGGAAAGAGGGAGAGGGTGGAGAGGTAATTTTCTAAATGGAAACTGTAGCAGTGTGATTTATTGACGATATGACAGCTGTAATATGACTATTACACCAGTAGAGACACAGAGAGGGGGAGAGAGGAAAGGGACATAGATACTGTAGATAGAGGGCACATGTGAGAAGTGCAGAGAGCAGGTATCTTTAGGTAAATTAGTTTCTGAATTTTACTACCTGCCCATTCTCCTCAACTGAACTAGATGGCTGACAATACAGCTGTTTAAAAGGGTCATTAAATTACACGCACACATACACACAAGCATTCATCCATTTATAGGGGAAAAAAAGGAATCATCATCTTCTTTAAGATGAAAAAATCGTTTCACTCTAAGGACAGCCTGTATTCTCTATAACTGCTCGTACTATGGACTAAAACTTTTATCAATTTAACAATCAAACCATCTATATACATCTTTTGTAATTCTCTTCTCTCTGTATTTGTCATCAGCGGAGTGCGGCTCTTCAGTTATTAACAATGAAGGGATCCTTCTCTCTCCAAACTATCCGATGAACTATGACAACAACCACGAGTGCATCTACAGCATCCAGGTAACAAATCTGTACATCCTAGATAAGGGTACTAGAGACTCTACATTTTTCATTTTCATTTCAAGTGTAAAAATCATTATGAGAATTAGTGGAAATGAATAACTATCTTCAAATGTTTGTGAGTGCATGTTGTCTTCTTTGTTGGTCATTAAATCTAATTTGGATTTTATGTTTACTTTAGGTGCAGGCTGGGAAGGGCATCAACATCTCTGCTAGAACCTTTCATCTTGCCCAAGGGGATATACTCAAGGTAAACACACATAACACACACATTTGGTGATTCCTCTGTCATTCTTCTTGCCCGACAGCTGTGTCTAAAACTGATCAGTGATGATAAAAAAGACTCAATTCATGCTGTTACTCCAGATTTATGATGGTAAAGACAACACAGCCCATGTCCTTGGAGCATTCACGGGATCGTCTATGTTGGGCCTGACGCTGATCTCCACTTCAAACCATCTCTGGCTGGAATTTTACAGTGATGCGGAAAGTACAGGGGAAGGATTCAAACTGGTCTACTCGAGTAAGTGCGCGCAACTAAGCAGTATAAACCTATACATGCACACAACCTAACCTAGCCAAAACCTGAGTGTGTGCGGTTGAGTTCTGTTCTGACTGAGAATAAACTGTATGACATAAAAGAAACAACTTTACCCTGATGTATAACTCTAGTATTGGATTTCAAACTGGTGTGTAAACTTGTAAAAATGTAACAAGAGGCTTCAAGTATACAAAAAAAATCTGCACTGTTTACTTACATATAGCTTGTATGTATACAGGTTTAGCATTAGCATTAGCAACTGCAACACAAACACATGCTGGGATTGGTTAGTTGGACTCTTCATGTAGTTTGTTAATTGTGCCCTTGGTTGTACAGAAGGCATCATTGGTGGTAGAGGCATTGGCAAGTTGATTGTAAGTATTTTGGGGAATTACAGTACATTACATCTTAACTAGGACCTGCTACAAGTGTACTGGACTAGAGTGGACAATGGCAGCACAAGGGAATGAAGCTAGTCAGTATGGTCATCAATTCGGCAATTTAATGCCACGTGACAGCTGTACTAATTCCTGACAAATGTAACATACTTGCTGAATCAATTTAACTCTAAATGGTTCTCATTTGTGAAACCATCACAAAACTGATTGTAAATTCCACCGCTGAGATGATCACAAGAAACTTGTCACGTTTGATTAACAAAGCTTTCAGAGAGCTCTGATTTCAGCGTAGGATGGGGTGTTAAAGGTGCGTTCTGATGTTCACCAAAGCACACCCACATTTAGCAGCACTCCCTTAGATGCATAGCTGGAATTAGAAAATCTAATTGTTTAAATGGAGTCACGCAGGATGATTTGCATAGCGCTTTAAAGTTGTATTGTTTCTCTGCTCTCTCATACTGATGCAAATAGTTTGCCATACAAACAAAAGACATTGGGTTATAGGCCTCTACAGCAGCATTTTTGGTTCGCAGTAATAAAGAACTACTGTATGCCTCACTATGTTTATAGTTAAGTTTGATGTGAAGGCTGGAATTCAACAAAACTCATAGGTGTGGTTCAATGAATAATGCATGATGGGGTTTGTTCTTATGCATGTCTAACATACAGAGAACAATTTCAGATGGCCAACCATTCTCACTAGACGTCAGGTTGATGGCAGATGTGTTCAGATTGCCAAATGGTAAAAGTACAGCTTTGCAAATGGCCATTTTTTAAGGATTTAGACATGCACCTACTGCAGGCCAGGAGATAACTCAAATCCTGGCGCATCTTGTCTTCCAGGTAATACCGTAGATCAAATCCTGGTTAAGGTCTTATAAGGATAAGCTATTTATATACCTCTTCATATCCCGCTCTCCAAAATTGTGCACATGGATAAACAGAATATTCCGAATATTACCATGGAAACTGAGGTTAGACAGACTGTGAAAAACAACTTTAAATTGGATAAGGTGTATACATGCTCCAGTATCGCTCCTAATATTGGTATGTCTCATGTATCTTTTCCTGTTTTTTTATTAAATCGGGAGGGGGCTTAACAGGATGTGTGATCTCAGCAAGCTCATAAACAGAATACTTGAGTGTGCAAGATATTAAGGGAATATTGCTGTGCATCTAAACAACGCTAATTTTGTTTTCTCTAGTGGGTCTTAGATGTCCCATTGCCAGTGTTTTAACACACCGTGAAGATGTTTCTCTATCTTTTTCTCTCTCTAGGTTTTGAGTTGTCTCATTGTGAGGACCCAGGCGTGCCTCAGTTCGGCTTCAAGGTCAATGACCAGGGCCATTTCTCTGGGAGCAGCATCACATACAGATGTGAGCCTGGATACACTCTGCATGGGGCTACCACGCTGAAGTGTATGACAGGCGAAAGGAGAGCCTGGGATAACCCTCTGCCTTCCTGTATTGGTATGTCTGCTATATGAAGCCTCAACACTTTGAAAAGAGGTTCATTGAAAAGACACACACAGATGTATACAGACACACAAAGGCATATACACACACAATTATGACCTGAACCTTGAATAACTCTTTAATAAGCTTGAGAGGGAAAGGTGAGGAGGGTTCATTGTTGTCTTGGCTTTCACTGGTATTGCTGCATTTTTTTGCTGTGCGATTTACCTGGTTAATGTATTTGTTGAATAGCTGCACAGTTACCCAAGGCCTGTCAAAGCTATTGGTATCATTTTAAAACCGAGCTTTTTTTTCACATTTGCACAAGGTAAAAATCAGGAGCAGGATATATTCAGTGAATAAACATCAGCATAATTAGACCCCTCCTGTCTTTTGAGACAAAATCGATTATGGCATCAAGCTGTTCTCTAGCTGGAATATCTAATTCACCCAAGACTCAGCTGGTGCACATACACCTTTTAAGTAGCAGGAAGCATTACTGCTAAGTTTTGCTCTGCAATCCAGTACAGAGACACTTACTGCTTTATGCAAAGTCTCTGCTTACAGGACATCCATTCAATAAACTGGAAAGAAAGCAGGTGGAGGCCAATTTCTTGTGGAATCGCCTTCTTGATTTTCTCATGAGATCACACTGCAGTAGTTTTAAAGTCTCGATGAAAAGCCTATTTATTCAGGAGAGTTTTACCACCTGGACTCCCTCTTCCCAATTGATCCATTTCCTTTCCTGCAGCGGGTGATTTGCTCTCTGTTCCTGGAGACTACCCTCTTGGTCCCCCAGTGTTCTGCTTTGCCCACACACATGTGCAAACACACACAGATCAAACCTCTTTTCTATTATATTTGTTTCCCTGCTTGTTTTAAACCTCTATTTATGTCATTCTTACTCTATAAAGGGCTAAGTGACAAACCTGTTTGTTTGAATTGTTTCTTAAACACATTTTTATCGACTTGATTTTGCCTCCGACTGCTGTATCAAATCACAGGCCATATTAGGGAAACGATCAAACCTACTGGGAAGCTACTCCCATTTGAGTATTGACATATTTCTAAATATTCCATCATAACATCATTGCCTTTTTAATTCATTTTTCAGAGCTTCAAATTGATGGGAAAATACAAACCACAGCTTTGAATATTGATGTCAGCAAGTCAATAATGGTCTTTTACTGGCTATGCAACATCAGGGCTCCAGAGCTCACACACATACATACTGTAAACACAAGCTCACACGTTCATCAGTATGTTGTTATTGTGCCTAAAATGCTTTGATTTGAATAGTATTTGAAGCGTATTTGGAAACATTTTCAGTCCTTCCCAGTAGGTATTTGGTTGAATGATTACATTCCCTAATTAAACCCAAACAAATGCTAAGCCTATACAGAGTGACACACAAAATGGCTGCTGCAGCTGTGCCCCAGATGGGAGCTATAAGCATAACAGCAAGCCCAGTGTTTTTAAAGACCTTTCTTCCTTCATCGCTGCCTTGGAACTTTCTGATTTTTGATTCTGCTTAATAAGTCTCTCTCCTTCTCACTATCAATAATGAAAGACTCATAAAACCACAGGCTGATATTCTCTGACTTTATATTTTAGCAGTGACACGCCGTGACCTCAGCTAACCTCCAGTCTTAATATTATATTGCTTCTTATTATTACTCGTAGTGTTTCCTTCTTTACCCCCTTTGGTTGTCTCCTTTTTCTCTCTCTTTTGCCTCTTCTCCTCTCTTTTCTTTCTCCATCCCAACTCTTAATATTGCTCCTATTACTCGAGATAATATATTCCATTTACGAAGGGAGGGGAGCCTAAGGGAGGAGGGACATGGGGAGGGAGGGGAAGCAGAGAGTGGATGAAGATTGTGAAAATATATAACAAAGAGAGACAAAGAGAGAAGGGGGAATTATTTTTTGTTATATAATGTGTGGTAGTTTCTTTAGGGATGAATGCAGGATCAGCACTTTGTCTCTTCTTCTTCTTCCTCTTCTTTTCTCTTTTCTCTCTGTGCGCGAGAAAGACAGAGGGACGCAGAGGAAGAGAGTTAGTTTCTTTCTTAATCCATTTGTCTCCGTGGTGATCGTTTAATCACTGCTCAGTGGCCACTGAGGTGCACCTAGTGGATCTGTTTGCCTTGATAAACAATTACCACGGATAACTGGTTGACTTGTCATACCTCACGTACACACAATGTTACACACATACACACTCATCAATTCCCCATTTGTTTGGCTCAATTGACGGTATTTGAAACGTTGTCATAATTGTGCTAATCAGACAGACAGAGATACAGTGTAGTACAGGGACATTTGTGTGGGTTTGTATGTTGGTACTTATTAACAGTCTTTAATGTCTCTTCCCTGTGTGTGTGTGTGTGTGTGTGTGTGTGTGTGTGTGATTCCTGTAGCCGAGTGTGGTGGTCGTTTTAAAGGTGAGTCTTCAGGGAGGATCCTTTCCCCTGGATACCCTTTTCCTTACGACAACAATCTACGCTGCACCTGGACCATCGAGGTGGACTCAGGAAACATTGTGAGGTAATGTAGGCCACCCAAAACTTCCCCGGTACTAAAGTTAAAATAACAGTGTGATTCATTTGAGTGCCTATTTTTCAGTGAGAAATAATTTCCTCTGAGTTAGTGTTAATAGCTAATCTGGATATGTGATTATGTATGATAAGTGTGAAAATTATGATACAAATGCTGAGTGTGCATAGTAAAGGCCTAATCTGAAATTGCAGCATGGTTGTACCCGTTGACCTACTGTACTGAACATATTATTTCATGTTAATAAGTATATTGAGATTCTTCTGTACCAGTCAGAATTGGTCGGAGTATAATAATAATAAATAATAATTAAGATGAAAATGATCTCACTTGGGTTTATATACTATACTATATACCTCCAAAAATTACAATCAAAAAAGGTTCTTATGATAGTCTTTCTTTGTTGTGAGCAGACTTTGAGAAAATGCTTTTCTGATTTAATGAAGAGATAATGTTTACACTGTTGTTAATATATATATATTTTTTTTTCTTACAGCCTACAGTTCCTGTCCTTCGACACGGAAGCCAGCCACGACATGCTGAAGGTTTGGGACGGACCACCTGAGAATGAAATGTCTCTGTCAGAGCTCAGTGGGTCTCTGCTGCCTGAGGGGATCCACTCCACACTGAACACTGTCACTGTTCAGTTTGAGACTGATTTTTACATCAGCAAGTCAGGATTCGCTATTCAATTCTCTAGTAAGTAATGTCCAGAGCTAATGTACTAAACATTATTAAAATGAGAAAAGTTGTGATAGGAGTTTACCTGCTACTGTTGTTAATTCCATTATTTTTGCTCTGAAGTTCACTGTATCATCTTTTTTTACACATGTCTTTAATGTGTGTACGACTGTACTTCAGGTTTTTCAGGATGCCACAGAGGGACCAATGCTGTTAAAGTTTCTCTGTGACTCTGAATATGTTTTTTCTAGTGGATCTTCATTTGCGTAAAAATCTGATTATCAGCATTTCACATAATTGAGAATCCAAATCTGCATAATTGTTCTGCTTTAAAACCTCACTTAACCAGCCAGAAATTATCTTAACAGATATTTCATAATACAGGATAGTAAACAGTTACTTCAATTAGTACTGATTTTACGCACTGAGCTAATGCATTAGCTTAATAGCTATAGATCTCCAATGTGACAGTTTTTTATAATTGCTCTCCCCTCTTTCTCCTCCACTTCCTCTTCTTTCTCCCTGTCCCCTCTTTGCCTCTCTGTCTCTCTCTGTCCAGGCTCAGTAGCTACAGCCTGCAGGGACCCAGGTGTACCAATGAATGGCAGTCGTAGTGGAGATGGCCGTGAGCCGGGGGATTCAGTGTCCTTTCAGTGTGACCCAGGATACGAGCTCCAGGGGGACGACAAAATCACCTGTATACAAGTGGATAACAGATACTACTGGCAGCCCAGCCCGCCTGTCTGCATAGGTGAAAAGTCCAGCTTCCATATATTTATAGGGGCATACAATAGATGTACTGCATACACAACTGCAGTTGTTTAGGGCTCAGTACCTAGCTCAAGGACATGTCTGTGAGTGACTTATATAGGAGGGCTTGCTACTTAACACATACAGCATGATACTATTTCATTATCCTGCCAGCCTCTCTCCATACTGCTGCTTTTGACTGAAAATCTTATAACTTATAACTTATAACTATATAATTAATATATACCTTTGCTTGTGTTCCCATCATAGCTCCTTGTGGAGGAAACCTAACTGGCTCCAATGGATTTATACTGTCTCCTAACTACCCACATCCCTACCCTCACTCCAAGGACTGTGATTGGCTCATTGCTGTCAACTCCGACTACGTCCTGTCGCTGGCCTTCATCAGGTAACCAGCTTTATTGCTTAACAATCCAAGTATTCTCAGTTGCCATCTTTCTTAACCAAACTCCTGTTAAAAACGAATGTGAAATGAAAATGGACTAGGTCACATGGACATTTTGACCTTTAGGTGCTAGAGAAGAAGCTAGGAGATCACCAAAATCATTAGGATTCATCCTCTGGCGACAATGAATGTCTGTTTGGTACATTTTAGACTCTTTAGTGAAAGAAAATTATAACTCAATATCAGATGATGAAAGGTTTGTAACTGCCAGGCTTCTTTTTGTTCATTTTTCAACATACAGTATGCTTTGGTAAATAGCAGGTTCTGTTTTTTACTGTATGAATGCTTGAAAACCATTTGGGACTGTGACACTGTTTTTCTAAAACATCTACCATTCAGTGTCTGCTAAGCTGACATCACACTCAGGAACCTTCTGCACATGTTTTCTAATACAAACAACAAAAACAACCCTGTAAATAACCAGGTTCCTGGTGGAAACTCAATCCTAACATTTCAGTGTGAACTCTCTGTGCCCCTGTTCTCCCCATCTGCTTCCCCCTTCCCTTGTCCCTATCTGTGTTTTTCTTTATCTATGTCTAGTTTCAATATTGAGCCAAACTACGACTTCCTGTATATCTACGATGGTCCGGATAGCAACAGTCCATTGATTGGTAGCTTCCAGGACAGCAAACTCCCAGAGCGGATAGAGAGCAGTTCGAATACCATGCATTTAGCATTCCGCAGTGATGGGTCTGTTTCTTACACTGGCTTTCACCTGGAATACAAAGGTAAAATATTGTTCCAATGTTACCACTGTGCTTATATGCTGTGTAGTGTTTAGTGCTGGAATAGCTTCTATCTTCTACTAAAGATTCAAGTTTGTTTGAAAATCTTTACATCAGGGTGACTTCTTAACAGCACAGACAAATTTCACTCTGGTATGATAAGTAAACACATCTGCAATATAATCACGATTACCTAAGCGAAAGCAGCACCCCGTCATTTATTCTGCATTCAGTATCTAATAGTTTATATGTTGGAACTAGATGCCACCTGGAAATAGACTCCACACGTATGTCTTTTTCTGATGAGAAGAGAAAGAAAAACAGAAAGTAGACACACATTCCAACTGGGAGTGTTTTCTAGTCACCTTGTAACTGTCAATTGTTTAAAAAATCATTTTAATGTTCTCTGCATGATGTGATTGCATCAGGGGCTGTTTTCTGTCGTATTTGTTTTTCATAAGAAAGGTACTCTTTAAGGTTTTCACACTTAACGTGACAAAAATGTTTCAGATGGCTCCTGTGATGACAGGATGTCTCCAGAATGTGTTTAGAAATATGTAATTTTCACATTGAACAAAGAAGGCTACTGCATTACCCCTAAACACTCTACACAAATGTATAAACAAAGAAGTCTCCCACACTGATGACAGTGTGCATCATGCTGATTTTAAGATGAAAAAGAATGATTGCTCTCACCATTAAGTCCCTGTTGAATTAGGGTCTGTTGAAATAGTCTGCTAGAGGGGTGAGTTTGATTCACTTGCACAAAAGAATCAACACTGGCTTCATGTGGACTCAGGAATTAAGTCTTAAGTTGATGCAGGGTGGCCGCTAATCTTTTAGGAGAGGGGCCAAAGCCATAATTTACAAGTTTCATGTAGCATTCAAAAGTCGGGGTATGAAGTTATGGTTCTTGCTCCATCTTTGGCAAAGGCAGCTAAGTCAAACAGACTGTTAAAAAGGCCAACGAAATGCCTGCCTCATTTGATTATGGCCAGGGACTTGGTTATTATTAATTGACTTATTATTTATGTGTGCCTGTCGCTTTTTCTTTGCCTCATCCCATCTCTCACTTACTTACTCGTTCTCTTTCTATCTGTCCAGCCAAGCTGAGGGAATCATGTTTCGACCCAGGTGTGGTACTGAATGGGACCAGGCTGGGATCCGATTATAAGCTTGGCTCTACTGTCACCTTCTATTGTGAGGCCGGATACGTTTTGCAGGTACAAAAAAAAAAAAAAGTGGATGGATGGGTGGGTGGGTGATTGGTTGGTTGGTCAGATGGGTTGTTGGGTTGTTTGTCCTATGTTTGGGTGGATGGGTGGATAGATGGTCAATTGGTTGCTTGGTTAGTTGTTAGGTTTGTTGGTTGGTCAGATGGGTGACTGGTCGGTACACTGGCTGGATGGGTGATTGGTTGGTTTGTTACTTGATTGGTTAAATGGTTGGTTGGATAGATGGATGGGTGGTTGGTTGGTTGGTTGGTCAGATGGGTGGGTTGTTTTTCTTACAGTAAAATGTTATGGGTTTGTTTTCTTTAGGGCTATTCTACCCTAACCTGCAGTATGGGAGATGATGGCAGACCTGGATGGAACAGGGCATTGCCTAGTTGTCAAGGTAACACACTAAAACACAGACTGGAATAAAGCATCCCGGCACACACAGCTCAAAACTTATTTTAGTCCAACAATGTGTTATTTTCTGTGTATTTGATTATGTGCCTAGGAGCCTCTCTGCCTGTCTTTATGTGTGTGCACATGTGTACGTTCTGTCTCCAGCTCCCTGCGGAAGTCGTTCTACAGGATCAGAAGGGACTGTTTTATCTCCAAACTTTCCCAGAAACTATACCTCTGGACAGACCTGTGTCTACTCTATATCTGTACCTAGAGAGTTTGGTAAGTTCATCCTTACGCACGCATAAAATAGTGCACACGTGCCATTGCATGCAACAGGATCTTGTATGAGTGAATACCATCTAAGAATATTTAACAGAATTACATACAGTGAATCTATTGGGTGTGCTAGAGTGAAAATTGTGCAGTACAGATGTAGTCAGTATTAAAGGAATTGATTCTTTATTCTTAAAAATATTTCAAATGCAAATGTATTACGCTGTGAAGTGTAGGTGAAGCGACAACAGTCGAGAATGAAACCTGTGATCACAATTTTCTTTGACATGTATTCTCCTGTGGCATTAAAACTTGTTTGATTTCTAATGGGGAGCCCCCTGAAGGAGCCCTTTGGGGGTTTTAAACACTGAAAAACTAGTAGAGATATTACACATGATCAAAAGATGCTCGCTGGCCATTTACTTGATTCCAGGTCAGGGTTTCGTCATTGAAGTGACATTTAAAGATGAAGCTGTTTTTATCTTGCCACGTTTGA
The DNA here is from genome assembly GCA_008360985.2 of Macquaria ambigua. Lineage (NCBI taxonomy): Eukaryota > Metazoa > Chordata > Actinopteri > Centrarchiformes > Percichthyidae > Macquaria > Macquaria ambigua. The sequence goes on along the minus strand of VMKM01000462.1, from coordinate 176,754 downwards.
TTGGTGGTCCTTAAGTCAGACATAAATGACACATCATAAAGATATGAATATTGTAGAGGCTTCTTTCATTTAATTTAGTTCTCTCTCTCTGGTTGAAAAGGGTGTAGTCAAGAAGTAATGTGTCAAAAATCTCTGATTATAGTTAGTAATACTGTCTGTTGGATAGATAATGTCAGTAACATATTCCATTTATGTTAGTATTAAATGTCTTTCAAAATCTGTAGAACAGAGGGTTACATTTACAATTTAATCTAATTTGAATTAACAGTGTTATCAGTACAGTCCGTGCTACTATCAAGTTAAGCATTAAAGTTCATTCTTGACCTTGGAAATAGTAGTTTGACAAAACAATCCCAGCTGAAGGTCCACTCACTAGCTTTTTCTGTATGTGTATATGTCTTCATGAGCAATTGGAGTTTGCTTAGTTGTCATGGAGATGGATTGGTTGACATGCAAGCTCAGTAGCTGTTGTGATTTTATAGTGCTTGTAGGACTTCTCCTCTATGTTGGCAAAAAAAAAATAAGCATGAAAGTTTATTTTTGACCTTGGAAATAGTTTGACATTGTCTTCATCAGCAGATACCGATGAGCACTTGGGGAAAAAGCTAGTAAGTGGACACTAAGTGGGACTGTGTTGTCAAAGTATCAATATCATTTAATTTTCAAGATGTGCATATTTACTTTACTTTTAATTTGTGTCTCTAATATCCAATCACAACATCCCATATTGACATCTAAATTATTGGTTGGCTGATAATCAGAACGACTGACTCACTGGGTCTGACTTGAGCTTTTACAAACAATCGGTAATTGGTGGATATGATGTCCAATTATGCCCTGTGGTGTTATGAATAAATAGCAGCTTTCCCCGAGGCTGTTGATGGTTGCTGTCTCATTATATTTGCGTAGCAGCTTTTGGAGTGTCAGCTCCATGTAGACATTTTGACTGAGAGGAGCTAACATTTGGTTGGCCTACATATTGTATAAGACACACAGACAGCCTCCCTGAACCTCCCACACAGAGCGAGAGACAGAGATTGTTTTGTTAAGTTGCAGCGCTAGAGCTTTACGCCATGCCCAGATTTGTTAGGCAGCTGTCATTCTCAAAAAAACAAACAAAAAAAAACATGTCTATAATTGTGATCAAACAGCAATTGAAGGTTAAAGGCTCGATATTTCACTTCCAAAACAGTTTGATGATCAGGGAAGTTGAAATCAAACCACTGGTTATTAAATGGTTAATGATGTGTCACCATTCATACAAATGGCTCCTTCAGTTTTAACACCAGGTGGGGAAAACCCTTGGCATTCATCCCCGTGGAGATGCCATACCTCCTGTTGAATGAGGACGTGGCTTAGGACACCCACTCATGCAGCTCATCAGGAGGCATGGCAGCTCCACAGGGATCGATGCCCAGGTTTTCTCCACCTGGTGTCAAGAGCTGAAGAAGCCTTTCAAATGAAAAGCGAAACATTTCAGTCATTTGATAACAAGTCCAGTGGACTGATTTAAACTTTGCTCGACATGTTACAACCTGGACGACTGAACAGATCTACCGGGTGTACGTGACTGCAGCACAGAGGGATTTCACTACCAACAAGCCATGTGGTTAACACAGTGTGGGACAACACTGCTGTTATTTGTGCGTGTGTGTGTGTGTGTGGCTTTGTTTGTGTGCTTCTTTCTGTGTTGGTATGTATATACTGTATGTTGTTCTTTGTTATCTCAGTATGAGTGAAATCCACCGTGATATCTAAAAGTGTGTAAGCTATTCCATGTGCGCGTTAATGCTTTATGAATCTGTGTGCGAATGTTGCCGCATGTGGGTCCTCCTGCCAGAAATCTGTGTTGTTTTGAGACGGTTTCAGCTGTGAACTCCTCCACCTGCTCTGCGGTATGTCGATATTACAGCGAGGAATGATGGAAACCTTAATCACTCTGATTTCCTTAAAATCTATACACGGTGGGAGCTTTTAAGTATTTGTGCTGACAGGCAGAATCTTGTCATTCTTTATGACCACTCAACAGCATGCTCTTATACACATCCTCATGTACGACCATGACATGGCTATAAGATACAAGTAAAAGAGGTTAGATTCATCTACCCTATAGAGCTCAACTCTTTTCTTGATGATTTTGTTTTATTGTCAGATTCCCTTTCACACCTGCAGGGACAATTCAACGGCAACTGAAAATCCACTGTTTTGTGTCTGTTTTGTGCTGCTTGTCATTACTTGAACAGGAAATGAGGATTTACATGAAAGCAGACAGAGTATCTTTTGTGAGTCAGAGCAATGTTTTAGCAAAATGCCTACCATGCTTTAAAAGAACTCCACAGAGAGAAACAGCCTTGTACAAAGTGACCAGTGACCTTCTTATAGCCGAATATCCTTGGCAATGTTCAGATTTAATCCTTTACACCTCAGCCTTTGGGGCCAAAGAGAGGGGGTAGGGAGGGAGAGATGGAGAGGGGTGTGTGTGTGTGTGTGTGTGTGTGTGTGTGAGAGAGAGTAATTTATCCTAAAGGACTTTTTTTCTGTGCTGCAGACAAACAAATGTTCATTTATACAACACCTACAGATTTGTATCTTAAGGCGACTTGTGATTGATTTGAAGACACAGTGATCAACCAAGAGGGAGAGAATTGTACTAGTATGAGCAAATACAGGGCCTCAGGCCTCCAGGGGGCCTTTTAATGCTACCTGCCACTACAGCTGCACCGTAAAATTCATGGTTTAGCAAAGGAATCTCCAGCTAGTATATGGGAGGCCTGGGCTTAATTCCTGACCACTTCAGCAGTCTTATCACCTTCCATCATACTGAAACACAGTAAAACATGGGTTTTGGGACATGGGTTTGACAGGTTACCACTTGTGCCATATGGCTTTCTTTCACTCTACCTGCTTGTAATACTGTAGAAGAAAGGCAGAAAAACATCTTGCCCTACTGGCATGTGTTGACAAAAGTAAGTCAGCTTTTGCCAACACCAGCGATTCACACTAGCTGACAACACTAATACACCCTAGCCAGCTGACGAGGGGGGGTTGGGATGGACCGGTGCATGATGAAGATAAGGAGATGTTTTGACTGTTAAGTGTCCTGATATGTAATTTTGTGCCAATAGTTGGCTTCAAATAGAATTTGACACTGCAGCTTAATAACATTTAAATTAGGTGTTACAGGTTAATTTTATCATTAGAAGGTCAGGCACAGACGGCGGCATGGAATAATAATTTGCAACCATTCAAGTGTGGTTAACTTGTGTCTTTATCTGTCATTTTTCCCCCTTTTTTGTCTCCAGTCCTCTTTGGTCAGTTTGTGTTGTTCCAGACTTCTCTAAACGATGTGGTGGAAATCTACGATGGACCCACTCAACAAAACACACTACTGTCTTCTCTCTCTGGGTCCCACTCTGGTAAGGCTGAATAGGTGGCTTGATATATGGATAGATGGATGGATAGGTAGATAGACAACCTGAGCCCTAACCATATGTCTTTCTTTCCGATGTTGTCTCTCTTTGACTCTGTCTCCCTCTCTCTAGGTGAGTCTCTCCCTCTGAGTTCGGGAAACCAGATCACGATAAAGTTTACTACAGTCGGACCAGAAACTGCTAAGGGATTTCACTTCGTCTACCAAGGTCAGCCAATCACAAGTAGCCAAAGTTATTATTATTTTATTGTTATTAGTCATAGCACTGGTACGAGAATCATTAAAACAGCCATTTTCAAACAAATAAATGTGATTTTAGAGGTTTAAGCTTTTGCAGAACTGGCTTGTAATCTTCATGTTGAAAGTTTTATACACATTTTCCCACAATAGCAGTAAGAAGGTGGTGGCCTATGAGTTGTTATGGGTTATCTTTTGTATTTTGTAGAAGTGGCCATTTTACATACAATGCCACAGTTTTTTTTAATGCATTTAACCTTTATCTAACCAGAAAAGCCACATTGAGAGCGTTATGGCCAAGATAAGGAGATATATCGTTGTCGATAACGTTTCTCAACATGGTTGCGGCATCTTCCTTATTTCTGCAGCTGTACCGAGGACCAGCTCCACCCAGTGCAGTTCAGTTCCCGAGCCGCGCTTTGGGAAGCGTCTCGGTAATGACTTTGCAGTTGGCTCCTTGGTGCAGTTTGAGTGCAACCCTGGTTATGTCCTGCACGGCTCTACTGCCATACGATGTGACAGTGTTCCAGACAACCTGGCACAATGGAACGACACCCTGCCAACATGCATAGGTAAATATGAATCCAGAAATTAAGCACTTAGACACTTTCCTATTCAGAATGCTGTAACATCATAAGAGGCATTATCAGCCATACAATGGGCTCTCCACTTTGAAAAACAATTCAAAACATATGCAGACAATTCAAATGGGGATAGTGTTTCATTGTGGCCAGACCCAAAGCCTAACTATGCTCAAGCTGTCACCCAGCCCTCAGGCTCTTTGGTCTCCTCTCTCACCCTGGTCTCTGCAGGGGAAGAGATAGTACAACCAACCTTCCCTTTTACTGTTACTGTCAGACAAAGTGTTGTTTTAACCTCTCCTCTTCTCTCCTTTCTGCTCTCTCTCTCCTCTCTCTCAGTTCCCTGTGGAGGTGTGTTGACCTCTCGTCGTGGGACCATCCTGTCGCCTGGATATCCAGAGCCCTACGACAACAACCAGAACTGTGTGTGGAAGGTCTCTGTTCCAGAAGGGGCCGGAATACAGGTAGTACCTGTCACACGCTGCTTCCTGGCTGACCTATGTATCATTGGCTTAAAAGCTGAGCAGGCAGGATGTCAAGGAAGATAAGATATTATTAGAAGGATGAATGGATGGATGGTTTGTGAGAGAGGGACCATCCAGAGATAACTAGATAGGATCTAATCGTGAGAGATAATGCCTGATTGCGTGTAAGCTAAACCGCTCTCACGGACAAATACAAAGGCAAAGATGCCTCTGATACAAAATGGAGTCTGTTACAAATATTTAACAGACACCTCACAGCATTTAGTTTTTCTTTAATTTTTACAGCACATCACATCATGTGTGTGTTCTGTATCATTTGACTTATTCTTTTTTGGTAACACACAGCCTTGTCTCACATCTCCTTTTATGTTGTTTGACAGTTTCATTGAGTATTTACAGCAATTAACAGACATCACGTGTTTTACTTTCTTTCTGAATTTGTTTGAAGAATTAGCAAATTTAGGTGCTTTTATTGAAGACAATGAAACAAGCTAACACGAACAAATTGTTTTTTTCTCCCTCTTTATCCGTCTCTCCAGATACAAGTTGTGAGTTTTGCCACTGAGCATAACTGGGACTCTTTGGACTTTTACGATGGTGCCGACAACCACGCACCGAGACTGGGCAGCTACTCTGGTAAACAGTTTTTTCAGTATTTTTTATGGTGTTGCACATATCATGGCCATTCTCGCCAAAAAGCAATTTGGCAAATGACAGTGATTAAGTGTGAGACAAATTGCAACAAATTGGCAAGTAGGAAACTTATACAATTATCTTGTTGTATTATAGCATCTAGTTATTTTCAACAAGAGGTATGGTAAATCAAACAGATTAGAATTGAATTGTGACAAGTTTGATAGCAACAGTTAATTTGGTAGTTCACTTTAATTCAATTTTATTTATATAGCGCCAAATCATAACAGAAGTTATCGCAGGGCACTTTTCATGTAGAGCAGTTCTAGGCCATACTGTTTATAGTATTATTTACAGAGACCCAACAATTCCCATCCGTGAGCAAGCACTAGGCGACAGTAGCAAGGACAAACTCCTCTTTAACAGACAGAAACCTCGAGGAGAACCAGGCTCTGGGTGGGCGGTCATCTGCCTCGACCGGTTGGGTTGAGAGAGAGAGAGAGCAGAAGGAAAGAGAACATACAGTCCACTAGTGAGACTGAGTAACCGAGAAGACACTACTGAACAACATTCAGCATTAAGAAAGGCCTGTCACAGCTGCACAGGTTAATGGTGGGTGTGATTAGATTTGAGCATAGGGAGAAATCAGTGTTTTAAGGCCAGTGCCCCTTTACAAGCATTCATACTTTACATAACAAAATAAAGAGGAAGAAGAACTCCCTTGTCTTGTGACCTGTTCACAGCAAATATAGCTTGACAGTTAAACGCAATAAAGTTAGAAAGACATTGCATGTTGTCGTGATGTTTTGAGGCGTACAAGATGCTGCCGAGTGCAGTTAGAGCTAAGCTGGTTCCATTCTGGGTCTCCCAGCAGGAGCTGAGTAACACACCCAGTGACAGCTGCTTGTTTATCTGTGATTCCTTGAGAGACATGTGAGAAATGTTTTGCCGCATAGCTAATTGATCCTCTTACACTTTAATTCTCTACTAAGAATAGATATTTCCTAAGCAACCTATGACATGATGTGTCAAACACATTAAATCCAAAACAACACAATTATTCACATTCCCCAAAATGCAGCTCCCAAAATGTGCTGCACAATGTCATTAGCTATACCTTTAGGCTAACTTTAATGGGAAGAGCAAGAAATTATTTTTCAACTCATGGTAATTATGGTATGTTTGATATATTTAAGAGGTATAAACCCTAATTGCAAATTTTACATTGATTTATCGCCATGATCAAGCTTAATAGCATTAAAAAAATGATTTTACTGCTCTGTTTTATTGCTCTGCATGACTGTTTTGCTGTGCCATGTCAGTTTGTAGCAGGTAAAGTCTTTCAATCCACACACCAACCACTGACTACCATGGAAGTGCCTCTGCTCCAGTGCTCCAGCAACTCATATTCAACCAGTAGATGAGTTCAGCTTCTGGATTCATTCGCTCGTGTAATTCAAGCAGCTGTCCAAAGGGGGAGTCAGCATCTTCAGGGGATACTAATACTGCTTTTGTGCTAGTTGTGTTGAATAATCTATGGAAGGGCTTGACATCTTTATTACAAACTAGATAAGAGATTATATTGTGGGCTATGAAATGACCATGACAATGACTCTTTCTCCATATAAAAAGTCATTAATGAGTAAATACATGCAGGGCGATGATAAAACCTATTTTACTAGGGTTAATTACAACTGTTAATTAATACTGTCATTAATTCTAAAACAACTGTTATGGTTAAATCCATACAGTTAATTATTCATCATCATTCATCATTTATTATTAAGGGAAAATCATTTTTTATTTTCCGTTTTGATAATGAATGAGATTTTCTCTGAAATGTGAACGCGACCAGCAGGGGGGCCGCAGGCTGTTCAAAAATCTGCTAATTAATTCCCCTCACTACAGGCAACCAATAACATCCATTGGCCTAATTCACTGTTCATTCAGAGGAATGCCTTTCTAACTTTGATAAGTTTTGCTAACACACCTGCCACCGAGCAAAAAACAACATGTAAATCAAAACCAGGCTTTGCTCACAGCTCACTGGCCTCTGAGAACGCGGCTAATATCATAAGATACTTTTACCACTGTTGCATCTTCAAGCAAGTCAAGACACTGATAAGGAGATTAGAGTTGGTTAATATTCCTTTACATTAAACATTAAAGAGCATCATCTTTTATGTTATTGTGAATGGCCCTGACAGAATTACACTGTTGCACTGTGTAAGCTTTGCCTCAGTAGTGCAGTACAGTTTTTTACTTTGTACTTTTCCTTGCCACGCTAAGTGGGTCAAGCCAACATTTTAAAAGTAATTTCAAATAAAACAGATGTCTCATATAAAAGTAATTCGCCTCTCCCTCCTTCGAGAACACTTCACCAAAAAAAGAAAAAGTGAAAATGTAGGTTTGGGAGACCTTTGTTGTTTCCTTTGCTGTCAGACAACTAAGATCATTTGAAAAATGAAAAATGTGATCATGGTCCTCTGTTGCTCTCTTCCTCTCCCCCTGCTTTTAGGCACCACCATCCCCCCTCTCCTGAATAGTACATCTAACAACCTCCATCTCAGCTTCAACTCTGATATTAGTGTGTCAGCTGCTGGTTTTCACCTGGAATATACAGGTAACATATCTGTCTTGTATACAGCTTTATCTGCAGCATATGCTATATATACATAATGATGACTGAAATTTTTACAACCATGTTTATTTCACATTTCTTATCAGCTATTGGTCTGGAGTCATGTCCGGAGCCTCAGACTCCAAGCTATGGAATAAGACAAGGAGACAGATTTATGGTGGGAGACGTCGTACAGTTTTCATGTGAACAAGGATACTCTCTTCAGGTAAACAATACAACCTATATGTGTCTATACTGTGTGTCTTTCTGCACAGATTCATACTAGCTACTGAGGGACTGAGAGGAATTGGAGGATATTCATCTCCGATACACAGAATACACACATGCACTACAAGTTGCAGTTGTTCAATGCAAACCGACTGCCTGATATGTATGTGAAATCATTAAAGGCAGCTTAGCCTTTCTGATGGGCTACCATTCACTCTTTTTATCCCCTGGCTGCACAAACCAAGAACTATTTAAACTGTGAATCAGAAGGAAATCCCGCTCTCGGGTGGTTTTCCCAGCTCTTACTAAACATACAACTCTGGTGTGGTTTACACAACTCCTGAATAATGTATGTCTCTGGTGTGGTCTGTCCAATTTCTGCGCAGTATACAGCTGCCTTCCTCATGCTTAATATACAGCTCTACAGTATTAATACAGATGGCTTTAGTTGTTATTGCAAAACATGAATATTATTGTTGAGTAGATAAAACAGCACTTTTATACCAAATTATTTAAAGCTTATCTGTGGTGATTTCCCAACTGTTGATGAATGATAATATATTGTGGTTGCTTTTACATTTCTAGGGCAATGCCCATATCACCTGCATGCCTGGACCTGTGAGAAGATGGAACTACCCTGTACCACTATGTCTTGGTAGGTGTTCTCCTACAGTATATATATGCACACACACATACACACATGCATGCAATCCAGCCTGGATACACTGAGAGATACATGGAAAACTTCAGTGCTGCAGAAATGATGCAAGCTGTCTCAGTTGCCTACCCTGACTCTCTGGAAAATAAGCTGTTTGATCAATTTACTGTTCTGTGATGAGCTGATTATTTAGTATTCTGTGCAGAATATGATTAAGCTTTTAAACTGATGCAAAGCTCAGTCAGACTTCGCCATAAACACGCAGCGTGTGCCAAAGAATCAGCATGCACTGAGGCAAACTAGAGGAAACAAGCCCTGGACACATATCTGCTTGCACAATGGTAATTTATTCAAGACGGGTATTTATTGAAGACTCAGAATATTAATGTTTTATTCAAAATGATGCAAAATGTCAGGTTGAAGATACTCAAGTGTCCAGCCAGTAGCAGTGTCTTAAAAAAGGAAAAGACCTGTATGCCTGCTGTACTCAGTGAGATCAGCCTCCTGCTTTTGATGTGTTGCTTTCAACACTGAACCACTGTTGCCCTTTTTTCTCTCTTTCTGTGTTATGTGCGTGTGCGTCTGCAGCCCAGTGTGGTGGGTCTATGACAGATGTAAGTGGAGTGATTCTAAGTCCTGGTTACCCCGGCAACTACCCCAGCGGATTAGACTGCACATGGACGGTCAACTTACCTGTCGGCTTCGGTAAGAAACACTGTCAACTTTGAAACTGTGTGTGCGGTTCTCTCTCTGTTTGTCTGTGTATCTGTTTTCTCTGTCTGTCTGTTCCTGTGTCGCCGTTCATATATCTATGTTGTTCAATTACTCACTCACTCCCCCACTCAATCAGTGTTAGTGGCCTTTATCCATGTTATTGATGAGTGGCTCCAGATGAAGCATCTACAAATGCTTTTATTGCCTGCCTCTCTGTCAGTCAAGCTTTGCTGATTGCTGTAAATGTCATAAGCTATGTATTTTCTCAGGTATCCATCTCCAGTTTCTGAACTTCTCCACTGAAGCGATCCATGATTACTTAGAGATCCGCAGTGGAACACTGGAGACGGGCTCGGTCATTGACCGGTTCAGCGGTCCAGTCATCCCCAAGCCTGTGTTCAGCACCACCCACCAGACCAGCTTCTTCTTCCACAGCGACTATTCACAAAACAAACCAGGGTTCCACATCACATATCAAGGTACATGTTGTTTCTACAAGTTTCCTCTCCTACATCTTGTGTAATCTGATCATCTGCTAAGCAAAGAAAACAAGAGCAGACGTCTGACTGTGGTTTTTCTAGTAGATTTATACAACTGTCTGACTTCATTTCTCAGGAGCCACTAACAACAATATTATCTACATTCAGACAATGATAAAAAATGTTTCTTGACTTCTAAAGTGCTTGCCAAAAAATTACAGGATGCATGCAAGTCCTCATTTTTTGATTCATTTCAGTAATGAGATGAGTTTTATATTTATTCTATCTGACACTGAAAAGGTTCTGAGCAGTCTTATATTTATTATGACAAATCTTGTAGATGGCCTAATTTGTTACGGCTAATTCCATTAATGTGCAAATTACAGTGGCTGATGAATAACACCTTTTATCTAATGACAGGAGCACTGCCACAGTGTTTTAAAACAGGGCTATTATTGCTGCTAATGTTTTTCTTTCTCACTCACACATCTTTCTTCAGTCATGCAAACCCTCGACTCTTTGGCTGTGAAAAGTCACTGTGACTAAAACATTTAAATGTCAGACTGGTAGATTTCTTTTGAAAGTATTTTGGCAACATCAAAAGAGGTACAAGCTGCTTTGGTGCATGGTACCCTTGTCAGAAAGTTAGTAATCTTAATTTATATCTAGAAGTATGCAGCTGTTATTTTCTGTCAGAGTTTCTCTCCAGCATTTCATGTTTCAGTGTTATTTGAAATTTTGGCTGCACTCTGTATGAAAATTAGTACTGACAAACAGCTTTTAAGCAGGAGGAGAAAGATCATTTAACATACTCAGAGTGGTTTAGGGCAGAGTGTAGTCCATTTACAGGATGTTTAAAATGGGTTCTAACTCTTGGACCAGCAGCTACAGCTGGTGGTCGGGATCTTGCATTTATTTTGTAGCAAAATTGGCCAGTAAAGACCCTAGAAATTAAATAACAGAAGTTCAGCCAAAGTCTCTTGTGATCAACCATCTTTGTTGTATTCTTGACTGCTGATTGACTGCTTGGTTTGATTGATTTTAATTTGTTATTTCCACATTTTGATGTTTTCCTACCTTGACTATCTATTTATTGCACTGACTGACTATTGGTTAATCAGTGTTAGAATGGATGTATTTATTGTCTCTTTCTATGAATGACTTGATTTTAGTTTTTCAACAAAGCAGGAGTGCGCAGTTACAGGATATAAGCACATGTCATACTGCTACTCTTGGCCATTTATAAACTAGTTCTGTATTGTTACTATTTTCCTGGACTAATCTGGGTTATTGTCTCTCCAGCCTACCAGCTCCAGAGTTGCCCAGACCCTCGGCCATTTCGAAACGGCATCGTGATCGGCACAGATTTCAGTGTTGGGATGACGGTGTCGTTTGAATGTCTGCCTGGATATTCTCTGATCGGAGAGGCTTCACTCACATGTTTACATGGAATCAGCAGGAACTGGAATCACCCACTACCACGATGTGAAGGTAATACAGAAAGTTATCCCTGTACCTATTACTGTCAGAATGACTGTCTGTTTGAATGCATAGTATTTTACTTTAGTCTGAGAGGTTTCATATGTTTACAGCTGGATGTGAAATTCCCCCATGCTGTATTGTGAAGGGAATATAAACTGTGTTACTTCATTGCTGGTAGTTCAGCTAATATTTAATATCTCACTTTCTCAGAAAAACATCATTTATGTTTGATAATGGGGTTTGCAACATGGGACTGTCATGTACCCAGATCCCAAGGAAATTCAAATATAAATGTATACTGGTAAACTATTCTTTCAATCCAAAAGAGGAGTTTTTTTAGAGGACCATGTATCCAACAACAGGGTGCCATCCTAAAAGCACCCTGACTTGTGAAGGCTTTTCAATAGCATTTTAACACTGTGCTTCACGCTTATCACTGTTGGGAATATTGGTAATGGTCTTTCATATTGTTGCTTTCCTGACTCTCCTGACTGTTGAAGTATTATTTCATTATTAAACAGTTATCTTACTCCAAGCTGTAACTATTTAATGTATATTATTTTTATTCACACCTGCCAACACTACTTTCTAAACGTAAGCATAACATTTTCCTTGATATTTCTACTACAATATAACCAGTTGATATTGAATGTTGCACTGAGAGCAAAGTGGAAAAAAAAAAACAAGCAATTACAAGCATATGCAACTTGTAACTCAACACAAAAATGAAAATTGTTCCCCTGTGAATTGAATGAGAGACACAAAATTACAATGAAAGGAGAAAAAAATAAATGGAGGAAATAAGAGAGGTGCCGGCATGTTGTTATTATATTAATTAAATAAAACTTTTCAGTGTTTTTTTCCAGCAGTGAAATTGTATCTTTAAATTATATTAGTCTAACCTTATGACAAGTAACTGCACAGCAATCCAATTATTATTCTTTTTTTATTTTAAGGCTAGACTTTAGAGCACTAACACTCATTCAGGGACCATTAATTTAGAAAACTGTAAGTATTCAGTCTTATAGCTCACCTACACAAGCAATACCTACACTCCAGAGGAATACCTGTGCTGCAGAACTGAAATAAAACTGTAATGACAATTTATTAAAGGTGTTAAGGTGTTATCCAGTAGCCATTACATGACTGATAGAGACGTGTCCTCTCTCAGTCAATCCAGACAATTACTAGAGCTTCACAATGGTAATACTAATTTGCTGGTAATTTATTAAGGGTAATTCTGTTAATATTCTATCTCACAGCTCTCTGTGGTGGCAACATCACATCGTTAAATGGAACCATTTACTCCCCTGGTCACCCTGAGGAATACCCCAACTTCCAGGACTGTGTGTGGAGTGTTAGAGTTCCTCCTGGACACGGGATTTACATCAATTTTACTGTACTGAGCACTGAGCCCATATATGACTACATTACCGTCTGGTAGGTGTTTTTTATTTTCTTGTTTTTCCACATCTTTGCTCTACTTCTTCTGTACTACTTTGTACCAATCTTTTCTATCTTTTCCATCTTCATCAAGATTTATTTCACTAAAATATGTCCTTTTTTTTATTTGACTGAATAGCCATTTAATTTGTACCACATATTCGGAGAACTTCTCCTACACACATACACACACTTTCTCTTTCACATACAGGATGTCTTGCTCCTTAACATCTTTTCAGAGCTGACCACTAATTGGCTAAATTCCTGCAAGGGTTACTATGACTACAGACGTCTCTCCTTGAATATAAAGTTACTCTGACATAATTTCCTTTTTGTCATGTTTTACCCGTCTCTCTTTACCCATACGTCTCTCTCTCCTTCCCTCTGTTTCTCACTCTATCTCCAAGTATCAGTCTGAAGTTATATAAGGTACATCTTTCTCTCTAGTTTTCTGCAGCTACAAGGTGGCAGCAGAACCATAAATAGACTGTACAATCTATTTCTATGGTTGCCATGTTGCTGCCCCTTATCTATAGCTAAAGCCTGTTTCCTATAAATAGACGACAGGGTGCAGCATCAACAGTTTAGAAACGTCACCTGGCATACAGACATGGAGAGGCAGGGCTAGGCAGGGTAAACACAACAACAGCAGGGTAAGACATGGTGTGCTGCTGATACAGTCCCTTGCAAATTATGTATTTTTAGACCAACACAGAAGGACCAAATGTCTGTCTTGTACTTTTGTTAACCTGTCATGATGTAAGCACTGTCAACCTTCCAGATTTCCAGGTTTGGCTGTTTCCACAGTCCATAGGAAACTCTAAAATTATTATAACTAAAAACGTTGTTATCTATTGAGAAAGTCTGGCAACACCATGTACCTTCACCCGACAAGTACCTGGATGACCCACAAGCATCCAACACCGACTATATCAAAGAATTGCTTTGATAGTCTTCTTCCTCCAGAGAAAGACACATTGAACATTGTAAGGTAAAAACAGTGCCCTTATTCTCTACCAAAATGAATGATCCCATCAAGTGACCTGAGGTCAGTTACAATGACATCCACCACTATTTGCCGGAGTCTCAAGTTAGGTCTAGCTCACCTTTGGGGAAACTTTATTTTAGGAGGTTCTAATTCAGGTGAAAATAAAAACCCAAGGGTTCACCGCTAAATGTGCCGCCTAATGTCTCAGGAGCCATTTATTGCAACAACAGTCTGAAAGTTTAGTTATACCTGTCTGGCTACAGACTTTCAGGTAAACAACATGCTGTGGAAACATTATTATGTCAGTTTTTCCTATTTAAGGTGAAACAATCCTACAGTCACTCAACCAACAGCTAACAACAGATGCAACTGAAGATCATTTTAACTATCTATTACTTTATTGCTTATTTTTTCGATTCATCAATCAGCCTTGACCAGAGATTTCTGTCTACACACTCCAAACTACTAGTTAACTTAACATACTAGGTCACGATTGAGCCTTCATCATCAATTGATTAATCATTTAGTCTATAAAATGTCAGAAAATAGTAAACAAAAAAAAAAAAACTTTCACAAGAGCTCAAGATGACGTCTTCAGATTGCTTGTTTGTGCGGCCATTGACCCAAAACCCAAAAATTACTAATACACAATAATCAAGAAATATAAGAAAAGCAGCGAATCCTCAATTTGAAAGAATGTTTGGCTTGTTTGGTTGATAATTGACTTAAGCAATTAATCAGTTATCAGCATTGTTGCAGATCAATTTTCTGCCAGTCGACTAATCAATTAATCGATGAATTGTTTCCCACATCAAAATGCTGCTACACAATCATACAAATGTGAAAGCTTGTTGGGTATCTATGAAAACTTACATCTCTTTAGCTGCACATAACAGCTTTTTAGTGGCTGCAAACCACTGCAGTGCAACAGCTTGTTTTCTTCAACCATTGGGGTGTGGCTCGTTTAGTGTATAGATGTTGTTGTGTATAGATGTAGCTCATAACTGCAATATGCAGCCTGCCTTTCCCACACCAAACACCACGACACTGTTGAGCCATGTGCCGTCCACCCACAGCCGATTCTGTGAATTCCACGAATTGGTCGCACAGCATGTTCCTGACCCTGCTGTCAGGTGGAAGAGAGAACAAACTGCTGAACTCACACAAAGCAAAGAAAGCCACCGCACACAAACACACTGAAAACTCACAATCTCAGTGACACAGCCACAACGTTGGTTTCCTGTAGAGAGCACAGTGTCAGTGGCAAAGGTGTGATTTTCACAGCGGTCTCCACAGTCCAGAGCCAGCCAACCTGACAGTCAGTTAGTCTGCTAATTGGTCTCATACTGGGAGGCTTACTACAGGATTTCACCGTAAGAATTATCATATATGTCACAGATGTTACCTCATGTTGTGCTACCTCCTACACTAAAGTGTCCTCTGTACTGTACATGTTGCCATAATGCACTCAGAGATGTTAGTGAGTGTTAGCATCAGCAACAATCAGCAGTGGAAAGCAATGAATGAAACTACTCTGATGACTCTGCACCACTCAGCATGAATCAGAGAAGAGGATGATTCCTTACATAACCTGACAGGTATAATTGGCCTCATCCAAAAACACTTAACAGCAGGAAATAATCATTTCATTTAACTTCATGATGATACTTTTTAATCACTGATAATGAGCCCGCTATTGGTTAGTTCCAGTCTGACAGCTGGTGGGTCTGGCTTTAAAGATGAAATATGCTCACGGCATTACACAGAGAGCCTGACCTGCCAGTTGACAGATAACTTCCTGTCTGCCTTCTGTGGTAATTGTGTAACTTTTCATGAATGCCAGGCTGATATTAGTGGCAGAACTAAAGCCAAGTCTACAACAGGATTCACATTTGCTATTCTTATGCTCTGACAACAGTTCAATATTTATAAACTTGAGCATCCAAAAGCAAGAACAAGAGAGCCAGGGCTTTAAACTGTGTTGTTATCAAGAGACAAAAAGGAGCTGCTCTTTTGTAAGTGAATTGGAATCTGAGTTTGCGAAGGTTTTATATCTAAATGAGCTTTGTGACATTGTAGATTGGGTTGTTTTGAGAAGGAAGATGGGCCCATATCCATGCACAATCACTCTGGGCGCCGGCTCTTTGTCACACAATGTCCGACTCCATTCACAGTCAATGGAGCAGCTCTAGGTTTTGTCTCATAAATATCGTCAAGTCTCTTCCATCTTTGTTTCTAGCCTCGGAGAAACCATTTCCTGATCGCAAATAGCCATTTAACTGTCAGAGATGACTGCCATAACTCATTCAAATTATGTTTTAGGTTGACTTTTCTCTCCCATTGTTCTATAAAGAAAGATCAAGTCCATTCGTTTATGGGTCTTTAGTCTCTAAGTACCTCCTTTGTAACACAAAACTTTCGGTATGTGTGTGTGTGTTTCTCTCCTTGTTCCTACATAGGGATGGTCCAGACCAATCATCTCCTCAGATTGGCCAGTTTAGTGGGAACACAGCTTTGGAGTCTGTCTACTCAACCTCCAACATCATCCTCATCAAATTCCACTCTGACTTCTCTGGAGCCGGCTTCTTTGTCTTAAGCTACCATGGTAAGACAGTAACAACATTATCGAATTTGTCACAGAACTAGTGATCACATAAATGCACCGTATACAGAAACTGGAAACGTCATTTGATCGCATTTGTTCAGGTAAAAATGACATTCTCATTAACTGTTTTCTCTGCAGTTGGCTTTGTTGTCCTGAGGTGTAGTGGTAAAACTGTAATGCTATCATTAGTTGTAGCTGCAGTGACGGCATCGATCTGTTTGTTGTGTTAGACTCTCTTCAACTTCATCCTCATTACGTTCCACTCAGACCTGCTTCCTTTGACTCATTCCAACTTTGAAGTTTGGTCTTTTACCGGAACTTTTTACTGTCTGACTGAAGCCACACAGCCTAACACAGTAATGATATATTAGTCAGAGTGGTCCTATTGATAGTTTTCATATTATGAATTGAGTTGGTATTGTCTGCAGAAAGGTCCTCTTTAGAGTTAATGACCACTTTGGAGTTTGGTAATAGCTTTTATCAATCTGATTTAATCTTTGAGTGTGCTGAGGCCTTTTTGAATGCCACTATTCCTGCTACATGTATGTCCAGCTACTTTATATGATAGAAGTTGGTTTTGCAAATGAGTCATACAATACTTGCGCACAGTCTGTGATGTGTGATTCACTTTTGGGTGGTATTGAAGCCATTTTTTTTCAGGTCTCACTTGCTTGGTTATAGAACAGGCAGACCAGTTAGTTTCCTTAATATGTTAATAAAATACTGCAGTAATTCTTTAGATCAGTGATCAATATAAGGTAAGCTAATGGCCAGTGTCAAATAAATGTATTATTACCAATGCCCTCTGCGACATAAATGTTGCTACTGTTGGAAGGAAAAGTAGCTTTGCACAAAGTTGGTTTGTTAAAAAACAAAAACAATAGTTGCCCCGGTGAAGGTCTGAGTGACCAAAAGCTGATACAATGAACAGCTGAGTTTTTGCTTATCAATCTCTTATCAATAGATACACTATAACTGAGCGGATGTTTAGATCTTTTTTCATTTGCTACTTTCTTGCATCCAGCACCTTCTTGTATTGTGGTAGCGTGCAGTAGCTTTGCTGTTGTTGGAAAGGAAAGTAGCATTGCACAGAGTTGGTTGTTTTTAAAAAAAAAGCATGAATCTTGTCTTCATCGTCATCGTTGTTTACCTCCAGTTATAATTTCCTTTGCTCTCATCAATTGCTATCAGATTAATAGAGAATACTTGAATAACTTTAACCTTCAACCACACGACACAATCTAAAGACAAACAAACCTTTTGATCTTCTAATTACTTTTAAATGATTTTGTTTTAATTTGTACTGTAGTCATACAAGACATACAACAAATTCATTTCAAAAAGTAAATCTGTAGTTTGTTCAACAAAAACAGTTGGTCTCGTAAAAATTAGGAGATTTTTATGAAACGATGCCCTCAGTGAAGGTTTGTGCATTAGTAAGTCTCTCTAGCCTGACATAGAAATGTTTTTTTTATGTTGCCGTCTTACACACATACACACAAACAGCCACCTTCCCTCCACAGAGTTGTGGAAATTGTATTTTTTGCTGGTGCTGAGCCGCTCTTTCTCCATGTCAAAACTGTCTATGCCATTTATTTTTTCATTTCATTTCAATCTTTTTGCTGTGGTCCTCCAGTGCACTTAGATTTCCCTTTGTTTTTAACCGCTGTTCAAGATGAAAACCTCCCCAATCGTCTCTTTTTCTTGTTTTGCCTGTCTGCCTGCAAACATCAATCTTTAGACACTTTGGCCTCTGTCTTTTTTGTCTGTATCTATTTACTGTCAGTGTCAAAACATTTAACTCCAATTATCATGTTCTCACTTCTTTCTTTGTCTTGAAGATTTGAAGAATTGTCATGATCCTTTGTGTGCTAACCACATAAACTCAATTATTATTATTATTATTATTATTATTATTATTTAAAGCAAAACACCTTGCATATAGGTAGTATAGTAATTTGCATACATGTAAGAAACCCTCATAATTTTTTTGGCGTAGTGTAGTATGTAATCTCTACTGTCTATAATGATGAGTTTGTCTAACATTTAGATATACTGTAGTGTCCCTTGAATATATATTACTATTAGCATGTGCACAGTCTAGTGTTGATAGTAGGTGTGTCTCATGTCAGTATGTCACCATACCCATGTTTTGTACACTTAAAGTCATTACTATTAATTAATCCCATAATGTTTTACTTTAACTAAAAGATAACAGGGTTTCTAAAGTTGGAAAAAAATTGTTTCATATGAACCTTGTGTGCTCTTGACAGCCATCATAATGCATTGCCATCAAACCAAAAGGGATGTTTTTTCCCCCTAAAAATCTTTTATTTTGGCAATGCAAGGTTTTCACCAGACAGTTAAGAAATGCTGCTTGTATTCCTCATCCTCGTCAGAATCGTTAAGTTCCTGAAAAGTTGCCTTTTTGGATGAAGTTTTAATTTGACAGAAAATGGCTGCTAATGAGTCTAACTTTATGTGCTCTTTTTACCCTTCACAACACAGTTTGTCATTCCTTGTCTAATCCCCCCCCCCCCCCCCCCACACACACACACACACACACACACAAGTACGTTCATATACATGTATATCTTCCACCCTCTCCCTCATGAAGCCTATATTTGCTTCTTCTCAAAAGTTTCTGTTCAGTGCTATTTAGTGAAAACATGTCAAGTTGGGTTTTTTTTTAGCAGGCTTTCCTTTTTTCAGACAGATGTCACGCTGTTAATGAATTTCTGTTGGCAGGTTTTAACTGTCAGCTGTCACACTCACACAGGAACAGTACCATCTGATGGATTCAAGTTTATTTTCAATTTTGGCTTTATTGGAGGATGTACAGCAGAGAGTGACAGCGGAAGATGGATAAGAGGGAGAGAGGATGACATGTATGGCAGTGGTTGTTAGCATTATTTTGTCACTTCTGTTTTATTAGACAGTATAACACAAAAACAAGAAAGACAGGCAGGAGTGAGAGGCAGGTAACCACAATGTGTGGGGACACCCTATTTGATAGTGTGGAGATTGAATTCTTAGTTAATAAATACAGTAAGAATAGGCACCATTCCTGATAGATTTTCATCAGCAGGAACTTGTCACAATAGGGGACACAGTTTCTACATTTCTTCTTCAGTGTCCTTCAGTGACACAACTGAAATTCAGAATGTCACAGTTTGCATCTGAGACAGCTGCTAAAGTGCACTTTTGGTTTGAAATGCCAAATAAACCCCAAAGGAAGCATCAATCCACCATTTGGGGATGTTTCTCTATGTCATTGTCCTTCTATTTGTTTATCTCTGGGTCAAGGTTCTGTGCTTCCATACAGAGACGAGGACCATACAGTTGTTGGATAATGTTGTCATGGACGTGAGACTGAGAAAGCCGATGTGACACGAATGTGGAAGTAGCTATAAAAAAAATGGTCTTGGAGCTTAGTGAGATCAATGACTGCTCACAGTGAACCTCTCCTCTCACGCACAGACGCATAGACATAGCTGCACACACACAAAAATACACGCGAACACACTCAGACATGCACACACACACACAGACAGACCGCAAGGCTTTGATATGCATGAGAGCAGCAGATACTATTGGCAGGTCTCATTTTCATAGTCAATTTCATCCTGACTTATAGCCCTCAGCCCTTCCTCCCTCTCTCTCCCTTAGTCCTCCCTTCTCTCTGTCTGTGTCTGTCTGTATTCACTCTCTCTCTCTCTCTCTCTCTCTCTCTCCGTTAGTGAGTGATCTATGGTCATGCAGTAATATTGATTACAGCCTTCAGCTCTGTAGCTGTGAAGTCGGTTCCTTTTTATGATTCAAGGCAGTGCTGTATCTGTGTAGCCGGTCTGTTTTTGATTCCATGCTTTGCTGACCTGACCATCTGAACCTAAAAAGTGAAGTTAAACTGAAACAACCAAGATTAAATAAAACAGACAGAAAACAGGTTGTGTCACTATTTGGTTTTCTAAAGATGTCTCACAACAAACTCTCAGGGCAGTTGTTAGAGGCACAGACTACTGGAAGCATACACAGTACTGCACATAGAGCAGCAAGTTACATTTAAAACATTTAGAGCAAGAAAGTGACTTTGGAAGCATTGGAAAGTCTAAGATTTTTCCCTGTCTTGACCAGCCCAGGTTAGGTTTACCGACCACATTTCCTCTCACACATTCTTATATAATGTACCTCTCTTTGTCCTCTCTCCCCTCCTCTGCTCTGTCTGTTCTCCTAGCCTACCAATTAAGGGTTTGCCAGCCTCCTCCAGAAGTGCCCAATGCTGTCATGCTGATGGAGGACGGCGAGTTGGAGATAGGTGAGTTGTCTGCCTGCCTGCAATGCCTCCAGACATGTCAATTTGACGGAGGAAGCAAACTTGAGACTTGTGTAACTTTCCAGTTCCTAACATGAGAACAAATATCATCTTCTCCATAAAAGATATCATACTTTTAAATATGTGATACAGACATGTGATACTTAATGTAAATTCACTTTAAAATTCAGATTTTTGTGTTTAATATTTTATGTTATATGTTTGTATGATGTAATTTTGTCTTGTCAGTGCAGATAATGATACACAAAGTGGTGGAGGAAGTATTCAGATCTCTAATTTGAATAAAAGTAGCAATACAACACAACAAAAATACTCCATTGCAAGTAAAAGTCCTGCATTGAAAATTTAACTGTAAAAGTATATAAGAATTATTCATTATTCATTCATCATTTATTATCAAAATGTTCTTAAAGTATCAAAACAAATGGCCACTCTGAGTGGTAAACAATTATATATTAGATTATTATTCATGATGCATTCACGTGTAAGTAAGATTTTACTGTTGTAGTTCATATAGTCAAGGTGTAACTGATTTTAACTATTTAATATACTGTTGGGTAGTTTAATCTATAACAATGCATCATCTTTCAGATGATCATATGTTTTCTATGTAAAATCTTAATTCGTAAAATAACTAGTAACTAGAGTAGCTGACAAATGAATGTAGTGAAGTAAAAAGTACAATATGTTCCTCTGAAATGTAGTGGAGTGGTATAGTAAAGTATAAAGTGACTCAAGTTAAGTGCCAGTACCTCAAATTTGTGCTGAAGTACAGTACATGAGTAAATATACTATGTTTCATTTAATCACTGACTGTATACTATAGGAGAAATCAACAATATTGTTTCCTTCTTGCTGTGTCAGTTTTTCTTTCTGACCGCTTTCGTCATACATACTGATTTTGTGCGTCCAGGTGACATCATCAGGTACAGATGCCATCCTGGATTCTCATTGGTTGGCAGTGAGATTCTAACATGTCGCCTAGGAGAGAGACTACAGATGGATGCACCACCTCCAATATGCCAAGGTGTGTGTATGTCACTACAATAGCAATTTAAGTGGTTTAAATTGATATTTCAAATATTTAATGTTGACAACATTGAAAATAACAAAAATGGAAACATAACGATTTCCCTCCCTTCATTTTCTGTCCATAGTCCAGTGCCCTGCACATGATGTGCGATATGACTCATCAGGTGTCATCCTGAGCCCCGGTTGGCCGGAAAGCTACCCTAACCTCCAAATGTGTTCATGGAGCGTTACAGTAGAGAAAGGATACAACGTCACCATAACCTTTGAAGGTTTCCACACTGAGAGAGAGTTTGACGTGTTGGAGATTTTTGATGGTAAAAAACACACTTAAAAGCACACGCTGACATTCAGTATTCAGCTAGAGAAGTTCAGTATTTGTTAGAACCACATGTGAGCACACACACACAAACACACACACACACACACACTCTCTTTCTCAAAGGTATAAAGGAGTACAAAAATAGAACCAATCACAGTTTATTTGTACTATCTCATTCATTCTCTTTCTTTCTGTGTCTCTCTCTTTCCCTCTCACTTTGTCTTGATCTCTCTCAGGCCCAACAGCCAACAGTCCCACTCTGGCAACGCTGAGTGGAGACCTGCCAACACCCTTTAACCTCACAACCTCCGGTCACCAGTTCCTGGTCCGCTGGTCTTCAGACCACGGCACAAACAAGAAAGGCTTCAAAATTCGCTATGTTGGTGAGTACCAAAGTATGTATCCCAACTTTATTTTACTACTACTTTATATTATCATAATGC
The DNA here is from genome assembly GCA_008360985.2 of Macquaria ambigua. NCBI lineage: Eukaryota > Metazoa > Chordata > Actinopteri > Centrarchiformes > Percichthyidae > Macquaria > Macquaria ambigua. Next base: position 154,044 of record VMKM01000462.1, on the reverse strand, counting down.
ATGGAAATAAGGACAGAGGTAGCCAGAGACAGACAGTTTCTTCATCTTCAGCTTACTTTTCTACCTCACTTCTGTCTGTCTCCTAAAGCAGTTTACTATATTGCATTATGGGTTAGTTCTCAACTTTTATCATTCAAGGAAAGCTTGATGAGCACAGATGCTGTGTTACAGCAGTCTTTGCCTTTAGACAGTCTTGCACCTGGGCCTGCTAAGTATAACTTTAGACTGTTGGGCATTAAGCACCTTCGCTTGGGTAATGAGACTTGAGTGCTTCATTCAAGGGCATTTTTTGACAGTTAAGGGGGAGGAGACAGTATTACCTGTTTAGTTTGCTTTTTCACTTTATACCGTCTCGTCAGAAGGCAGCTTCTTTAACCTTTAAAACACCACTGTTCTGGTGTTCCATATGATGAATTATACACTGAATAACAACAGAAAAGCCTCCCAGGACTCTCACACTCAGTAACCTTCTTTGGTACTGTAGCTGTGATTAATGTGAGCTTTTGCAAGGATTGTTAAACATATGTTGTAAGTCTACATTATATCATTTTTTTTTTTCACTTGCACAATCAGGCCAGTATATGGCAACATAATCCTGCCACAACTGTGAAAAAACAGAGAAAATGTGACTTTCATGTTACAATGAAAGTTTAATCATTATTAAGACATACCAAGTTATTTTGTTTTAAGAAGAAACTTTGTCATTATAACTAATAAATAAATAAATTGGTATTTTATTATAAAACAGCTCTTGTGTGATTGAAATCAGCAGCAGTCTAATACTATCAATCTTAAAAATACTAAGGGAAAGAGCCTGGATTGGATCTAATGAGGGTCTGCTGGCTGCTTTTCCTACGTGCTGGTTCAGTGAAACCAGCCGTTTCCGTGGCCATTGACTTTAAACTTTTAGTGCTTTTAGAAATAAGCTGTGTCAGAGAACTTTTAGTATTAGAAATCACTGACAAACTGTACTAAACAACGCTGGCACTCATTCTGTATTTTCAACGCAAGAAAAACACAATGAAAAAGGAAGAAAAACTCAGTCACTAACTCTTGACTGGTGCTCATTTTAGTTCAAAAACCCACCATACAGATGATACTGGACCAATGGTAGACCAGGGGGACATTAAAACAGGCTTAGCACTAATGTATAAGGCCAGTTAAGAACTTATTTTTGGGCCCTCGCCCAATTTGGAGAGTTACAGACCAGGCAACTTGCCCAAGTCATCATCTAACTGGACCCAGGCCTGGGTTATCTTTATATGCTATGACTGAGGAACATAATTAAACTGCTACTGGTAACTTATCATGAGACACTGACATCATTGCGTAAGGACCTATATCTACTGCCATAGATACAGAGACAGACAGAAACTACAGCATGCCAATAATCTATAAACATAAACTTAGACAATGCTTAACTTGTTGCCAGGTTGCAGCAGGATTCCCTCTTGTTTTGCCCACAGCTGCCAGTGTTGTCTGGAGTAAAGGATTAATGTGTCTTGGTGTAAGAATATTTCATAAAATTGCATAAAGTCATTGATGACTTTGTGGGCAGTGTGTCCAGTAATGTCTGACATCTACTGTAACTCTACTCAATGATCGTTCGATCCGAACGCTCTGCCGAGAGGGACATTTATTTTATTTAGCATTCATACAGCTTGTCGGATGGATCCTAATTGGCTGAAACATCTTTTAAGATGTGCTGGAAAGGTATAATCATTATGAATGTGGTCATTAATATCTCTGCTTACAGAACTTTTTGTTTAGTTTACCAACCTTTGTTTTGACATATTGTACTCTGAGTGATCGTACTCCATCTCATGCCTCTAATAGCACTGTTTAAAACACACAATCAAAGCCATAATTGTCAGTAAAAATTATAACTTACACACAAACATGATACATTTGCCATTAGTCAATTTTGGCTGGGCCCCCTATTGTGTCATTAATACAGTATTGACTTTGAAAACTCTTGAAAACTTTGTAAGTAAGACTTTGATTACAGTTAGTGGTTATAACACTGTATACCTGCATGCAGACATAAATTCTGTGTTAGTCTCAGCATTGATGTGAAGGCATAAACATCTGTTTTCCTGTTCTGCTAGATTAAGTAACAATATTGTACAATACTATGGTAATAAGATTAGAGTACTGTAGTTCTGGTATGGTTATAGAATAGTACTGTATTGTAGTAAAAATACTAAAGCTATGATATCACTGATTACTGCTGCCTCTTTACTGTTAATTACTGTTATTTTTGTTTGTTTTTTTGCCTGGTTTTAACTTTCTAGTTACTGTTTTAGTGACAGTGAACCACACTTTGTGAAGTCATTTCAAATCTTTGTTTTCTCATTTTGTTTCCTCCACTCCAGCCCTGTACTGCTCCACCCCAGACTCTCCACTTCATGGCTCTATCTCCTCTCAGAGCGGCGGCCACGTTAACAGCGTGGTGCGCTGGGCCTGCGACCGTGGTTACCGTCTCATAGGCAACGCCACAGCAACCTGCCGCCGCTCATCACTCGGCTACCACGCATGGGACTCTCCTGTACCTGCGTGTCAAGGTGTGTTTATTTGTCTGTGTATGGGATGTATAGCTGGAATGCAGTGTACAGTACTTTATGCTAAACTGCGCTGAAGTATTTTGATGTTCATTATTTTAAAAACATTAACATAGTATGAACATTGTAGTTTTTAAAGGAATAATTTGATAGTTTTTTTTAGCTACAAATCCTGTTAGCTAGCTTTGATGCTGATGCATATTCCCAGTGTTGAAACGTATGTCCTTGACTTAAGAAACTGAAGAGCTTAACTATTCACATCTAGCTGTTACAGTGACTGACAGTGATACACTTAAGTTAACTGCTTTATGGTAGAAAACAACTAAGTCCATCCGTGCTATAAGACTATGAAAAATGTGTTTCTCCTTAAAGCACAATGGTTTTTTTTTATACATATTCAACAACATATTCCACGTTCAAGTGAGAAAAATTCCAGATGCATTGTTCATACGAAGGGGCTTAATTGATATCCATTTGGTAAAGTAAATGAAACATGTCAATGGTAAAAAAAAACAACTATTATTTTCACGTGACTGTTGGTGCCTTTTCTTTTACATACTTTCAGAATATACAACAATATGTTCTACAAAGACCTGATTAAATGTTTATGTTGTACCAGCTATTGTCTAATGCCACACATCAAATAAGCATAGGAAGGCACAGCTCGTAGCTGGTATTGATAGAAAGTCAAATGAAGGATGTATAGCAGATTGTCGACACTGTGTAATTACACGGTGGCGTGCTCTACAAACCAGTCTGTTTAAAACCACTGTGGACTGTGGAGCAGCATGTTCAGCAAGATGGATGCATTTTCTTAGAACTGATTGGAACTGGAGATCAAGCATCTCTTGATTGTATATTTTTAGTTTGATAGCTTCATTGAAGAAAATATTTGAGCTCACATTTCAAACAAAGTACACGTCAAACCTGCCTACCTGACAGACATAAGTGCGCATTAGGGTGTCTGTGTGTGTCTGTTTGCATGTAGTCTTCTTAACCAGTGTGTTTCTGTCCTCCCCTAGCTGTCTCATGCGGCGCACCCAAGGCTCCTATAAATGGCGGCGTTTTAACAGCTGACTACTCCGTTGGAAGAAGAGTTTCCTATTTTTGTAACGATGGGTACAGACTGTCCAGTAAAGAACTGACGTCAGCCATCTGTCAGCCTGATGGAACATGGAGCAACCACAATAAGATACCACGGTGTTCTGGTTAGTAACACTGTTACCAATGGAAAAACCAAATCTGATAGTGCTACTAATTTGGACATACAAAGCCACAAATGTAAACACTCTATGAATGTAAATAACACACTCCAGTGAGATTTTCCTTGCATCAGTTACACAAAACACAAATAAGAAATATTGAATACTACATTGTTCAAGCAATAAAAATTAAATAGTCATCTCTCACTGAGTAAGATGGATATACAAGTTTGTAAGCAACATATAATTACCGCTATGAGTGGCAGCCATATTTGGCTAGGACATTGTTATTTAAATTGAGTCATTATTATGCATCTGTGAGATATTTTACCATGGCTTGGCCCCACTCTCAGCCAGCTAATTACTATCTGACACAATTTTAAAGTGGTAATTGTGTTTTTTAATGTGTGAGAAAATTCCATGAGGCTTTATTCTCTCTTCACACTCTGTCTATCTCTGTAGTGGTGGTATGTCCCAGCATCGGGTCATTCTCTTTAGAGCACGGCCGCTGGAGGATTGTCAACGGCTCGCACTACGAATACAGAACTCGCATTGTGTTCACCTGTGATCCGGGATACTACAGATTAGGCCCCGCCCACATCCAGTGCTTGCCCAACGGTGTGTGGAGCTGGAGAAATGATAGGCCGCACTGCCAGGGTGAGTAACAAAGACATATGATGACTTAATGACCACTGCAACTGAATAACAAGAGCAGCAATGAGCTAGCCATTATACATATTTGAATATGTAGGCATTTGTGTGTTCAAATCCTAGTGCACCAACTTAAGTCATGTTAACCTTTTGTGTATTTGCTGTAGATAATAATGGGAATAATTTACTCTTGCATACATTTAATAAAAAATATGTGTTATATGGGATCTGAGCAGTAACTTCCTGGATTCCTGGAATCCCCTCTGGTTGCCTGGCAACTGGTCACAACCAAGAAATAGTTCCGCCACATAACCGCCCTATACAACGGCAAAAAGCTTTAGAGGTGGTAGCAGGCAGATTTTGTTATCTTTGGACAGAGTCAGGCTAGCTGTTTCCCTCTGTTTCCAGCCTTTGTGCTAAGCTAAGCTAACCACCTGCTGGCTCTAGCTTCATATTTAATGGACAGATGTGAGATTGGTATGAATCTTCTCATCTAACTTTGTGCCAATAAGCAAACTATTCATTTAAAAGCAAGCCAAGTGCTGTCAGCATATGTTATGTACTTGTTAATATTTTAAGTCTATAAGTTTGTGAGGCATGACAACAAGAAATGACTGACATCAGGCAGCCTGATAGTACGATTGGAATTTATAGTATGAACAGGTGTGAGAGGGAATGAGAAAAAAAAATGTAATTAAATTGTTGTGAGCTACATGTTACAAAGTCAGTAAGGACCAAAACATAGCTCACTTATGCAGATGTAAGGGTTAGGGTTGTTTTCTAAGGATAGGTGTGTGCGTTTAATGTTGATTTAATTTCGGTGTATTTTTATTTTACTTCTTCTAATTTTATTAAATCTAATTATGACTGCATTACTGTACAAGGAAAACATTTTGTTCTTCCAGTCCATGCTCTGACCTGAAAGAGTTACCTTGATATTTTTGTCGTCTGTTATTTTTCTTCTGGGGATTCACTGAATGTTATTTTTCTTTAGAGAATTCTGTGACATTTGAAAATGCGCAGTCATTTTCTTCACCGGTCATTTCCGAGGGAAGGGGGGGGAGGAAACAATATTGGCACCAAATTTGTGTGACGAACAAAACAGCTCTCCGGCATCGGTAGTATTCCTCGCTGAAACCAATGAGCTCTACCAGTTACTCAAATGAAGTTGGTGCTAAATTGGGGCCACAACTGCTTTTAAATTGCTTGTGTCGACCTGTGTGTCTCAGTTATATCCTGCGGTGAGCTGCCATCTCCACCCAATGGGAAGAAGATAGGTACTCAGACATCATTTGGTGCTACAGCCATCTTTACCTGCGATGCCGGCTTCATGCTGGTGGGGTCAGCTGTCAGAGAGTGCCTGTCATCTGGGCTTTGGAGTGGAACGGAAACACTGTGTTTTGGTATGTAACTACTATAACTACTACTGTATTCAAACATACAGTATATATTACAGTATATCTAGACACTGTATGTAATTTCCTGACTTAAATTTAAGGTTTAGGGCATATACTGCGTGTTAACACACACACATACACCCACACACACACTGAAACATCGACCATTAGAAAGGGAGTTTGAAGGATGTGATTCTTCAAGTCAATCTAATGAGGACAGGTATCAAAGGTACGTACACTATGTGCCCTGCACCTCTCATCTGGCTGCACAGCTGCTTCCCTCTGCCTCGTCCACCTCACAGGCAAGACTATCACGAGCAAGCCTCTGCTGTGCATTCAGTTTAAATGTTCTTTTTTTTTTGGTATATTAGGCAGAAAAAAACAGCTACTTTCTTCTGACAGTGTGCCAGCCAGAGGTAACAGATGTTATGACATGGTGCTGTCACTTCTCCATGAAGCCTCAGTAGAAACAGCGTTTCCCAGAATACTTCACAGGCTGAGGGGGATATGAGATGCAATTTATAAAGGAAAAGTTCAATGAAACTTAACCTAGACTGATGAGGAGGCATCATTCTGTCAAAAAATAAATAAATTGAGCCCTAAAAAAGTGCTATAAACAGCATTTTCATTTAATAACTTTTCTTATTCTTCAAAACAGAACTGGCTCTACTGTACTTGTTTTGCTTATTTAAAATGATTTGTGATTGTAAAATGACCATTTTATGGCCGATCTTTAAACAAATCAATGGAGACATTTAAAAATATTTATATTTATATTACATATCCCTGCTCTGCCTGCTCAAACAAGCCAAAGTACACTTCTAAGTATTTTACTTTATTGTATTTGTTATTTTAATATTCTATTGATGTTTCATTGTAAGGTCTTTGAAACGGTGTGATAACTTTCTGAAAACAAGTTGACATTTGTGTAGGTTATTACTAATTCTTTCTTCAACACGTAACTTTCTGCAGCATGTTCAAGAAAGGGAAGTATGACTCACTTGAGTTATGCCCTTTAACTCCAGTAAGCAACACCTCAAAGACAATGTGAAATGACGAATGACGAACCTTTTCTCTTCTCGTTCTCCCCCACTTCCCTGGCTGTCTTTGAAATTGTTAGCCTTTGCTGACATCAGGGACACAGTGAAGGTTTTATCTACTGTAAAGAATGAAATCAATACTCAATCCAAACTCCAAGAGAAGAGAAAAAACAATTTTCCTTTGTAAAATGCTTTTTAAAACATCTTGCATTAACACTGTGCATCAATTAGACGAATGAATATGATCAGTAAAAAGGCCCACAAATCCTGTTTGGTTAGCTGTTACCAGGTAAAGTCTGATTCTTTCAAAGCACAGAGACATTGTCATTTTAAATTTAGATGCTTTTGAAAGTATCGCACAGCTGTGAAAATGTTGTAGGGGGCAACTGACCATCTGAGCCTTCACTGTAAAATGACAGGTGATCCAGTTTATGACAGAGTTGCTGATATTTTGTGAAGACAGAGTGCTTGTTGTGCTCCCACTTTGATGTTTCATGGTGTGTGTTTGCTCAGATTCACATGTCTCATACACAGGATGAACCAGGTTTCAAGCTGCAATGTCCATGCTTTTACACGCTTGCAAAAGGTTTCAGCAGATGTTTAACATTTTAATGGCCCAAAGAGAGACAACAAACTGTCTCCTAAGCCAGGGCGATGTTCAATCCTCAGGGTTTGTTTAAAACTCCCAGGACTGATTAAAATGTTACTGTTTTGCTGATATTGTCTTTGTATCCCTGAAAATAACCCAGAGAACGCATCTCATGGGTACAATAACACTGTAGGTGGGTATACTATCATTTTGAAATATTTTCATATCTGCAGGACAACTAGCTAGCTCAAAAGTAAGTAAAAGTAAAAAACAACACAATGCAAAACAGGAACGTTTGTTTAAAAATCAAAATTAGATGAAATTGCAAATGCAAGATGAATAGAGGATTTTGATTTTTGAAACATAGTTATAGATACAAGATATGTATAGATGCTAAAACTAGTAATGAATGAAGACATTTGCAAAAAGTCAGCACAACAACAATAGTATCTTTAAAGCAACATTTCTGAGACAAGGTCTAGGACCGTGTTACCCATAGTCTGAGTCCTCTGTGTCTCTGTGTCTTTCAGCTGGTCACTGTGGAATCCCAGAAGGCATTGTGAATGGCCAGGTGATAGGGGAGAACTTCGGTTACCGTGATACGGTCGTGTATCAGTGTCTGCCTGGCTTTCGACTAATAGGCTCATCGGTCCGAATCTGTCTCCAAGACAACCAGTGGTCTGGACAGCTGCCCGTCTGTATATGTAAGGAAAACACACAAACACACATTTACCTCTGACTAAAGATTCACCTTTAACTAACAAATCAACCCAAACCCTCTACTACACCTATCTGTCTCCTAGACACCTTGTGGTCTGGACAGCTGCCTGTCTTTTCAACAAAATACAAACACTCACATACTGTACACACCCACATACAGACTGCATTAGTCCTTACCAAAACCCTGTGTTAACACACACTCAGCTATGCACACTAACTCACACTGACAAGCTCTGAAAATGTTATATCTGCTGATCTGCTTTTTCAGTAGAATGAAAGGTTTATTATGCAGACACATGGTCAAATGGACAGTGTGTAGGTTTGTGACACAAATTCCAAAATCTTCTATCTTCTATCCTGTTAATGATGCAGGGAAAAAATCACCTGCAGTCAAATATGCATGCATGCAGAGGATAAATAGAAGTTGCACTCAAATGTTCAAAATGTATCTAGAGGAAGCTTGAATGGCATGGTATGTTTCGATACATTCCACCGTTTGCTAGATACCAAATAAAGAAATTGAGGCAATTTGAGTTTGCTGATGAGAAAGTCATCAGCATTTTCGTTTGAATTTTGGATATTTTGTCCACCTGTGGAGTTGAAGAATCAATATCATACATCCCATAAATCACTTTGGAGGCATACTAATGAAAAAGGCCTTGTGTTTGATAAATCAAGATCTACCATGTGATACAATAAGTGTAAGGTGTTGCAGTGGAATTGCCATTGGAGGCAACAAGTCCTGATTAAGCAAAGTAAATCAGCCAAAAGAGGACAACGGTCTTGGAAACTGTAAAAAAAAAAAAAAAACTCTTCAAGTACACCAGTAAAACTAGTCAAAATAGCAAGCAATAGAAAGTTCATAGTGTTCTTTTGGTTCAAAGTTTAACATTGTTTTCAGTCAGGAGAGTAGATCAAATAGATGTTTACCAACTGCCTTGAAATTTGAAAAGAAATACAGTGTACATTGATGGTCATTGACAAAAAATGTCCTTTACAGCAGGGCGAGGTAGACTCAGTTGATGGGGAATAACTAAATCAAAAGTGTAGCCTTGGATGTGATGTGATCTAGCACATCATTAAAAAAACCACCTGAAGTCATATCTTTGTTATGGTTCAGTGATAACAAAAATAAGAATTCAGGGAATGCTAACAGGAAACTACCCTTTGGGGTTTGTGTGATCGTGTGTGCATTTGTGTGTGTGTATGTGTTGATTCATCTGTGTGCTGTAGAATTGTTTAATTAATTTAAAAATTGTTGTCTTTTAACAATTTGCGCTTTGTGGTCACAGTGCAAACTCAAAACGATCAGACAATGAGAGCAGAAGACTCACAACATTAACTTTACAATTGAAATTTTGACATCAAATTACATTTGAAGGCAGGGTTCCTTGTCATTGCACACCTACAGCATGTGACATTATGTTGCAGAATAAACTTCATGCTGAAAACTAGTTTTAGAAAATGAACAAGGACCCTCATTTTTTTGTCTTCATCCAATATAGTACTCCACCAATTTAGCATTGCACTCTCACGACAATATCGCACCCAAGATGAACAGTTAAAAGAAGAATTAAAATTGTTGCAGCAGAACCAGAGATGTCGTCTTTTTTATTCCAATTATTCTTCTTCCTTGTCAAAAACATGGCACCTACATTACCCACAATGCAACTCGACCACCGGCAGTTCAGTTGGAGATTCAGGTGTGTTATGCTAGTAGCAGTTAATGTAGCCTCAAGATGCTAGCCTCAAGAAGAGATGATTAGCGGGCTGCAGAGGTTTGGTAAGCTCCCTGTTTCTAACCCCACTAGAGGACCTCTTTTTCTGTAAAGTGAAATGTTACCTTTAAATGCCTGATAAGAATCTTGTCAAAAAAAAGTTTAAATTGATTAGCTCCTTTTAAATAATACAGATATTTTGGGGAGAAATTGATATAATCAGAAGAATGTTACCCTTAAATATTCAGTAACAACAGTGTAGCTAACTGTAACATAGTTTATGAACGCAGCACCAAGGTCTCCACCAAGAGAGTTGGCTGGTAGAGCTGATAAACCCCAGTCAAATTTAATTCAAGGGTGGAGAAGTCCAAATTAAAAAAGGGAAATAAAATCATTTAGACTAAACCTTTTGTTCAAGAGTGATTGCATATTGAGTAAAGCCAGCATAAGGTTTATATTTTGAGAAATATCCCTTTTTTGATGTATTCAATAGTCCTGATGTTCTGCAGATTCACACTGGCAGTCTTATATGAAGGGCCAGAGGGCCCAAAAGCTAGTATGGTCTGGATGAGATAAATAGCTGGGCTTGAGGATAAAATAGAAGGCTTTGACGTGTCCAGGCTACTGTGAAAATCTTCTAAAATTGGTCACTTGCTGTGAGCAGTCCTGAATGTTTTTAGGCAGCAACTGGGCACAGTGAAGGTGGTGATGATGAGTGCCATCTCAAGCCAATTACGGACGCCTTTTCCCAAAAGAGACAGCCGGTTTGTTCACTAAATTAGAACCATGTGTAAAAGACGGAGGTGGTGACGTACTGTCTACATTTCTGGAGTAGAAGGGGCATGAAAGGGAGTTTATTTCCTCTATGAAATTGTTTTTGACTATGATCCTTAAATCAAAAAGAAATGTTCAATATAGGGACTTTATATCAGATAGTATATTGTTGTGTATGTATGTGTGATTGGGTATTGCTGCATGCATCTGTGTCTATGTGGTTAGGATAGTGTGTGTATCCATCTGTGTATCTGGTGTTTCTGTGCTATGCTGATTTTATTGAGGTTATTCATGCAGGAGTTATTGAGGGAAATCATTTTACAGCCAAATTATACTGTAATTATGGAGATGAGAGGCTCTTGTTTAGAGACACAAACACAGAATGATGATGAGACTATGTGTGTGTATGTGTGTGTGTGTGTAGCTGCAGGGCATGCTAACGGTGTCAGATAAATTTGTATCTCAGGCAAGCAAACAAACTTCTGATTCTCCCTGATCAAGTGAAAAAGAGACCTTGTCTTCTTCCCTTTCTCTCCAGTCTTCTCTTGTCTTGATCATCTGTCCTCTACTCTCCTCACCTCAGTTCTTTTCTTGCCTTCTTCTCCTCTAGTATTGTCTCTTCTGCTCTATTCTTTGGTTTTATCCTTTTCCCTGTTCACTTTTCCCACCTAGTCTGTATCTTTCTTATTTTTTATTAATTTGGTCAAACTCCTCTCCTCTTCTCTCCTCCCTGTAAAGCAAGACATTTAAAGTGGGAGAGTTTGAGAGGCAGATGAGAGAGCGGCTGGCAGTAACTGTAAACTGTCTGTTTACACAAACATCAAAACACTGGCGTCAGCACGATGAGGACATGGGACACACACAAACTTCTAAGTAGCCCCAGTGAATAAAGTTACAGTAACAGGATGAATGATTATGATGCGCAATGGCAAACAGAGGATACTCTCTACTAACACAGAAGATGGCGAGATCTAATATTTCCAAAATAATGACCCTAAATTGGGACAGCTATGTCTTCTCGGACATCTGACATTCTCATAAATATTTATGAACTAGTAGAGGAAGGGCATACTTTAGCTGTCCATATCTGTTCTTCTTGTGGTTTTTCTAGACACAGAACTACATGGCCTCTGATTTTCATGTCTGCTTTAGATCATATCTTTTTGTGGCTTTCATATCAAGAAGAAATCTTACTGAATTGGATTTTTGTAATGTAATGAGAAAATGAGGCAATGGGTTATGAAAAGCCAAAACATTTACGAAATAGAATTGCATCTAAATCACATCAGTGGTCATCATGCAATAAATTCACTCTCCAAAATGTAAAAAATAAATAAATAAATAAGGCTCGCAATGCTCCATATTTTTCTTATTGTAAACTTATTATAAACCCCATGAAAAGCCAGTGTTGCCAGTGTAGACAAAGCCAGATGTATCTTATTCTTTTGTGCCATAGACCTCTATTGTTGTCCAAAAACTATTAGAAATGCATCAATGAGCCACACTGTTGAACTGGGTGACTTACAATGAACATGGGCACTGTAATTTATTTTGACTCAATCCCACAAACTCACCGTCCTGCTGCCATAAATACCAGAGCACCAAATGTGTATTAATTTACTCCTGTTTGAATAACATTTAATAAAAGCTACACTGTCCAGCTTAGCGTGTTTAAAAAATGCGGGTGTTCAGGCTACTGAGAGTTTTGTTTAGTGTTAAGCACATTACTTACATACTCAGCTGCAGTTGGACAGTTACTTTTTCCTTGTGCTACTGCACCAGCACACAACTTAGTAGTTCATTACCTGAACAATGCATCATCTTCACGTTCTGGTAGCTCATTAAGGTTATATCATGTTGAAGAGGGACTCCGTTTATTTTCCCGCATGTGTTTGAAGTGCTTTAAAGTAGCTGAGTTGAAGTAACTGTTAGCTGCTAAGAGCTCAGCTGCTAACGGCTGTGCTTTAGTTTCATGAGGGAGTTGAAACAAGAGTGATTGTCTGTCTCCGCGTTGTCACTTCTGCACATCACAGGAAATTTGCATAAAGTTGAATCTTTCTCAACTTCTCCACGCCGAGCCGCTGGGACTCTTTTGAGTCTTGAAACGCAGGGGTGGAGCCAGGCTGCTATTTGGAGGTTACATTCACAGTGAATGGCAGCCTGTCGCACCTCAAGTTTTTGGGTCTGTATGTCTGAAGGGGGGATAACACATTTGTGGTTTCTGTCATTTTTGATATTAATAAAAATATATATATACAATGACACTAGCCTTACCCTTTAAGGAATGCAAATTTGTTAAGTGAAATATCAAGTGGATTGCAATAAGAAATCTGTATGCAGCTATATGTATCCATGATTCACATCTCTTCCCTATAGCGATCAGCTGTGGCCATCCAGGAAGTCCCATATATGGTCGTACGGTGGGAAACGGCTTCAACCTCAACGATTTGGTCAGCTTTGTTTGTAATAGAGGTTATGAAATGGAGGGGCCCTCACACGCTCAGTGTCAGGCCAACCGCCAGTGGAGTCACCCGCCCCCAACGTGTAAAGGTGGGGAGAAAAGTTAAGTGTATTCACCCCTAACCTTATTTATCCCTAACCTTTAATACCACCTCAACTTTTATCTTTATTTACCTTTACTGCCTTTCCCTATAGCAACCATCCTTATTCACATCTAAGCTTTTCATTTCACCTCAATTCTACCTCTAACTTTATTCAACATCTCTGCCATCATAACCCTAAAACTAATTTTTACCTAGACAGAAAAGATATATTTCTTTTAAAAAAGTCACTCTTTTCCTTTAATGAAGTTTTGAGGTAGATTTTCTACACTCTATCCCGCTAACCCTCTCCTGGCTCCAGCCTTGTGAATGGAAACTTTTTGTTTTCAGTGACACATAAATCTCAAGCCTTGATTGTTCTTTAACAATCACAGCAACAAGAGTAGCTTCGCTCACATGAGTTTGTACACAAGCTATTGGTGTTCTGCCCAGTTTACTGAATGAAGTGCCAATGAACTGTGTAAACCTAAAAATTCAACATAATGATAACAAGCCCTTACATTGCATGGGTGCTGGATCCAGGACACACAAACCTGCCTTCATTATACCATCACATAACATTTGCCATATCTACCCTTTTAAACACCAGCCCTGAGTTCTTTCTTCTTCACCACAGCCTCCTTATTATGCCCCATATTATTTTATTGTAATCCCAGTGGAAAGCACTGGGAGAGGGGGGAGAGAAATGACCCTCTCTGGTTCATGCCAAATAACACATGCTTTTTTATCTCTCTGTCTGTGTATTTTTGTGTGTCTGTCTCTGTGTCTCTCTGTGTATAGTGGTCAATTGCTCTGATCCAGGTATCCCAGCCAACTCCATCCGACAGAGTAAAATAGAGCATGGGAACTTTACCTTTGGCACCGTGGTTTTCTACGACTGTAACCCAGGGTATTACCTGTTTGGATCACCTGTACTGACCTGCCAACCTACTGGACAGTGGGACAAACCCCTACCTGAATGTATAGGTTAGTTTGATCCTTGTGTTTCTGTCTTTTTAACCTGACAGCGAATGGGACAGATGATAGTTGAATTGACAGTTCACTAAACCCTTCCTTCCTCCCTTACTGTTGCTACGCCTGTCAAGCTTTCCATTCTCGAAAGGCACATAATGCAGTTTACAGTTATACAAAATTCTTAGCAATTTCTGAAAGATTGGGTCCTTGATTACAGACAGAGGAAGACAAGATCAGGCTTCTCATTTCCAGTTAATTAAGCTAAGTTAGCGTTTGTTGAAAACTCCTGCTGACTTTTAATTTATCTAGCTGACTCATTTAAAGCGAGAATCCTGTCAAAGGCGTCTTAAATATGCACTTGATGGTTACATACACGATATTGTGCTAAAACACAACTGATGATAAAGAAACTGCGCTGTTTCTCTGTTTCAGAGCATGCATTGTTTTATTGCAGTGTAGAGCTTGTAAGTCCTAGTATTATAAATATGATAAGGAAAGATTTAAGATCAGACTGCTCTTTCATAAGCATGTTTGGCTGCTTAGCTTATATACGTGTTTGAATGTTTTCACTTTAAATGTTACAAGAGAAAAAGCTTTTAGGATGAGGACCAACCAATGTGTTTGGCAAATGTATCATCAAGACAGAGCTGCTCTGTTACAATAGACTCTAATAGCACCCGCTGGCTCCCACACAGTGGGGAAGTACTGGATGTGCGGATGTGCTAGTCATGAACAGGGCACTCTTAAAAATGTAATCTGTAAACCTAACAAACTAACACTGAGTTAACTACTGTAGGTAGTAAGCAAGTTAGCTGTACATGCTAAAAATTTCAGCTCACGTTAGAGCAGATACACACTGTTTAATTCATTCCAAGAGTGCCATCAATTTCAGAAAGCAGTGTGTCTGTATCATTCCTGTATCTGTCTCACTATCCCTAATCCTACACATATCTTTTTGTTTCTGAATCTGTGCCTCTAGCTCTTGACAGCGGCCACTGCAGCTCTTCTCGCAAAGCTATGTTGAGTCGAAACGAGCTGTCTATCCTTTCTTCATCTCTCTGCCTCTCAAACCCCCCTCCCCCTCTCTCTGGGTCTCTAGTTGTAGACTGTGGTCATCCCGGCTCTCCCCCTAACGGTGTGCTGAGTGGAGATAAGTTTACATTTGGTTCAACGGTTCGATACTCCTGTCTGGGCGGAAGACAGCTGAAAGGAGAATCATCCAGGACTTGTCAGCTCAATGGGATGTGGAGTGCCCCCATGCCCTTCTGCTCAGGTAACCATTTTAACCTCTATTGAATATAAAGACTTTTAAGTTCACCCTATCAGAAAGAGAGATAGATAGATGGGAGTTGTAGATGAAAGGCGAGACGTCTAAAACATGTAGACTCAACAGAGTGTGGAGCACTTCATGTTCTTAAGTCCTGCAGGCACACTTTAACCCTTTTGCACTCAGTCAAAGGGATAATGGGAGGGATGGATGGACAGATAGAGGGTAGGGTTGGTGCATGAAAAGAGAATATGTCACTATCTGTCTGTTAAAAGGGCTGTGGAGCATAGCCTCCCCCTACACCCACATTTACCTCAGCTCTGGACCCTTAACCATGTGCATTTCTGCTCTGGTTATCTAATTTAATCTATTTGTAAACCTCTTTTAGGTGTTATTTCAGAATGTTTGAGGGCTTTCATCTTGTGATGACTCAAATGAGTGTTTTTTTAACTCCTGAGGGATACTGTGAACTGAAGGATAAGAATAAAGATGGACAAACTGTATGTAACACATTTGAATACTTAACTACTTCACTTTATGTATACGTTTCCTGTGCATTTTCCTTAGCATTAGCTGTATTGTCTTTCCGTGGTGAGTGGATTTTAAGACAGTATTGTGTACTGTAGGTGCACCACTGTCACTGTTCTGTAAACTGCTTTACACAAGCATATTTCCTCCCTGTTGGATGTACTGTGTATGCATATCTCACCACTTATTGAGCTAGATTGTCTCTCCAGACAGAAAGCCTCCTTACCTCCCATCATGTATAAACAAACCGTCTAAGTTATATGGTTCTCACTTGGCTGACTGGGGGCATGATTATGGCTCTCCAGACTGAGAGGCTCCCAGCTGCCGCTTATATAACAAACTGACTGAAAACACATTCCAGACGAGTTGACTAAGAATACATTGTTATTTACAGCAATTGCCTGGGGGAGACTCAGGGTGAGGGAGGGTAATAGTTTAAGAAGCAGTGATTCATGGTTTTTACCTGGCAGGTCTGTACCAGAGCCCTGCGGAGATAAGACTTCAGGCCATGGTAGAAGTGCTAGCTGTGCAATTCTGCTCCATGACTGTTGATAAGCAAATGGCGTTTCTGATGTAATGTTGGTTATGTTACCACATTTACATTTCAGGGAGCATAATATATTCATTTTAACCAAGTAGGTACAGTGGATACTGTGTCAAGACCTGAAGCCTCAAATTAAATTCCTCTCATGTTTACTTTATTGAGAATTATTTGGACATATTTGTTTGAGTACTGCCAGACTTGGACTCGAGTCAGACTTCACAAAAATTTGGATTTGGGATTTGGATACTAGAATGCTGTGAGCCTAATACGTGTATTCCCCAAATTATCAAATTATTCCTTTTACTTTTGGTTACTGCAGGCTAAGTGACTGCTATTTGAAAAACATATTTTATAAGCAACTACATCATGTTGAGACAGTTTCATTTCTCCTCCCACCCTTCCCTATCTGACCACCTACAGTAAGTCCCTGGATCAGACGAGTGAGGATGTTATAGCCTTGTAGTTTTTCTCGTCCAGCTTTATGAGAACTTCTGCAAAGCTGGGCAAAGGAGCTTCAACTCAGTAACCCGTGAATTTACCCAAGCCACAGTACAGCCAAAATCTTTCTATCGGATAGATGCTCGTGTGTGTGTGTGTGTGTGTGTGTGTGAGTGTGTGCAGATGAATGTGTGTGTGACCGATTAGTGGTTGTTCCAAAGTCACCTAAGGGAAACGACAGAGATTAGTTTTTACAACGCTCTGTCCCACAGAAACGTACACACATAACGTGCACACGCATTCAGGCACACACGCACGCACACACACACACACACACACACACACACGTACACACTTGCACCGGTGACATCAGGGAGATTGGTTGCTCTCCCTGTTGAGACCAGATACACCTGAGGCTACATGGTGACTTTGGAGCTGTGTGTGTGTGTGTGTGTGTGTGTGTGTGTGTGTGTGTGTGTGTGTGTGTGTGTGTGAGCGTCCCATGGGAGCTGTGTAGATGGTCGTGTAGCGTCTCTGAAGGTTTATGTGTGTTTGTGCCCTGACTGGTTTTTAATCTGTTCCCAATATTCAGAAAGAAAAATCATTCATCTTGTTGTAGACCATTTCCTCACATTTCCGAGACAAATAACGATGACACAATGCGGTAAAGGCTTATTTATTTACGTCTGAGAAATGCAGTCTGAAATGTCTGAAAGGCATTACAGAAGATGTTATGTCATTATATGTTGTGTCTGCGGTATGTGTAAGCTCAATTTAACAGCAAGCCTCTAGATATTTTCAGTATAGCACAGAGCTGATGTGAAATTAGGTTATTTGTCAAAAGTATCACAAAAACATGCAGACACATTTGGGAAATTCTTAAGGTGGTTATTTATCACACAAAGTATTCTGTTGCACACCTTGAATTAATGGTCAATAATGGATGTGAATGGTGTGAGTAAATTTATAATTACAGTAAAAATGGTAAAATATTCATTCTGTAAGCTATCCAAAACTAACATTAATCAGGTTTTGACATTGATTATATGCACACATAAGCCAATGCAAATTTTAGACCATTAACAAAATAGCCAGTAGTGACCAGAAATGTTTGGGTGACAATATATTCGTCTGGGCCTGTACATGTGGGTGACAAAGTGTGTGTGTGTGAAAGTGTGTGTGTTCCCAGGAGCGTGCCCAGTCTGTCAGAGGCAGAATTTGCTGACCAGGCAGCTCTACAAGGGCAGAGTGAGGATCACACACACTCACACTGCCATCCACTAACCCATCAGCACACATACATACACTCTTAAGGCAAACATATGCCCCATGTCACCAACGTATGTGTGCAGTCCACTTCTATTCGTACGCAGCCGTTTCCCACTTGAGTACCCTGAGAATGTGGTTTATATTAAAAATGGAAGCAAATATTCACCTCTCACTGCTGAGTTCACTTCACAATGCTGTCTCAATAACGTATCTATACAAGTTATAAATTACAATTATTGTTTGAATCATGTTTTGCTTTTTTCCTCTTCCTCCCTCCTCTCTTCCCTATTTGGATTTTTAATTTGATCAATTGAAAGTCATTTTAAGTCCATTCTGCTTTTGTAGAAGATGCAGCTGGTTTGCGGTGATTCTAGTTTTGAAGTCGTTTACCTAACGCTGTCTCCTTGTTTCTCTCTCTGTAGGCGACACAGCTGGTTCCTGTGGCGATCCTGGCATTCCCTCACATGGTTCGAGGGAACAAACGGATTTCAGGATCCGTTCCAAGGTTCACTTCAGCTGCTCGGAGGGCTATGATCTGATTGGTTCTTCAGAGAGGATGTGCTTCCCTAATGGGACCTGGTCCGGCACACAGCCCTTCTGTAAACGTAGGAAGATACTTTGACTTAACCTCAACCTATTACAACCCAGCACCTTGACACAGATCCAGTTATAGATCCACCCATGTACTGCACAGGCTCCTTAAATAACCATAGTCATAGAGCTGAAACTCATTGAGATGCACATTGCTTTCTCTCTCTCATTCCCTCATTTTTTCCCCCAGCTGTCCAGTGCGGTAACCCTGGCACTCCCAGTAATGGCAGAGTATTTCGTTTGGATGGAACAACATTTTCTCACTCTGTCATCTACTCCTGCATGGACGGCTACCTGCTCACCGGCGCCACCACCAGGCAGTGTCAGGCCAACGGGACCTGGTCAGGAGCACAGCCCAACTGTACCAGTAAGTTACCTGTTGTATATTGAGGGATAGCTGATGGACTGATAGATCAGTTTATAGATAATTTACCAATATCTGATGCTCCATAAATAAATACAGTTCTCTGCAATACATTTTTTGTTTAACCATATTTATTTGAATGTGAACTCATACGTAAGGTGACTTGGAGGCTAAAGAGCAGACTGTCAGCTTTATGTAATACTTACTATATATAATCAGAGTGTTAAATCCTTGATTTGCAATGACGTCAAGTCTGCAACCCATAAACATCACCAAACTCCTGATGTGTAATTATAAGGTTTCCGTTCCAGCCTTTTGCGACCCTATTTTATGCCCGGTTTTAAATTATTCTGCGACAGTATAGGGTCTGAGTAATGAAATCAGCCTCAAATCTTCATGCTCCTGCTACAGACTTTATAGGGTGACATGAATAACCTTGATTGTTGTTTACTTTAGCTAATTTGCTTTTTGAACTCTGTGGGAAAAATTCCCAAGAGTAAATGACTATAAAATATAACATTCTGTTCCCATATGAAATGTGACCGAAGCCATGGTTGAACAAGTGTTAATCAGTGCTGCATGTTACACAGACTACAAAATCTGCATGTAAAGATGAAAGAACAGCTACGAGTGGCATTTAACACTAACAATTAACACACAGTAGAGTCGCTAACAAAATACCTTGCTAAACACATTTCTACATTATGTCACAAGGTGAAATTCACTTAGCTTTGGGACCCTGCATTAAGAGAGTTCTAGCAGTATTTTAATGTTTTCCAATTTTCAGTGACATTCCTGAATTTAATGCAATACGCAAAGAAATAAGCTTTGAAATATCCAAGAGTACAGAACAAAGAGATAGAAACGCTGAGAAACCAAATTTCTTCAATATGGGGTCCTGAAAAAGAAAAAAGTTTATAAGGACTTAAAGAGAATAGCTTTTACAGTAGATTACACTACATCTATTAACAAGCATGACAGTATCTGGGGTGGGTTTAAAAGCATTTAAACTGCCTATTAGACTATGAAGGACAGTGCTTTATAAGTGCAGTCAGGGGAATCCTAATGTTCCCTAAAAGAGTCCCAGGACAACCTCAGCCATTTTTAATATCACTGTTGTTTCATTCATGAGAAGCGAAGCCCATAACTGAACCTGAAGAGATCATACAGTTCAACCACAGATTCGCTACCCACTGTGATCTCCGCAACTTAAAATGACACAAATAAGTATAGTTGCAATAGATGAATATGCAGTTCTAGTTAAGTCATCTCTTGGATCACAGCAACCTTTTTTTGGACGGGGATTCCTGAAATAAAATCTTTTGACAGACTTAATCTTGAACTTTGCAATTCTGATGTATATTTATCAGAGGGTCCTTTCTAGGCCTAGACAGTTTTGAAAAACAGTGATAAAAAAGATTGAGAACTGCAAAAATAAAACAACTGACAGATCCAATTGACATCGACAAAAAACTACTCCTTTCCCCCCTTTTTCTTTACTTCTGTCATCTCCACTATTCTTTCTTTTTCTCTACCTCTTTATCTCTCCTTATCATTTGAATTACCTATATAAAAGAGCATATAAGCAGGAGTAATAAGCAAATTAACATTCCAATTATTTCATGCCTGTAAAGTAATCTTCATCCCATCTCTTCCACTCCAACCCCACTTGTCCATCTCCATAGTGATAAACTGCGGGGATCCAGGTGTGCCAGCTAACGGCCTTCGCTATGGAGAAGACTTTACGATTGGTCAGAATGTCTCCTTCCAGTGCCAGCCAGGATACAGAATGGAGGAGGATGGATCTCCTGTGAGGATGTGCACCCAAAATGGGACGTGGAATGGGAATATGCCTATATGTACAGGTAAACTGCTTATTAAATGTACTTATTACATTGTTTACAAATGTAATAGTAATCATACAGTACAGTAATCATGCTGTTAAACTAGTGGGGGGTTTATAACAACTTATAAACCCCCTACTAACACTGCTTTGTACAGAGGATGCTACTGGTATAGAAAATGTCCCATGTGTACAGGTAGTACAGCACAACTGCTGTATTCATAAGTGGGCTCTAATCCAACTTAAACCCTTGTATAAGCCTAGCTACATAAAGACTGACGCAGCAGATTCTGCTCACCATGCAGTCAGCGCCTCTGTCAGGAAAACCAAGAAATACAAACAAATCAGAGACTATGACTCACATGTGACATCATGTAATTGCCGGGATTAGTTTAAACTGTATCTGTTACTGGACTTGATTGTAAGTCTTCCGATCAGTCTACCGAGTATCTCATAACTATTTGCATTGGTAAATTTAAAAGGCTGTAAGATTATAAACTAATTTTGAAATCAGTAGTGTAATCAATGATGTAATCGACCAGTCTCCGTCTCTCTTCAGCTTCAGCTATCAGCCACTTTACAGGACCGTGATTTTGACTTTTTTTCCTCTCTCTCTCTCTCTCTCTCTCTCTCTTTCCTCACCCCTCCCTCTCTCTTGTAGCGGTGACCTGCCCGGCTCCCCCTGCCATCAGTAACGGGGTACTGCAGGGCAGTGACTTCGAATGGGGCAGCAGTGTGAGCTACAGTTGCTCACCTGGATATGAGCTCTCATTCCCAGCTGTCCTGACCTGTGTGGCCAATGGCACCTGGAGCGGCATGCTACCGCAGTGCTTACGTAAGTATACACACACACATACACACATATAGACACACTCATATACATGCATACAGATAAGCACACATAACACTACACATACATTTGCACACATGCATTACCAGGCACATGCACACACATTGCCTGTTAGAGAATTCTTTACCAACCATCATTTACAACTGGAGGCAAAATCTACATTTGTCCTTGAGCTACCTAAAAAGTAAGTGCTTGTCAGCAATGTTAGCACCACATACTGAAATGAGATTGTGTGTGTCAATGTGTGTGTGTGTGTGTGTGTGTTTGTGTGTCTCTGTGTATGCAGCCAAGTTTTGTGGTGACCCAAGTACTCCAGTCGGTGGTTTCAGAGAGGGACGAAGTTTCATCTACCAATCAGAAGTGTCCTTCAGTTGTGCTGCACCTCTCATTCTGGTCGGCACAGCAACCAGACTTTGTGAAAGTGATGGTACCTGGAGTGGCACACAGCCGCGCTGTATTGGTAAGTTTAATCATTTGTGTTCTCTTGTCTACCAGACAAAACAGGGAGGCCATTATACAACTAAAAATATTATCCAAATATTTTTGGGATTGCTTCCTTTGACTATCTCACTGACTAAATCATTCAAACCTTGCATATTTATTTGTTATGTGCACTTTTTCCTGTGTTGGCCAACAGAAATCAGTTTAGGGTTCCCCTCATTTTTCATATTCATGTGATCACTCAATCTCAAGTGCAAGAACTTGTGTTGAAAATGACTTTGGGTCTTGGCAGGGCTGGGTATCGTTTGACATTTTTCAATAGTGCCAATACAATAGCAAAACCATCCTTTTTTGTACCTTAGTTTGAGAAATATGAACATGTTTTTTCTGCAAAAACCCTTTATTTATTTCACAAAAGAAGCAAAAAGTTCTCAAATGTTAAATATAGTCTAAACACAAGAAGCCACACAAGAACTGTGTTTAATAAATAAAGTATAGCCCGTATTTGGCAACATTTTATATAAATCATTATCGATCAGATGAGAGAATAAGCCAGCAAGATCATAAATATGACCAGACATTGAACGTCAGTTTTATATACTTGGAGCTACAGATACGTTTTGGTCAGTACCAAAAAAGTATTGAGATTCGAAACCCAGGCCCATAGGTCTTAGTCAACCAACTTAAAATATACAAGGCAAAACATTGGCGTTGTATTTCTGAATAAATAAGTTAAGAAGTATTATACTGTTACTATACTATTTCTCTGTGTTCAAAATACAGTACCAAGGCTTTTAACCTCCACCAAACATTGATCTAAGATTTTACTGATCGTTCCTGAATGTATCCATCATTTATCCCTACATGAGGTGGAGCACAGCCTGATATCCTCAGGCAGGGGTGTCTTACCCACTTCAAAGTCTGGGTCAAAATTAAAAGATGGTGATGGTTAGCCCACTAGAGCCCCCAGACGTTTAAACGATATTTATCAGGAGGTAAAATAAGTATCTTCTTTTAAATAACACATCAAAGCACAATATCACTGACTTGTTTTTTAATGTTCTCCCATTGCTGTACATGTTTTGTTTTGATTAGTATTTTGTATGTTTGTTGTTATTTTATGTGTTTACTTCCCTGACTGAATATCTGTGTGGGTTTAATAACTTATGAAACACGTTATTTAGTTTATGCCAGCCTGCCAGTTTATTATGACTGGTTTGTGGCTCACCGGGGAGCCTGGACTGGTGTCTGATGTTCCCTTGCCTAATGATCATGGCAATTGACCCATCGTTATGGAGCTGACAGCCACATTTCAGTTTACTCATGGGTTTGCTGTGCAGAGCAGCTCCTGTTCTGTCAAAGTTAAAGTTACATAGACTTATTGGAATAATAATGAATAGTGACTGGAGGCTCATCTGAGACAATCTTGTAAATGAAAAAGGAGCCTGAGGAGGACAAGCCTTAAAGGTTTCCACTGATGTTGGTGAAAGTATCACTTCCAAATTGGCAACGCTTCTTTATAAAACTGCTGCTTCTTTCACTGTTAGATAGATTCAATATCTTAGATGTCCTGCATTATACATACAGTAATTATTCAAACTATTAAAGATAGTGTCATTGGCTTTAGCTTCAACTAAAATCGTGGATGACCTGTAGAATTCATAAAATGAAATTCACATTAACTGTTGGCTAAGTTGGTTTTACTGTTAACCCCGATGTCCACTGGATGTGGCTGCATCGTGTTCCGGTTGCACCACAGCTCTGTTGTGGTTCCACTGTTTACTGACAGGGTTTCTAAAGTGCAGTGTCTCCAAGCAGTCTGTTCTTCAGTAGCCGCATTTCCGATCTTGTTTGGAGTTGTTCGGTCAACATTTCTGTGATATACAAGCATGCTGAAAAAATGTTCACAGCTCATTTATTATCAGTATGGTAACAGACACTTACTGTCTTATATGGTATCTGTATTTCCTGAAAAGTGTATATTAGCAGAAGGAAAAGACTTCACAGAATAAGTGACATTCGTTTTTCTATATGTACATACAGTGAATACTGATGAAATGTATCTATAAATATTAATGACTTAATTGCCAATAAATATAGGCATTTATATATATTCACGGGTGAACTTCACGCTTCAGAGACATAAGCTGCTCACACAAAAGTAGACCAGGTGCGTGAAAATAGCTTAGCGGAGGAAAGAGCCACACATGAACTGTGCGTGTGACACTTCAGTCATGTGTACATTAAACATTGGCATCACAACTGGATTGGCAGCCAGGATGGCGCTTCTGCCCTTTGAGAGAAAGGTTATATACAGTAGTGTATCTGTAAGCCATTTAGCCAAAATTCCAATTTCTAACAGTTAACATTCAATGAGTTACGTCTAAAAATTAAGTAGGGATCTTGTATAGGAAGCCCTTTTCAGAAATTACAGAGAGTAAAAACTGCCTCCTCATAAGCGAGAAAACACCAGTACACTCTGTAACTTACAGTATTTAGTAAAAGGCCTCTAGAAACGGGCATCCACATCCAACTTCAAACAAGCTGCTGCTATCCGGGGATTAAGAAGAAAATGAGAAGGGATATTCAGCGCACATTACAAATGGTCCCACTGGGTCAATTCACCACCACGTGTGATGTTTAGAGCACCACTTCACATGTCTGATTCAGAGCAGGTGCTTAAACATAAAGTATGGTGATGAATTATAATAAATTAGAGCTTTTGTATAATGCGAACGGTCACTTGACATTTTTTTCCTTCATAGCACTCGATAAGGCATGCATGCATGCAGTACTTTACGGCTGCTATAAAGTCAAATGTTCCTTGTGAAACAGACAATCTAAAAATAGAAGGCTTGCTCTGAAGTGTTACCTCATTGATGTAAAGACTCAATCTATAACTACTGAAAAAGAAGTGGTTACAGCATAAGTATGCTGCTCGTGAAGGGACGTCTCTCAGTTCTATATCATATAAGTGTGAGACTATGATACACGAGCGTACACACAATCATAAAGTGACTCTCAGCGCTGCTTTATTTTTTTTTTTCTACGGTGGAAGTGAAGTGAGAATGTAATGTTGAGTATTGGGCTTTGTGTGCTTGGGTGATTTATTAGTGTGTGATTGCAACTGTATGTTAGTGTGTGATGTGTGTTACTATGTGCCTGAAACAGAATGAGTTTTGAGCTGAAGCAGCCTGCTCTTTCAATAAGACAGAAGGGGGGGGGGGGCCGAGAGAGATACAGTGACATAGAAAGAGAGAGGAAGAGAGCAGTTAGAGAATGAGAGGGAGAGAGAGGGGTCAGTTAGAGAGGTACAGGAAGAGAGAGAGAGAAGTGGAGAGTGAATCTGTCATTTCGGAAGCTGTATTGAATCGAGCTCTGCGTCAGGATGTGCTCTACATGCTGATGTTCCTGCCACACACACACACACACACACTCTACACACACACAGATGCACACTCAAAGCTGGCCCTGCTTCGTTTTCTGATAAAGCACTACTGCCCCCTGCTGTCCTGCTGTGATATCTATACCCTGCTGTTACCATGACAACAGAGGAGAGGAAAGGAGGACATATAATGCTACGGCTAATCTATCTTTCATTTAGATTTTGTGTGTAATTACTTACACGCTTGTGCTGTTCTTTTCAGAACCGACCAAAACCAGCTGTGATAACCCAGGAACACCACGCTATGGCTCCTTAAACCGGACCTACGGTTTCAAGGTAAAATATCTGTACTGACAAACTAAACTCTATATCTACCTTCCTATCCAAGCAGTTAATTTAGTAACTAATATAGAAGCTGTCGTTATGATAAAATGCAACTTCTCAATCTGTCTAATTACAAAGAAAGAGAAAGGAAGAACAGAAGAATCTTTGAAAACTGTTGGTCTCACAAAACAAGACATTTAAACATGTCAAATTGGCCTCTGGAAAATTGTGATTTTTCACCGTATTTTGGACATTTTATAATCCAAACAAATAATTGGTTAAGTTGTTTTGCAGATTAATTGATTATGAAAATAATTGTTAGTTGCAGCCTTTTCCCAGAATGACCTCATGTATACAACCAAGCGTATTAAAAGGATAGCTACCACAGTATACCATGGAGGTGGTTCATAAATGTATATTTTCTCATGGTAGATATCACTATATATATTTATGACATCAAGTCCTGATTTTTGATTTGATACTTGTAATATTTTCAAGAAAACCAAATATGTTTAATTTAAATAGTTAAAGTTAACTGTTACATGCATTTGCAGTTGCATAGTCATTGCACAGTAATCACCTACATGTCTGTCTGTTTGTATTTTACAGAGGCCTGCTCTTCAAATGCTCCAAATAAATAGACATGTTATGTAATTTTGAATGAGCATTTTATTGTATTTGGTATTTGTCAGAGCAACACTTATTCATCTGCTATAATGCCCCCTCTAATAAACTAAATAAATGACATCTATGTAGCATTCCTTTACTCTGAAAGTCCTCTGAAGGTGTTCAGAAAAAGTTCAAACTCTCTTTATCTTTGTGTGTGTGTGTGCGCTTTTGTCTCACTCTCTATCTCCCCCTCCACAGGTGGGGAGCGTGGTGTCATTTCAGTGCCAGCCAGGTCATTTGATTCAGGGCTCTTCCTCCAGAACCTGCCAGCCTGATCTGACGTGGAGCGGAGCGCAACCTGAGTGCATACGTAGGAAACATAAATCCTATCAACTTGTTAACGCCCATTCATCCTCTGTCTGTCAGACTCTAACTCCAGTGCACAAATTCCTTCTCTACCCTCCAGCCCATGCCTGTAAGCAGCCGGAGAGCCCGCTCCACGTGGACGTGATGGGGATGGATCTGCCTGGTTTTGGCTACACCTTGGTGTACAGCTGTCAGCATGGCTACTTCCTGGCGGGAGGTTCTGAACACAGAGTCTGCAAGAGTGATGGCACTTGGACAGGAAAGATGCCTATATGTCGAGGTAAAAAAAAAAATCCCATTTTTATATTTGAATGTTGTATCTTTATATCTATTTAGTGTGTTTGATTGAAGATCTTGTCCAGAAAAATTAAGTGTGAGTGAACAGGTAGGAGTGTTGATTGTGTCTTGCTCAAGGACACTTTGTCAGCACGCATACTTGGCCATCTGGAGTAGGGTGAGATTTCCTGGAGGGCTGGTCGCTGGTCTGGCAGCACTGATAAAAAAAGATAATACAATATCCCATGGTGTTTCATCCTTCATTAGATTAGCCTGGCCAGGTCCTTACAGGTGAGGTTATAAATTAATCACATCTCATGAGTCCATTTTTCTTCCCCCACCAACTTTACTGCATACACTGAGCTAACAGTGACAGACTGATCATGGTGAGCTTAAACTAAGACCTGATGAAACCTAACCGGTATCTGGTGGAATCCTGTAAACCAAAATGTGTGTACAGTATCATGTGTGTGTTCCCTTACATAATATCCCAGCTTTAATAAAATAAAAGCTTAAATACTCTAAAACTAGGTTGTATTTCTAATACCACTTTTTGCTTTTTGTGCATATTACCGAGAAGTGGGATGATGGGTGAAGTATCTGTGTGTTGGTTGTGGTGGGTCAGTCTGGGTTAAATTTCCAGGTCTTTGTTTGTTTTTTGTTGTTTTGTTTTATCCCAGTCCACCACTGCCTTCTAGTAATGTATATGTCAGCTAACGCAGGGATTGTGACCTATTGACCCTTTATCTGACTTTGTATATGCTAGCATAGAATGCTCACCATTAGGGGGTACTTAAAGTACATCAATACTTGCCAAAACAATCTCACCAGAATGTCTTTTTAGTAGCTGTTCTGGAGCTTTCAGTCATATCACACAATCGTCACCAGGAGATGGTGTTTGCCCAGCTGCCATGGAATTGTAGATGTTCAAATTTCCACTTTTCTGAGCACTTTAAGGACTTCTTGTCCATGTTGGCTTAAAAGTTTCAATTAAAAGTGCCTTCCTGACCTTGGAAATAGTTCTAGACAAGTCAATCTCACCACAAGGTCCATTTAGTATCTGTTTAGCCTTCGATTGTATCACAGAGACTTCCATCAATACTACTGCAAATAGCATGGTGTAGATTCCCAAAGATGTACATGTTATGCCAATTTGTGTACTTTTCTGCACATTAGAAATGCTTGAGCTAGTGTTAAGTTTTTGTCTTATTCATCAAGAAATGTTAACAGGTGAAGGTGTGAACCCCACCTTTGCACAAGGAAAAACTGCAAGCTTCAACTTTGAAATCATTCCACCGAGTCTGGCACCCTTTTGCCCTGAGGTAGCCTTTAAAATTGGAGCACTCTCTGATCCAATTTGAGATTCTAGGACAAATACCCTCTCCCTTGCTTGCCTTTACTTTTTGGCAACAATGGCTGCATCTTGAAGGGATGATAGAAGCTGTTCTGAATGGTCAAACCCAAAGTGTCGTAAGGCCACTTTTAAAAGGATCTAATATGCACTACAATTACTGGTCATGAACTCTGTTTGCATTGCTGTGCCTACAAATAACCATTAAAGGGGATTATTTTGGGTGACCCTTTTCAACACACTTATTATGTGCATGTGTGACTAATAGTGACCAACACTGCATTCTTATTTGGCAATTTGGTAATATAAAGTGCACTCTCCCCTGCATAAACTTAGCTTCATATGATATCAGTTGATGGGCCTGTAAGCTAAACAAGAGGCAAACCAAAACATTTTAATATCCTTTCATACTGTGTCCCTGCAGCTCTGCTCATGTATTTTAATAGCACATTATCTTTCACCCTCTGTCTCTCTTATGTGTGTAGCTGGAGAGAAGAAGAAACCTGTGAAACCAGCAACAGGAACTCCCAGCCCCAAACTAAATGGTCAGTTCTATTACCGTCTTTTCTATCCCAGGCTAGTACAGTCCTGTCATCCCTTGTCTCTTCTTCACTTTTCTTATCTTTTCTATTTTGGTCCAGTTAAGTTTGGTCTTGTCTACTGTAGTTTAATCAATTCTGCTCTGCTCCTTTCCACCCAGCTCTGCTCTGTTCCACCGTGTTGTTCTTCTTGTGTTCTTGTCGATTTTATTGTACTTTACTGCTTTCTATCGTAAATAATTTATTTTTCCTCACTACACATAGGAAGGTAAATTAACTACTATGATGTTCTGCTTGTCTCTGTGCTGACGTTTTGTTCGGTTCTCTTTTTTTCAGCGCTGCTCTGTTGTGATCTGTCCTGTTCTGTTGTAATTTAATAACTCTTTGATTCTCATTGCACATGAAAAAGCTCCTATAGCTACTGTATGCACAAGTTCCACACAAGTCAAAGCAGGAAGCAGCCCTTAAATCTACTGAAAGATTCTGCCTAAAGCCAGGCATGAATTCTTGTTTCTTACTACATGGATAAAGGATTATAACAGTTGGCATAAATGTACAGGCAAAGCAAGAACCTCAATTTATGTGTGTCTACATATTTACTTTATATAATACCAATTAGGCTCATGAGAAACTGTGTGAAAACAAAATTTGATCCCATATGTATTTTTCTGGAACACATTTATTTGGTTTAACTTAACTGCATAACATCTAGATATTATCACTAAAAGCCGCCGAGACTAAACCATCAGTAGAAAATATTTTTTGTTATGCACATATCATCTTATGTAAGTGAAGAATTGTGACTATTGATCAATAGATATTTTTAGCTTCGACTGTTATGAATAAAACCTAGCAGTCAAGTGTTAGCTTTATCTGTAAAAA
The DNA here is from genome assembly GCA_008360985.2 of Macquaria ambigua. Lineage (NCBI taxonomy): Eukaryota > Metazoa > Chordata > Actinopteri > Centrarchiformes > Percichthyidae > Macquaria > Macquaria ambigua. The sequence goes on along the minus strand of VMKM01000462.1, from coordinate 124,010 downwards.
GACATAACCCATGTTAATCTATTTTTTATTATATTGTATTTTATGCTATTTTATTCTGTTCCTTTCTATCTTGTTGAATTCTATTCTGTTATATTCTATTCTGCTTGATTCAATTTAATTTTTTTCTGTTCTGTTCTGTTCTCTTCTATTCTAATCTGTTCTGTTCTAATCTGTTCTGTTCTAATCTGTTCTGTTCTAATCTCTTCTGTTCTATTCTGTTAGATTATATTCTGTTCTGTTCTGTTCATTTCTAATCTGGTTTTTCTGTTCTATAGTTCCAGATGATGTCTTTGCTCCTAACTACATATGGAAAGGTTCATATAATTACCGTGGGAGGAAGCAGCCCATGACGCTGAGCATCACCAGCTTCAACTCCACAACAGGGAGAGTCAACGTTTCCCTTAGCAACGGCAACATGGACCTGCTCCTATCAGGCATGTCAGAATATGGATAATTCTACCCTCCATACTGTATATCCAGTAGAATATGTGACTTTAAATGAGAGGACATGTCATGGTCATACTGTGTGTCATGATTATGTTACAGTACACCATGATGTTGTATTGATCCATCGATAACACACTAAATAAACACCTAGCCATTCTGAGTAATATGGAGCTCCTATCATCAACACATTTACTGAGACTCTTTGATTCATTTGTGCTGTTTTCTAATGGTGTCTGGATTTCTCTACTTTCCTAGAGCTGCCATGCTTCTTTTTAACGTTGTTACTGTACTTCCAACTCACACGTGCACTTATTCACACACAGACCAGGGTCCCACAACAGCGTCAGCAGGGGGTTAAGACCCTATTAAAACACAAATCCTGTTGAAGCTAGAATTGGTTCCTGGAGTAGCAGAGAGCACAAACACCATATCACAAAACCATGCTGCTGTCAGACTTTTAACATGCATCTTCTGGCTTAAAGGAGCAGCTTTAGATCAATAACAGCTAAAGCTGCACTCACCCAGACACCAAAAGGCCAGTGGCCAGTTGAATAAAACTTGAATGTATTTTGTGTAGGTGAGAGTAAGTTTTCCTTATTTAAGCACTGTACTTAAAGGAGTAGTTCGACATTTTGGGAAATACACATATTGGCTTTCTGTCCGAGAGTAAAATGAGAAGATGACATCAATCTTAGGTCAGTGCAGGAGTCAAAATGTGTTCAACCCAGCTTAGCAAAAAGACTGGAGGCATGGGGAAACAGCTAGCCTGGCCAAGGACTTATTGACACTATGTATCTCGTTTGTTTAACCTGTACATGACCAGAAAAATAAAAATGAGGAGTTGTGATATTAAGGGGAGTTACAGTAAGTGTTTGAACCATTTCTTGACTCAACACTAACTTTTTGTCCAAACATGCTGTCAAAAACCTCCCAGTTTTATGCATTTTTTGATCAATGTTTATTTTATTCTACAGCTGCATTCAGATTGCTTTTAAAAAATATTTTGATCTTTGCAATTGAATGATCTGTAACAACCCAGTTATTGTATTCTGATGTGTTTCACTCTGTTATGTTGTAAACCAGTTGTTTATTCTGTCCTCTCTAGGAGTGTATAAGGCTTCTGAGGCCAGGCTGTTACTGCTGATGTACCAGGTGAACTATGTGAACCAGGGAAACCAGCTCAAAGATTCAGCCATCTCTCCAGCCAAAGTCATAGATGACTCCTGGACCATGGATGGATTTGTAAGTCTCAGTGGATACGGAGCAATCAACTTCAGTTCAGTTGAGCTAGATTAATTTAGAAGGCTTAAAACAAAATGTCACATAATAAATGCTTCTAATTGTAGTTAAATCAAAAACACAAGACAAACACTTTTAGTGTACTAATCTCTTTTTTGTAAAGGCAGTGCTGTGAATTTTAATAGACAAATACAGGTCAATCAGAGTGAGACATTTCACTGCTCTGTATTTGGCATAGTGTTTAATCAAAGTTAATTTTGCATTTGTCTTATTTGTTCAGATAATCATTACAAAACACAAGTGACAACTTGTCAAAATCTGATGAATATTTAAACAATATAATAATCAAAAATCAGAAGTATGTCTTGAATTTACACATGTTGCCGTGCTGGCACAAACACAAAATGTTACCAGCCTTTGTCCCTCTGCTTTTACTATATGTCTTTCATGTTTTTTTCCTGTCCTCTTTTCCTCTCCAGGTGTCAGCAGAGCCTGACGGTTCTAGTTACGTATTCCAGGGTTTCATTCAGGGAAAAGACTACGGACAGTTTGGACTGCAAAGACTGGGTAATTGTCTCTTAGATTTAGTGACAGCACCAAATAATGAATGTGTTTCTTGTAAGTCAATTTGGACTATAAATGATAATTGGAAAAATCTGGTGAACTGCTTGTAAGAGCCTTACTAATGGAGAAAGTGATGCCTTGCAGTGGATACAATCACACCAGGGGCAAAAGCTGCTCTTTAGACTCCAATTCATCTTATTGGCTGAACTCCCTCGACCTACATCCAAAGAAGACTGCCATCTCCATCAAATAGAGTTGAAAGCAGTCCCTCTCTTTAAGTTATCAGTAACTGATCTGCAGTGATGCCAAAACTGTCCAGCACATGGACACCAGACTGGCCAAAAACTAAATATTTTGGGGATAACAACAAATTTAACAAGATCTGACCACTTTTCTTTATATTGCATGTCCAAAATTGTGATCCTCCAGCATCCTCTGCTAACAAGATCTCACTTGCAGCTGCTGTGGCAAGAAATGCCAATCCTGTATAGGCTTCAGGGTCACAGATATCATACATACTATACTGTGCAGTACTACTACAACTACTAACAATATAAAGTGCAGCTACAGGAAGACTTTATTTCAAACATGGAACAGCACTGAGGGGAAAAAAGGGTTTTTTTTAGATAACAAAATCACAATTTTGATAATGTTAAAGCAACAACTCTCCTTTTATCATGTGATTCAGTCTAAATGTGTGGACAGTGACGATGTGTTTCCTTGCATGCCACAGGTCTGAATATGTCAGAAAGTCAGAACTCGCCACCCCCTCAGCTTGGTACCAACAGCAGTTCTGTGGCTATCGCTATTCTGGTGCCTTTCTTCGCTCTAATATTCACTGGCTTTGGCTTCTATCTCTACAAACAAAGGTATGTGCTAAAAAAGCCTGAATTCATCCCATTTATAGATATGTCTGTGAAATTTCAGTATTTTAATAGAAAAGAATATGTTCCCGTCACTGCATTGTTACTTCACCTCTTTTTTTCATTACTGTCATACAAAATGTAGAACAGCGTTGTTAACATTTTAAGAAGCTGTCTGATTGATGAAAACAGTACCTGCCTCAGTGGTTTGGTTGTTGAGGTGCTAAGAGACAGTCTAGTCATTGTCTATTGCAAACTGTGCTGCAAAACAATTCTGTTTAGGAGCTGTTAAATTGGATTTTTCAGAGATATGATTTAAGCACAATTGACTGGTGTTCGCATTGTTAACAAATGCAAATAATTTCTGTTCTGCTAATAAAAAAACAAAAAGCTTGAAGAAGCTGAAGGAATTAGTTTTGGATGGGCTGATTGGAATCTCACTAGGCTTCCTAAAAAGCACAACGCTCTCTCTAATCCTTCTTAAAGCTTGTTTACTATGCCTCTACTCCCAAGACTGCATTCACTATTGTCCACTGGCTACCCAGTTAAGTTAATATTAATTGACAATTAGAACAATTTTATTACTCTACTGGTGTATTTATATTTTCTTTACTGTTGTTTTTATTTCACAGAACCACACCAAAAACACAGTACACCGGCTGCTCAGTCCATGAAAACAACAACGGCCAGGCTGCCTTTGAGAACCCCATGTACAACACCAACGCCAAGGCTGTGGAGGGGAAGGCTGTTAGATTCGATCCGAATCTAAATACTGTCTGCACCATGGTCTGAGGATTTATTATCCTCACTTGAACTTAATGACTCAGATATCTTATGGGACCACATTTGGTACAAGGCTGTGGAGGAAAAAGCCGTATGCTTTGACTCGAACCTCAACATCGTCAGCAACATGGTCTATTCATTGATTACAAAAGACCTTCAGTCCCAGTTCAGAAACCTAATCTCCCCAAGCAGAGGAAAAAGTGTCCACTTGAAGCCAAAACCCAGCGTTGGTTCCTTTCACTTACAGCATTTTGTATCCACAAATGAAATTTAAACAAATGTGGACACAAAATGTCTGCTACCTTTGACGGATGCAACACAGCCAGTGCAAACTCACAGTGAGATGTGACATTAAGTGAAAGAAAAGGATAAAACCCAACGGCAAACTATACCGCCTATTATCCATCTCTGACCCTGGTCATGGATAGTTTATAATTTGATTCTAAACCAGACACAGCCATTATACTTCAACCTCTTATTTAACCCCGCTCACTGTCTCTAATACCAGTAGTAATGATTAAGCCATGACCTGCTTGTCGGATATCATGACATGTCACCATAAGCCGATGCTGAAATTTTGTATTTCACACAGAGCTTTGGAGAGAAGGACCCGCTCTCAGCTCTGTGACCGTTAGTCCTTGCCTAGGGAGAGGGAGAGCACATTATCAGTGCTCTGGCCATGGTTATACATCATGGAGATAAACTGCACTACAAAAATGGGTTGATTTCATTTGTACCATGTTGTCTCCCCAACTGTACTGAACAAATCCTTACTGTGAGGAACACAGAGGCAAAATGGCCGCAGATGGGAGAGTGTGACATGAAGAGGATGTAACACGAAAGACACTGTGAAGCAAAGAAAACTGTGTCTGAATATCGTGGTTCAAAACTGACAGTAAAAGACACTGTCACCAGCAGACCATCAGTACACCAGACTGACTAGTTGTGAATAGGAGCCTATTTCTAAAATGACCACGGAATACAACACCCTAGCAACCAGACGGGACAACCTCCTGTCTCCATGACAACCAGAGGCTGGCATTACTAGTCTCTTGTCTTTTTCTATTAAAACTGAATCTAAAACGGCTAATGCTAGCAGACAGTAGCAAAAGTTGCTTTGAAAAGAGACTAACTCCTAAGCAAAGGATAAGGGCAGCCCTGGAGACGGAGCTATAATCCTAACTGAACTGGGATTAGAGCAAAGCAAAACTAAAGGCAGTCTAAAGGGGAGCTAGCACTAAGAGAACAGATGAGAAGAGACTGACTCATCTAATGGATAAACTGCTCCTTCCCATCCAATGGATAAGAGAGGAGGCCGAGGAGACGGAGACAACCCCTGACTGAACTGGAAGTAGAGTAAGGGAGTCATCAGGAGAAAAGATGAGATCTTAACATCCTAACACAGCCAATCAGAGCCTGTCTAACCTGAAATCAACTATTGAGAGAGGTCGGCCTTCCCTCTACATAATGAATCAGATCAGACAGAATATGGCCTTGAGGAAAGATGTTCCTGATCCTGTGAATTTAAATGGATTCTGATGAGAAAGACGCTGAATGGATACAGAGGACTCTGATGGACTTTCAAAGAAAAAGACTTTGAGAAACAGAGAAAGCTCTGGCACTAAAGCACATTTTACAGGAACACTACCTGTCTACCCACTAAGAGATGGACTAACACAGGGACAGATAGAAAGGTTAGAGGGAAACTGACAGGATGAATGACAGACAGAAAAGATGACAGGTACACACGCTAACAGAAATCTGGAGAGACAGGAAGACAGAGAGCAGACAGCTGGTATTTAGACCAACAGTTAGACACACAAGGAGACAGACAGGTTCAAGAAAGACAAGCAGGGTCTTAAGACTGTTGCAGACCATCGTCCATCGTCTCCACTCCACAGACTAACAGATTAAGATTAACAGACGGACAGACACAGAGACAGGCTGATAGACAGGAGACACACGCAGACATAAATTGATAGACAGGCTAAAAGAAAGACAAACAGGGTTGCAGCCCTACGATTGTGGACAAAGTCCACTTTTATTCTGCACTCTGCGAGTGCTTATCTTCTTTCTTTGTTATTGCTGCAGAATCTTCTGATCTGTAAATCTATTGCATATATATTCGGGAGCATTCACCACCTATATTTTTGTGCTATATATTTACCACAGGGGAGGGGCTGAAGGGGAAAGACGGATTATAGCAAAGAGTTTTTAGAAAAAAAAAGAAATATCAGAATAAAAGATATTACAACTATGTGCTGTTCACAGAAGTCACAAACTGTATTTTGGTTCCTTATCTAACATGGGATTGGTTTATTTTCATTTCTTGTGTAACGTGAAGTTCCTCTCCCCATCACTGTCTTTCCCACTGAGGCAATCATGAGTGTCAGTGGTATTGTTGTCATTATTGATGAGATGCAAGGTTTGCCCGTAACAATCATGCTCTTTAAAGTTAACGTTTCATCAAACATTCATCACAGATGGCAGATTTCTAAACCATCAATAGATGGAGTTTCTGCTATAGCTGCAATTTTTTTTTTTTTTTTTGCCCCTTCAATAGAGCTGTTGACCTCTACGAATACACAATTGTCCTCCATAATGGTCACCATTGTGACACAGACACCATTTTAATGATCTGCTGGGATAACAGCACTGTTTTCAAACCTAACTGGTGATATGATGCCGCAGAGATTTGCACATCAAAACTCTGAAATAATGTTGTTTTTTAGCTACAGTTCAGAGATGTCAACAAACACAGTGTTGTCATGGCAACACAAAAGTCCCAGCTCTCAATGGAACCCACTTGTCTGATTACATATTATCTGGTCCTGACTCTGGTTTAAGTTGACATTTCCATCGTCTCTCACGCCTCATGAGAAACGATGGAAAATTAAGAAATAATATTAATAATAATAATGGTGATAATTGCTGATGAACTGCCCAACACGTAGTTTGTGGATGATGACCTACTTAAAAGATGTTCCGACCCACGTAGAACATTTGTGTTGTACATTGAAATGCCAGTTCATGTTTGCATTTTGGTCATACTCTGAGGTGTCAAAAGTACAAAGGATGAATTTGATTTTGGAAGAGTGGCTTTTAGGATGTTTTCTATGAGTTTGTTTGTGAACTATGACTTAAATTGTGATCTAATTCAGTTGCAAAATATACAGGTTTTAACCTTCTTTGTTCAAAAACCCTCAAAGACAAGATCTAAATCTTGAATGATCACCACCACAAGTTCACCTCCAGGTTTTGTGTTACTGAGTCTTGGTTCTGAAGTTTCTCCCTGTGTTAAAGGCGTGTTTGGTCTCACAAATCAATACTGAAATGTCTGAGAACACATGAATTCTGTTTTAGGGTTCTTTTAAATTTTAATTTGCCCTTGTACTGAAATCCACATCAATTAAAAATTGGCGCACAATATTTACAAGCCTTTCATTTTAGGTAAAAAAAAAAATTGTAAAAAAAGGGGGGGGGGGGGTTGTACTACCTTTGGCACTTCCTAATCGCACAGTAGATTTGAATGAATTTTACGTGCGTACATTGCATTTCAAAAGCTGAAAGGCCCTGAATGTCGTTTATTTTAGAAACACTGAAGCTTTCAGATAAACTGACCATTTGGGAGAAGATCTTAAGATTTCAAGTTAACGAGTAAATTCAGACACATAACCGAGGCCGTTGAGACACAATATTTCCCCTTGCTTTTATTTCATAGAAATATAGCCTTGTAATCTCAGCTCAGTGTTCCTTGGCTGGTAGCTATTTCGTTCAGATCTGATCTGCCATCTATTCTATTAAATTTTGTACAGCTGGCACCCTTCACTCTGCTTAGCCCCTGTGAGCCACTGGAGGCTGTTGTTGCACATGTCGTTGGCCTTTCTGATGGTTTCATGTTCCATCGATGAACCACTGCTGAGAGAAGAGAAGATGTTTGATTTTTTTGTGTGAAACCATGCACAACATCCATATGGTAGTGTCATATTGTAAGGGTAGGGCCTGAAAATGCACCATATATTGTACCTATATTAATTGGTCCCCACATGACAGGAATACATGTATCAGTGAGCATGAGTCACATCAAGTGTTTTTCAGCTTTGATGCCAATTCAAAAAAAAAAAAAAAAAAGAACGTGTTTTCTTTGGAAGAGTCTGGTTTAAAGGTTTAAAACTGAATTTAGTGAGTTTGGGTCCTACACATGATGAATACCAGTTGTTTTTAATGAGTCTGGGTGTCAGGGTGAGCGAAAACATTGACTTTGTTTTAAGAACCCCTGCTGTCGTGACCACAGGCACCGACTGCAACCAGCTGGCAGAAAACTCCTTTTAAAGTCATTATTGATTTAAAAGCAATGGTAGCTGCGGCTTCCTTGTTTATCAATGCTGCGACTGTCCCGCACTGCATCGCTATGGTGACATTGTTTCTTATTACAGTTTGGATTGATTGTCGCTGCTGTCGTTGTCGTCGTTGCTGTTGTTGTTGTTTTTTCGGTATGGATCTGACACAGTGCCTACCAAAAACCATGGGACCCTCCCTGTCATCTACACACACATATGCTTTTTCAAACACATACACACACACAGACACACATACATACAAAAACACACACACACACATGCTCCAGCCCGCCCCTTCATCAGAAGTCATTTTTTTCTAAGCTTCAGTCTATTTTGCCACAAGCTTTTCCTACTGACTGACCGCAATAAGACCCATGTGATTTGAAAGACTTAAAGCTGTTCCTGCCTGGGGACATTGGAAATATTCACCATTTGGAAAAAAAAAAGATGAAATATAGAATAAAAAAGTGTTTTGTACAGAAATATATTTTTATGATGAAATTATTTGTAAAATGTATGAATCTATTATGTAAATTTTCAATGCAATGTAAGATTAAAAAAGGCTAATTGCTTTTGTAAAAAAAATGTGTCTTCCTTTACTGTCTTTTTACTGTAAATGGCTTTCTGTAAACTGATATTTTGTAACCATTTTAACTGGTTTATACCAGGGAAACAAAACCTTATATAAAACACCTGAACATACTGTCATTTATGAGGAATGTGCACACTACGAGCTCCAGATTATAAATATATTAAGTCTTCTAAATTGTAAAGTCATGTGGAATTAAAAAATTGCTTTAGGCTCAAATGTGACTGGAAAACTAGTTTCAAAGTCAGGGAATGTCTTGTAGGGGGAATACTGCAGGCACAAAGTGTATAGAAATATATATATATATATATATATATATATATATAATACAGCTATCTCACCTTGAGATGAACTCCGTAAACTTCTTCCATTCATTCGTGGTGGAAGTCCTTATCACTGGGAATGCAACATTATTTTTGCCGCTGCACCCGTGACTGCTGGTCTGACTTTCTGCAACAGAAGCAGGTAATAGGAAAGCAAAATGCAGAGTTTTCATGTAGAAGAGATATTACAAGCTTTGAGATTATTTTAGAGCTTGGATGTGCACGTCTGCATTTTTTCAGGCATTCATGGTGCATCCACATTGTTGTATCGTTATAGGCAGAATGTTTTGGTCTGACACTGAACTGGTTACGCTGTACAGAATCAAATAAATCAGGTTGACCATTACGACTACCCACAAGCCCCTGAACATTTAGTTCAAGCAGACACTGTGCTCATTACACTGGAAAAGAAGATGAGCAAGCTCGTGTGTTCAGGTAAAGCAGTTTCAGTATAAGTTGCTGTAATAGGTGACTGGAAGAGACACCAGTAGCTACCAATAATTTGTACTTAGTTTGTATTTACTGACACTTAGAATTTAATGGCTTTCTTATATCTCAAACAATCACTAACTGGGTCTATAGGTCCTTGGTTGCCACAAATAACTGATAGCAAAGCTCAATACACATTTTCATCTGTGAATACATCAGAATGTACAACTAAATATGTACTTAATGTGGCCCATTTTTATAATACATATCAGAGTGTTGCATTTGAAATGAAAAGTGCTAATGACTTGGGTCTGTTTACATCAATATGAATGTTCTAAGCCCACCTGATAGCTCCCTCCATGATCCAGCAGGTCAAACAGGCAATGCATAAAATTGCGGTAAATTAATCCAGCACTAGCATATTTTTAAAAAAATAGGAGAGCCGGGGGCTGTTCTGTTATTCATCAAAAAAAAAAAAAAAAAAAACCTGATGCATTACCCTCTTTAGTTAACGAGCCAGTTCAAAACATGTCAGCTTTTCTCTTCCACATTTGAAGCACATCATTTCCAGTGCATGCATAATGTCCTGTGTGTTCCTGTGCATACAGAATTTGCATATTGGAAGAGATCCAGCTAATGAAATCTACCACAGAAAAGCCCTAAAGTAAATAGCTGCAAAAAGCCAACAAGGAAAATTATTATTAAAAATTGTGTTGTTTTTTTAACATTAACACATAAGGCCAAGCAGCAAAGTGTTTCTTCACAAAATAGATTAAGATCAACAAGGGATCCGGACACCTGAGGCCACACTCAAATAAACTGTGAATTAATTATGTTTTATAACATCATTACCATGGGAGACGTGGACAAAAGCTTCACTTTCTATAATGAGGAGCAACTTTAAAAAAATGGAGCCCTGTATGACCTTTACTGACCTCTGTTGGTGGCCAGTGGGAATTGCATCAACACTAACTGAACTTTACTCCCTGCTGTGCAAGTCCATGGTACAGTCATTTCCACAGGACTGCCCTGTAACGAACACAGTTTCACAATATGGATGATTAGGGTGATTTTACTCTCCAATTGAAATGTAGGCCCACAATAAACCCAAAATACAAAGCTATATTGACCTACCTTGGCCTATATTTTGGTGAAATAACAAGCCCAGCAGATTTTAAAAACTAGAATTACTTCTGACCTAGCCTACTGTTTTTTTGTTTATAATGTCATTACAATTCAATTATTTTTATTTCACTTATATGCTGTAATTTGGACCATTATCTCCAAATACTGTATTGTAAAGACAGATTGGTTTATGACCTTGGAAACAGCAGTTAGTTGAGAAAAAAATCTCACCACAAAGTCAATTTAGTTTAGCTCTGGAGCTTTTAATCATATCACACGTTCGTCATCAACATGGACAAAAGCCCTGAAAGTGCTAAAATAAATAAATAAATAAATAAGATAAAAATGTGAACATCTACAATTCCTTGACAACTAAGCAAACTGCATCTACAGATGAGGATCATGTCATATGATCGAAACTTCCAGAGCAGCTACTAAATGAATATTGTGATGATTTTCTCAGTGCCAAGTTGCCTTGCTGTTTCTTGAGCCAATGGAGACGTGTCATAACTGCTTGCTCATTTTGAACATAATTTAAATTAATTGTACATTTTTGAATTCGGGAGGATATCATATTCGGCAACCATCTTTGTTTGGCTGGTAAACGGTTTAAAAGTCCTCTTAACTGTGCAGTTGATATTATTAGTAATATGTTTTTTGTTCTGGCAGGATGGAAGAGTTTTTGAGGAATCACGAGTGAAAAGGTGGATTACAGAGAGGCACAAACTGGCCGGTTGTCAGGGTACTTTCCAAGTTGCTATGTAACTACGTCACAATGGCGACTACAGGAATGTTAGTTGCTTCTTGTTGTGGACTCTGGAGCAGCAGGGGGCGCCGCCAAAATGACCTCAAGTTTCACTGCAACGGTGGATAATAACCACTAACATTAAAGTTATCGACCACTCTGAGGTGGATGGAGCTCTTTGGGCTTATCGTCACAATGGTGAGTCAGTTATGACGTTTTTTTTTTTTTTTTTACTGCTGCTGTTGGCTACAGTTGTGGACATGTTTTGTGCTTAAATTGCTTTCACTGTTGCCCTAATTGGCTAAGTTAGGTGACGCACAGCTGCTACAAACTAATGTCGTGTATCTGGTGTAATTTACTGCTTGATTTCTTTAATTGTGTGCCCACGGTTTGTGCTAAATTGTCTTGGTATGTTCAAATGTATTCATGGTACTAATGAGCTAATTAGCATGGTCTGGCCTTGATAGCACTGTTTGCAGGTTATTGTGTTGGAGTGCAGTATAATGTACAGGTGTAAATGAATTTCGCTTGCTGTACAATGTGTCAGATATGACCTGTAGATTTACATTTATATTTAAAACTGAATGTGGGCCATATGGATTCATACAGTAGCATGGTAGCTAACTATTTGTGTGAAATTGAAGGAGACCTTTGTGAGGAAAATTGTTCACTGAATTGTAAGTTATTGTCTTTTGATTCTCATGTATGTTTACAAGTTGGTAGGTGATAGCATACATATTTCAAAAGGGATGCTAAGATAAGTCAAACATGAGAAAAGCCTGACTTCAGTTAACCAAAGTAGATTCAGATTTACGTTTTTTCAACAGAGTTAACAGGATCAGGCTAATTTAATCCTGGTTTAAAGTGCCAATATACATTTACATTTATACCACAACCCGTACATAGAGCTTTTACTTTGACAGTCACATTACACTCACAGGCTTCCCCACATCCAGTTTGGCATTTTTCACTTTAAGACACAGAAGCCATCCATGTTAATTGACAAAGTTCAAGTTCTGTTCATCAAATTAATTTGTATGATCATTTTAAACTCGGATCTCTAGACATGTGCTTGCTCCAGTTTAAAATGTAACTTTTTTATTACATAATTTAATATCATAAAATTTACTACACTTTGTACTGTGAATAGAACCAGACTGATTAACACATTAGTCTTGTTGGCTGAGCTACATTTTACACTTGCCTTTACACTTACAGAAAAGTGGAGCAAAGCTGACAGAAGTTAAGAGTAGAGGAAGTTCATGGAAATAGGTCTGAATGAAAGACGACTGCCTTTGTCTATCACGCTTACTCACACACAAAGAGTTGTGTTGCACATATTTTGCAAGTGTAATTCAACTTCAAGTATCTTGTTAACTGTTTTGTTTTGGTGAATTCTGATCATAGAAGAAATGCAGGTTTGTGTTGCCTTATTTCACATACCCAGGATAAGCTGACAATCTGTATAGCTAGTGTAGTGTGGTGCCCCATGAAGTTTTATGTGGAAAGTCGCCCTGATGTCAGGGTCAGGTAGATTTGGCTCTGCACGTTTTCTTTGAATAATTTGGATTAATGCTGAGCCTTGTAGAGCGATTACAGAGCTGCAGGGTCTGTGGGTGTAACAGTTAGAGCACATTCTGGCACGTGAGTTGCTTAGACAATGCTTTAAATCATTTGTCAAATAATTGTAAAAGGCTCCTCCGTGTTTCTTTCTTTTCTGCTCTCTTTTGAGTGGTTATATATTTTCTTGCTTCTGTTTTTCTAATCTTCAGCCGTGAGCACTATGAAAGAGAGGGACACCTGTAAAATCGTTTGCAAGTTACAAGATTACGTCAGGTCCTAAAACTGTGTATTTTGAATGTTGGTCAGTAATGATATTTAGTAGTATTAGTAGAGATACTTGGATTTGACAGTTGCTTAAATGTGGGGTGTGCTGTATGCAGTTGCTTTTTGCCTTATATTTTATTTGCCTTATGTGGCCCCTAGATGGCACCAGCTGACTTCTGTAACTTCTATTTGAGCAATTCAGTCTGCATGATGCTTTACATTAGGCCTAATGGATTTGAGATTTCACTCAAGATAACAAGAAATATATCTAATGAACCAAAGCAGTTTTTTTTAACAGAATTTGAACATGTTACAGTGTTCTTTTTTGTTTTTGATGATTCAGTTTTCAGGCGTGTTTTTTTTTTTGTTTTTTGTTGCCAGAGCCTGGATGAAGATCAACACTCTTCATCTCTCTGTCCAACTGGAGCGATCTGGCCTGTTTTCTATTCTCTGCTCCAGATATGAGTCAATGAGTTTTTAAAATCAAGATGATTAGAAAACATCTTTGAAGAAAGTTAAGTGGAAAAGAAAAAAGAAAAATGTCCAAGTGACAACAAGAAGAGTCTTGGTAATACTTGCAGTGTTTGATGAAGCAATTGCCCTTGGGTTTTCTTTACCATGTACTGCGCTGTATGTGATCAGTAGATGGAGCCAGCTGACCTGTAAACTGCCTTTACAGTGTGCCGCCAGTACATGGCGTTTGGAGTATATACTGGAAGTGTATAATTATAAAAGATCATGACTAGAATAGCCAGGAATATGTTGGTTTCTGTTCAGAAACACATGCAGCATTTTGATGTATAATTTGTGTAAATTTCAAACTTTCTGATCAGGTATTTAATACCATTCATTAAGATTTGATTGATATAACTCTCATTTTAGATTTAAGTTGGTGCTTACTTTGCTGAACACATTTTTTTGTGCCCATAATCTCAGTGTTGTGGTGGTTGTGCCACAAATGAGCTCTCCGCTGTTACCTGAAATGCACTTGATTGTATTGGCCATTGGGGATCAGTAGATGGCGCCAGCAAACCTCTGAATGGTACCATGCACCTCTAAAAACAAGTATTGGTGATCAGTAACCAAAAGTTTGGATTGTAAATACAGGCATTATCCAAATCAGTGCAAATAATTACTTTACTCAGCATGTCCAAACAAAAATTATTAAATGACTGAATGAGTTGACAAAACACTCAAAACAATAAAGCTTGCAAGGGATACGCCAAATTATGTCAGGTTTTTATAATGATTTCTGATAATGAAATGTCAGTTGAAATTGAAATTTAAGTTATTAATACTGAAGAAAATGGCTATGGTTGGTTAAATCTGTTTTATTATTGGTTTTATTGTTGAAATCGTTTTAAATCAGAGTGGAGACGGATGATGTAGACACTCGCAGACATTCCTGAGGTATTAAAACATGCAGCCATTTTCCCTCTTCAAATACAAATGCTTAAATGTTTCTCAAGAAGAGAAACACAGTAAAACAGTTGATGCACTAATGTAGCATTCTTTGGTATGATGTGTGCGTTTGCGTTGGATTTTTACTGGCCATATGTCGTCAGTAGATGGAGCTTGATGACCTCTGATACTTCAGATTCCTGTACCTGCAGTCGACAGCATAAAACACACACAGATAGTGTTGCTGAACTTTAGTGAGTGCCGTTTTCGATGAAGCACACTTTGTTTGGAGCAACATTTATTTCTCACTCCGGGGTAATGATGAGAGAAGAAGAAAATGCATTGAGTTATTTTAATGAATCAGCCCCTTTCTTGTAAAAAATCTTATATAATTTCTATTCTGCAAAATAGATTCAAGTAGAATTTACACAGAGAAAGTAGTTTGGTTATTCAGTGTCTGTTACCAAGAACTGACTTTTTCACCTTGCTTAAAACCTTATTGGACTGTGCCTTCTCTCTGCTCGTGACAGCGAGGGGACAAAGAAGAGCATTCAGCCCGCTGTGTGTTAGTCAAACTGGGACAAGCGGAGGCTGCAGGGTCCGTGGGAAAGGATAGTGATGCAGTGAAGCTCCTCGAGAAGTCCTTCCGTGTACGAAGCCCTTGTGTAGCCATGTGAGTGTAGAGGAGAGCGTTGAGAGGGTAATTGCAACAAAGACAAAGAGAGAGGCCATAATTTGTCCCCCACTGCTACACAAGAGAGAGAAAAGCTGGTCAGGGATCAGGTTAACAGATTTCAAGGATGTGAATGATGTTCGGTTTAGGATATAGCTGTTTTTATTTTTACTTTTTTGGTTATAGCATTTTGTTGAAAAAGAAATTGTATCCAAAAGATATTAATCCATTATTGTAACCTGCTGAAAGTAGTAAATACAATACAGTTTTTAACAGTAAGAAAAGTAAAAGATCTTGATAATTTGTATTTTAAGATGCATGGCTTGAGCATTCCCTCTTTCACTACCATCTCTTGCAGCTCCTCTCATTGGCTCTGAAATATATGAAACATACAGCCAAACACAAAAAAAATATGACAGTACAACATGTTTTCCTCTTTCGCTGCTTGCTTTGTCTCTCATCTCTCTCCTGTAATCACTGAAAGAGTCTCTGTGCTTTCTTTGCCTACTCTTCCTGTATTTTCTCTTGCAGTATCCTGGAATCTCAACTTCCCCCTTTGTGCTTTCTTTCTCCCAGAGACAGTATACAGCTTCAGTAGTACCAGAATAAATGAATACATACATGCCAACACACACACACACACACACACACACACACACACACACACACACACACACACCCCAATCAGATCAATGTGGATTGCTGATCGCCAGACAGAATAAGGTTTGCGCATCCAATAGCCTGAGATTCTTTTAGGAAAATGAAATTAAATAGTTTTTTGGATATATATATACCATATATATATATATATATATATATATATATATATATATATATATATATATATACTATATATATATTAAAAACTGACCAGCAATTCAAGAGTTTTGGCCAAATCACTTTGAAGCGTTGAAACTCAAAATTTCATGCCAGTGTAGTTTAAACGATCATCACTTTTCATTCTTTTGTCAAATATTCTTTTTCCAGAGCTGTTTTTATTATCCTCTCATTTGAAACCGGAGCTTCTGAACTGTTTTCTTCCGATCACCCGGCCAGCTTCCCGCAGTCTTCCTCCTGTGACAGAGAGCTTTCCCAGATTTCTCCAGCTTTTCGGTCTTGCTCTCAAATCAATCTGGGATTAGGCTTGATTACATGGATACCCCTTTGGGACGCTTTATTTCAATGAATTAGTTGAGCGAATGAACAGAACTGCAACAGAACGGTATTTTGTAGCAGCCACATAAATTATGCATAGTCTGTGGATATCGCCCAGCCTTGATCATCTTTTTTATGGTTTGCATTCAGAGTGAGAGAAATTGTTAATTGCCAGCCTTGTCACATATAATCATGGCTGTGTTTGATGTACAATAGGGACGCAGTCTATATGTTGGTTATTTATTTATGTGGTGATGGAGATGCTGTGCGTGATGAAACGGAGACCTAGAGAAAATGTTTGTGTGGTGTTTTATGTTTTACACTACATGGTTATTGCTAGAATCGTGCCAAGCTGAGCAAATAAGAAAAAATGCATCGATTGCACAGAAACCGGGGACTTTGTGCATTTCATCCTGTATTAATAAGCCTTGTCCGTGCAGCATATATACAGATCCTATATATTGTTTTGTGTTTTATGTGTTTGTCTCTCTTCTGTTTCATTCTCTTTCTATGCCCCATCTTGTTCACAGCCCAGGTGACGTTTCAGTGGTGTAAGATTAAGACATAATTGTGCAGCAGAGTAGGAAAACTGCTCCTTTCAATCCTAAAACAAATCTTGCACACTTGCAGTTGAGTTTGAGGGGCTCCGTAATGAGTAATAAGCAGTGTTAATGTGTTCTAATTGAAGCTGACCACACAGATAGTGTTCATGACAGTGAGAAAGCTGTAAATGTAGCTTCATAGCTGGTTAAAAGCAGTTAAACACACATATTTTTCCCCAGATGGAAATAATTTCACTCGGGGCATAATTAGATTTAAACGCATTCCTGAGTTATTGTTAAAAGCATCCGAATGTTGAAATATGATTGACAGGGGTGCATAAATCTGTGATCAGCGTGCCCCGAGAATCCAGTGAACGCGAGGGCTTGAAATATTTAAAAATGCAAATTGCATGCAACAATTTGCATATGGCAGTATTTAAAACCGGTGTCCTTGCCTAAAGAGGGTTTTGTTGTAGACAAAGAGAGGGATTATGGGTGGACACCCACCCGTGTTGTGATCGCAGCGCCATTGGTCAAGTCAGATTCCTGTAAACAATAGGCTACTCAAGAGGCTTGATGGTGTATTTAGTCAAACATGTACAGTGCTTTGAAGTGCTGTGACTAAATGTAAATTATCATCTGCCTTAGAGGCTTTTGCAATAATATAATCCTCATCTTCTTTGCCCTTGAAATGAGAAAAATCAAGGATATGAGAAACTTTTATTGTGTTTAGATGCTTAAACAAATTATCTTTTTATATGTAGCCTACTGTTTTTCCCTGTCCAGATAGATAGATAGATAGATAGATAGATAGATAGATAGATAGATAGATACTTCTCATCAACATAGGTAATCGATTAGCATGACATGCTCAGCCATGTCCTACAGCGAGGGGCTACAATGTTAGATTAAATGCCGGCCAGATCCTCATCAGGAAAAAAATCAATGGTTGTTGTTAAGGGCGAATAGTGTCAGAGGGGGTTGGGGGATGGAGGACTGTAGAGTCACTTTACATGGTGTGTCCTGGGCTGTTTGCACGGTGGCGCCTGCTTGTATTGACCTGGATAGGAAGCCTGGGTAAGGAGGAGGAGAGAGAGAGAGAGAATTTGTCACCATAGTTCTCCTTCACTCCCAAGTACCCTGTTCACTTACACTGACTTTGGATTTCTCACTAATGATCATGCAACTCTTCGCTGAGCAAAGGCGCCGCAGAGGAGGTAGAGGAGCGCATTCATGTGCAAATTTCCACACTTGTCATCTCGGCCTCATTTCAAATTTACAATCGAATTTAAGTACGTGAATATCGAATTCCTAGACTTGAACTTTTTCTGTACACTTTTTCAAGTTGTTTTACCAAAATACAGAACCTGAATTTAAACACTTTAGAAAACCAACCAACCACTTAAATAAACAAATACCACCAAATATGCAAATTATATTGTGATATTGTTAAAATGTTTTGTATTCATTTTGGGCAGTTTCACTGCAATTACAGCAGCACACTGATGCAGAGGTACATGTTCATGTCTTTAAACTTTTTGAAAATGTTTCAAATCAAAAGTGTGACATTTAAAAATTATGTTTTATGTGAGCTCATCCACATTTTATATTTTAACTTACTGTAAGCAAGCTATTACAATTCAAGCAGCTTACTTTCTCCTGTTTTACACACAAATCATTCCCATCTGAAAAAGGAAGTTTATTGCATCATTGGAGTTCATTATGCATAAAAACATACATTGTGCTGCATGCTGTGCACAACTGAACATCAAACACATGGGAAACACATTTATTAGCGTTTTGGTGAACTTATTAGAACATTTTAACATTATTGATTTATTTTGTTGCCTAGAAAAAAGGCTGCAATTTCCTCATATAAACACTAAAGAGCTAAGCATCCGCTCCGTTGTCCTTTCTTTCATGGAGCAGAAAGTCAAGTTTAAACTCCATCTGTCTTAAAACCCAGTGTTCATGCTCTACTTTAATATATTTATGTATTTGAAGAATGGGAATTGACCACCAGTTTCTTTGTCTTCCAGATGTTGAATTAGCCTACAGATGGTTGCAGACAATTACAGGGGAATTCACACTGCAAACTTTCATTGGTTCTGTATCGATCACCTGCAAACCTCACACAGCTACTCTAAATCCCTTGAGTGTTTGATATTAGTCTAAAAAGATCAACTAAGGAATTGTTTGAGCACAGCGGCTGAAAGAGACCAATCAGTAAACACTGGAGAGCGGTTTAGATGACGTCAGCACTTTGTACTTAGTGATGACTCTCAACTCCCAAGCCTTGAGAACAACTAATTGAACTATAGGCTTTGTAGAACACAAATAATGCACGATCTAATGACTGCATCGTCTTTTTGACACCTTGAAATTATTCATAACTGATTTCGTTGGAAAGTTTTTTGCTACTGATTCCAGTAAAGCTTTTCCAGCTTGAAAACCTGTAGTAAAACTCAAGAAGTCCAGTGAGTGGTGTATTTCATCCAGTCAGGAGCAGAAAGGGTTCATGTTGAAGTCTCAATGAAGAAAAGCACGTATTAATACTTTTAATACTTCAGAAGCTGATCCAATCATCTGCAATGTACTTTTGGTTCACCACCATTAACACCCCTAACGCAAGTAAATGCCTGCTGAGTCTTACCAGACCACACTGAGCCGAGTGACATTTATGGTCTGGCATGTGTGAGGATAGTCTCCCGCAGCTACAGTGTTTTGAACACATAAGTCATGTGCAGTTGCTGCTCGGTACCGCCTGTCATAATGTTGTGTCATTTCAGCAAGTAGACACAGCTAGCTGGGAAGCACTAATTAGGTAGCATTAAAACTAAATAAACAGCAAAAAAAAAATCCATAGTATTATTTTGGAGCCTACGGTCTTTCCCAACCATGAATGGAGCCATTCTTCAGTCCAGTCAATGTTTTAAACATGTTTTAAAAAAACAATGAATATCCAGTGAATTTGGAAGAAAAATAACTGGGTGTATTTACTTTTGTTCCCCATTTTGTACTTCCCTGGCAGAACTGCTATCTGCAGAACAAAGTGAACAATCAGCAGAACATGAAAGAGAGGAAAGACAGTTGCAAATCAAAATGCTTTATTGTTGATGACATCAAAAAGTTCAGCACTGGCAGTTTTTTTTCTTGCTTGTTCTGCTCTACAGGTTTTATGTGGACTTCTGGTGGTCCAGTGATTGTGTTGCATCTCTGAACTTACAGTTCTTCCCTTCTTACTTGACCGTATGGATACAACCCAAAATAAAAAGTGGCATGATCCATAGTAAAATCTGAACTCTGTGGTGCAAAAGGGAATAAGCAAGGAGACATTAGAATTCCCTCAGGTGCCCAAAAGCTACTCTGCAGCGTGTCTGACACACTGTAAAAGGAGTGGGGTTTTTTACCATTAATGCCCTGTTTTGCAATATTGCCATTAGTTCCTGGTGGGAATCAAACAGGGCATGCTGCAACCTTAGTTTGAGTTTTTAACATTAATGTGTGAAATTCAACACAATTAAGCAAAACTGCAGATTTTAAGATTTTTGTTACTAGATAAAAGCAGTTAAACAGAAGTAGTCAAAATCCGTCACATAAAAATCTGTTTATGTTGACTTGCAGTGCAGTTCAAGTGCAAGCTGCCTAACAAAATTCAGCTCACTTAATAATACTGAGTACCAGCATGCAGACATTAAGAATCCCCCCATGAAACAGGACTGCCTACCACCTGTGTGAATGTGTCTGGGATGGATAAAGCTCTGTGATACATATTGTTTATCACTATCTTTCTTTTAGTGTTTACTTTTAGACATTTTTGTTGTATCCACACTATATTTTGAAATGAGGTTCATATTGTATTTTCCTTTCTAACTGGCTCACATACTGAAACATGACAACACCAAACCACTCAGTTTACTGCAATCCCTCTTTTAGTAAACCCTTGAAGCATTCTAATCTAAAAAAATAATAATTTATGAGTTGTGAATAATTACTTAGACCCTCTCCTATAGGTCTTCTTTAAGGCAATCTCACACTTGAATGTGTATCAGCCACCTACTAACAGAACAGTGGAAAAATGGTCTCATCATCTCACAATGTATTTTTCTTTTACCCTGCTCTACACACCTCACACCCCTCTCGACTCCGCGACTCTCAAGGACAAAGAGGGAATGACTTCACTGTTTTGCTGGTGTGTGTCTTGTGTTTCTGGGGCAACAGGGAGATTATTACTGCAGCGAGAGCCCTAGGTGCTGCTGGTGATGCCAGATAATTATGCATAAACAAACGAACCTCCAGAAAAGGTGTGCTGCCAAGGCTCTCGGGCCATATCAAATGGCTGAAAAGTGAACCAATAAGAACACAAAATGACTGTGTTCTTATTGGTTGCATAATTAGAATTTTGAATTAGTGGTAAATAATATACAACTAAATTATTCTGAGGCTTTGGCAAGGTTTCCTTATTAGTTTTTTTTAAATTTTGATAATAAGGATTTGGTTGATTGCAAGTGGTGTGCACCATTCTCCTCTTACTGCAGATACATTTACAGTCATCCTAAAGTAGACGTCAGGTGTCTTTACAAGATAACACAATAGGTATTGCCTACAGTATAAAACTATATACTTTAATATTACATAAACTTATGACATTATGCCTCCAAATTAATGAATACTGTAAACCTTGTTACATTTTTATAATTTTTCTGGTGCAGAGGGGGTGTATGTTGTGGTACTCAGAATATTTTCTGACTTTTAAAAGCTTGTAGATTATTTGAACTTGTTTTGTGGTTTTAACTTTTTATATTAAAACTTCATTAATTAAGATATAATTTTCAGTACAAAATAAAAACGAAATCAATATCCATGGTTCACATGATGCAACACATTAAACCCAGAGATGTCATTTTCCTGAAGAAGAAAAAAAAAATTATACTTTTTTTCCAAAAAGCAGGTTTTCCTCAGTGTATTATCTGTTAATTGCTAAGACCGCCTGTAGTTTATTCAGCTATACAGCAGGGCAAATTTGCAAGACAAAAACGCAAGACAAAGAATTAATACATTATATAGTGACAAAAGTGCTTAGGGTAACTCATACAATTTTTTTTTTTTATGATTGTTTAAAAGAGTAACTCATAATGTTGGGAGCTCCTCAGGGTTGACATGTTTGAGTCATGAAACAATCAAACGTAATATGACATTTTGAAAAAGTGATTTAATGTAATCTTTTGCAAAAAAAAAAATTCTGCCATTTGCCTTTTTCATGTTTTTACTGGCAATTAAGGTCTCGCAGTATGCATAGAGTGTTTAAACCTGCGAGTCAAGTGAAACTGCTGTGAAGTGCTTGTTAACAAGTGATTTATGAGTCTGGCTTATTACTGGGAGATTTCATTGATTTGTGGAAATTGCCCACCCCCGGTTATTGTGTGCTTTTCACAGTAGAAGTCAGGAGGTTGGTCAAAACTGATTTACTTAATGTTTAATGAGTTTTGTTATAAATCTTGCAGTCACAAACACGTAGACGGGCTCCATAGTGTAGGAGGGAGGAAGATGCAGTGACACATCCATACAAACAGACCGCGGAGAGTTTTGAAACACCCAGAGAAAACCTTAAAATCATCCCTCTCTTCTCACTACCCTGCAGTTTGTACCCTCCAATTTCCCTCGCCGACTTCATGCTTGCTTTGTCCAGGAAAACTCTTCTCCTTCATCGTAGCGTGGGGGATCTCCAGATAAACCAAACGATAGGCGGAGGAGGACCCGCTGGGGTGTGGGATTGCTTGTAGAGAAGCACCCGAGCGCTCGTCTGCAGGATTTGTTTGACTCGGGTAATTGAAAGTGTTTTAAACTATTATAGCAACTGGAGGGCTTGTTTAACTGTCGAGCTGCCAGTCAAGCGGGTGGGCCAAAAGCCCGAGCCCGTCAAGGCCTGTCAGTCAGTGGAAACGAGAAGTGTCGGCTTAATGGATTTCTCCACACCGCTCTGTCTACGCACCCAGCAGAGCTGGGAGGGAGGGGAGGGGGGAAAAAAAAATAAAAATCAATGCATTGTCATGTGTGAGTGTGTGAGCCATCAAACGACCAGGTGGATTGGAACTGTATTTGCCTTGTGTCGATGTTGAGATGCAACACGGAGTGAGCAGGAGGTGTTGGTTTGAGTGCGTGTGTGTATTTGTGCCTGTGTGTGTGAATGCCTTGCCTGTATCTCTCACACCAGTCTGCATGTGTGTGTGTGTGTGTGTGTGTGTGTGTGTGTGTGTGTGTGTGTGTGTGTTGCAGTTGCCTAAGAGGAGCAGGCTTTCTGAGATAGACAGACGTTCCCGGCCTGTCTCTAGGGGCTTTTGTTGTGATTTGAGGTGTAAGAGGGGTCACATCACCCTCAAAACAAGTTTGCTTTTCATCGTAGTCTGTCCACAGGTGAAAAAGCTGTCTTTTGTCTGCATATTTGTTCTGTGGTTTTCCCCATGTACACTCATCAGCACAGACAGACACTTATCACTATTTCTGGCCCACTGAACCAGACATTTTTGTAAGTAAATGTCTTCATATATTCTTAATGTTCTTATATATTGTTATCTGCAGTAACAATAAACCGATTAGTTGGTCGACCGAAAATTAAAAGTCCTTTTTTTTATTTCTAGCACAGTGCTTAAGACTCCTCTGGTTTCAGCTTCTCCAATGTGCAGATCTGCTGATTTTCTTTGTTTTATGTGATAGAAAGCTGAAATTCTTTGGATTTTGCAAAAACAGACAAAACAGGATATTTGAAGACATCACCTTGGGCTTTGGAATGGACATTTTCACAGTTTTCTGATAATTTTTATAAACAAGTAATCAAGAAAATAATCTGCAGAATAATTGAATTGTTAGTTGCAGCTCTATAGATGCTAATGATTATTTTAATTATTTATCTCATTAAACTATTGGTTCTTTTTTGATAAATTGTTAATTCAGGAAAATATCAGAAAAAATGCCCCTCACAGTTTCCCAAACCCCTGGGTGACGTCTACAAAGAGCTTGTTTTGTCTGATCAACAGTCTAAAACCTAAAGATATTTCGTTTTTGATGATAGAAAACAGAGAAAAGCAGAAAATTGTCACATTTGAGAAGCTGGAACCAATAACTTTTGTGCCATTTTTGCTTGATGAAGAGCTCAAATGATTAATCGATTTAAGAAAGTTGTTGTTGATTGACTTCCTGTTTATCACCTAAATCTTTCACCACTATTCATCTATGTTCCGGTATATGTGAGAGAAGTTTCCTTTCTTCTAATCACAAATGGCCCCATAGAAGAAACAGCTTTTCTGCAGTGTGGAAATAGCAGTTGTATTTGATGTCAACATGTCACAAAATATTGGTGCTTTAAAGACACTATTGTAGAGGCCATTTCTGCCTGACGCTGCACTGAATGATTGCACTCATTAGTAGCAGTGATATGTGTTAGTAACCGCAGAAATATGAAATCCACACCACAGGCAAGCAGACAAAAAGATCTCACGTTTAACCATTTTAACAGTGTAATTTCCCATACAGTACTTGCAGTCAAACCTAAACTGGTGTGGGAACAGAAGAAAGTGGTTGGCTGATGGATGTCTTTCCAGTATTGCAAGGTCTGCTACAAGGCACAGACACAACACAACTAAAGCGTTCACACACAGACACCTTGCACTCGCCCCACCTCGTGAGTGCCTCCGAGATGTATTTATGTTATCATTCCTAGTCTTGGTGGCAGCGAAAGGCTGTCGTGGCACGTACCTTCGCTTCATCTCAATACCACCTTGTGTGATTTATAGCCAGCAGATCCGGCTCCAGCGCCATCATTTTTAACCGCCCCGTCTTTTATCTCCACCAAATGATCGTATTAACCACCGCCAAAGACTAACACAAGGCAGAAGGAGATGTCTGTGTTGAGCTAAACCAGACTACCCTCTGAAAGGCATCAAATCATTTCACCATGTTGAGAGCAAAAAGTGGTAATTACTTGTAATTGGGGCTTCAAATTTTTCTCTCGCTCGTCCCTCTTTTGCTAAATTGGATGATTTCCTTTTTTTTTTCTTCTTCTGGAGGGATGATAGATACCTCAGAACCTTTGAGGGGAGCCAAAATTGAAAACAGTTTTTGTTCCATTTGAAATGTATCATTGTTAGTGTTCTTCCCTTTCACATGCTTTCACACACGCACTTACTTGCGCTTCCTCTAAGCTTTGATATGTTTGAAAGAGTCATTACCATGCTGTTACATTTTCTTTTACGTATGACTGCTCTCTGTGTTATTTTTAGAGCTGTTTTTATGCGTTTCTGTTAAAACGGACACACATCTCTTTGCTGTTTGTTTGTATCCATCTCTGCAAGGCCAAAAAAACACT
Organism: Macquaria ambigua; assembly: GCA_008360985.2. Classification (NCBI taxonomy): domain Eukaryota; kingdom Metazoa; phylum Chordata; class Actinopteri; order Centrarchiformes; family Percichthyidae; genus Macquaria; species Macquaria ambigua. The sequence continues at coordinate 98,603 of VMKM01000462.1, read as the reverse complement.
ACGTAGTCAGTGTTTCCACAAGCGTCCCCCACCAGGATGTTTATGAGCAATAACATGGCTTAATATTTGCAAAGTTGAGTGTACAAAGCTGTGTGCTCTCAGTGTGAATGGTTTTAATGTTCATACTAATGGGCTGCTCTGTGGATCAGTTGGCAACTTGGTGCAAATTCTGCTTTTACAGTGTTTTGTGTTTGATTCCAAATCATGTCTTTTGTTGATCTTCCTAGGGCTGCAAATAACAATTATTTTCATTATAGACACATCTTTATTTTTTGATTAATAGTCTATAAAATGTCACAATTTTCCAGCGCCCAAAGTTACGTCTTCACATCACTTGTTTTGTCCAACTGACAGTCTAAAACCCAAAGATACCTAATTTACAATGCTATAAAAAAGTGAATTCTCACATTTGAGAACCTAATTTTTCTTGACAAACAACTTAAATGATTAATTATCAACATTGTTGCTCATTAATTTCCTGTAGGTTGACTAATTGATTAATTGACAAATTGTTTCAGCCCTTAGATCCTCCCCGCCTCTCTGTTTTCTAACATTTGAGCATAAACTCTACAGTGCAACAAGTACGAAAATAATCGCAGCTGAAGAAGAGAATCACTCCAACTTGATGAAACGCGACTCAGCAAACATGTTGTATTAGTGGTAACATTTTGTACCAATAATCCAAGTTCTGTCTGAGCGATGCAGTTCTGTCTGGCCAGCAGAAATTTTTAATTAAGTCAAACAACTTATTATAACACATAAACAGATGGTTTGGAATTTGCAATGCATGAAATGTACATAAACATTTGTAATTACTGTGAATACGTCCATGTTTTAACACATGCATAAATAATCAAATTATTTGAACAGGATTTTGAGTGGGAACTTGCTCTTTTGCAGAAGACTAGGACTCAAATAATTGCTGTACTGCTCATCTTCCTGCGTAAAAGAAAGACAAGGAAATGAGTAAAAGTGGGAGAAAAAGGAATGTGTGGCAAAATGAAAGCAAGGAAGGAAGACAGCCAAAGAGTTGACGTAGTGCTGGAGGAGTATTTCTTTCTTGTCTGACTGAATCAAGTAGTGGTGCCTCAGCAATATTTTAATCGTGCTCTCTAGCATGGAGTTGCTGTTGTTACTACATGTGTGTTCCTCTAGTTCACACATTAACACACACAATGAGAGGAGTTGTGAACAGTTGACCTTGTGTAACGGTTTTGGATTATAAAGCTGAAGCTAGAGGCAGACAGTATTCTGCGCTGGTGTGAAACTAATAGTAAAGAACACAGAGGTTCTACACTGAGTAATGCAATTTGACCTTGTCTATGAGATGACGGTCCATGAATAATATTCTTCTAAGTACGGCTCTGGCAGAACATCTCGTCGTGACCCACTTTTAGGGTCTCTGCTCACCAGCTGAAAAACACTTTTCATTGACAATCGGGGGAAAAAAGCTAAAAAGACAAAAAATGTCAACTTTGTAAAATCTCCCTGAATGTAACACTAAAGTAGATTTCATTTATCATCTAATATCCGCTTTGGATGATGTGATGATAAAAAGTTAAAAGGAAATGTTCAAAACGGCTAAGAGAAACCCCCCTTCAGAGGAAACAGGAATGGTTCTTCTGTATATTTGATACACCGTATGGCTGTGTGGACATCATCGTCTCTCACTCTCCATATGCTCAGTCTCACTTTTTCCTCACACTGTGTGACTGTGTGAGGCGGAGGGTAAAGACCTCGCTGTGTCCTGCCAGCAGTGGAGACATCAAAAGGACCTATTTGGCAGAAGTTAGGGGGCCTGAGCACATAGGATTGCAGCAGGAATAACACAGGGTGAGATGTTATTATTAGAAGGCTGATTTAGGACTATTATGGAGACGCTCTGTGGGGGTTTCAGTGCTAACCACCCTGACGCACGCACACACATGCGCACACATAAGGCATATACCATTTACATATGGATCTCACTGGCGCACATTCATAAGAAGAACTTAGATAATACACATGACAACATAGCCTATGTTGTTGGCTTAGATTCCCAGTATGGAGGAAACACTGCAACACACACACACACACACGTACACAGGACTTGGAGGGAGATAGATTTGTACACTCAAAAGGGAGGGGTGTGAGGTTGTCTGACGGCGAGTAAATCACATGCGACAGAGCCCAAACTCAGCCGAGGTGTGTCTCTTGACATGGTGTGATGGGGCGTGCCCTAATGCATTACCGTCCACCAGGGCTTTGTGTATGTGGACGCCCATATGTGTATGTGTGTGCAGGCAAGCATGTGTCTATGTATGTGTGTTTTTTTGTGTATGCATCTGGGCCCTCTTTACTGCGATGTTGTGAGCAGCCAATCATTTCTTCCAGTCTAATTAGCACACATGTAAATTCAGGGTAACCGTGGAGCTCATCCAGGGACAAGCAACTCCGACATGGCAACTGTTCACCATGAGGGATGGGGGGTGGGGGGATGACTCTGAATGTGTGTGTGTGTGTGTGTGTGTGTGGTTCACTGAGTTTACACAAGATAATACAAGTGTCAGAGGGGTGTCCACCACTGGTGACCAATGAAGGGCCAGTCTGTGTTGTCACAGAGTGCTCGTGTTGGACCCCCCGCTGCCACTCACTGTCCCTGACCCTGTTCAGGGCACTGTCATCATCATCACCACCAGCAGCCACCAAGCAGATTTTTACTTCTTGCTATGTCAGACGTACTGGACACAGACCAGCATTTGCAAAAAATAATAAGCTTGGGTTGAGTCAGGGTGAAAATTAGTCAAACGTTTAGATGAAAATGTTAAGCTATACTGCTTTAATGTCAATACAAAAAATTCTACACTCAAGCTGTATTTTACTTTCAGGCTAGAAAATCTTTTTAGATAAACCTTTATTAGTTTTTTTCTTTTTTAAAGCCCCATGTAATGATTTATTCAGCTATAAGAAATTGCACAACTCTTCCGTATCAGACACTGTTAAGGACACACAACTGCAAACAGGGGTTGGGGTGGGTACGTATCACACCTGATGTGAGAAGACAGTGTTTCCTCGTTGGCACCTGGGGGAGGGGCAGGAAAGGGTGGAGGGACGCTGGATCAGAGGGGATAACGACAGGAAGAATAAACACATGAATAAATAACAGCAAAAGGCAAACAGAGCCCAGCCATCAGTCCGATTTGGCCGAGGCTTGTCGCTCGCTTGTTCACTCACAGCTGGGAAATTCACGGTAACTTGGTTTGGTCGAGGAGGGGGAAAAAAAAAAAGTCTCTCCGAAACATTGGCCTCACCTCGATGTCGGCGGCCAAATGCATGTGGCAGATGTCAGCATTCAGATTTTTCTCTCCCCATAGTGTTGGGTTGCGGCAAGGAAGGAGCTGTGGGGTGTTGTAAGAGTGTGTGCATGTGTGTGCGTTTGTGCATGCACTGTATGTCTATTTGTAAATGTATATATGTGTGATGGTGTGGAAGAGGTCAAACAAAAGAGAAATGATATAACTACAACTAGAAAAGGCTGCATATTCTGAATAAAAGTGTGCTCGCAGCTGAAAATGTGTTATAACATTTGAAATAGTTGAAATACTGAAAGAAGATGAAGTGGCAGGCGAAATACAATTCGTGAAAGAAGCTGAAATAGCAGTGAAAATAGAAGTGCTGAAAGACATTTCAGTTTAAGTAAGCACTGAATAAAGTTGAAGTGTTCATTTAAGTCTTAAGCGCTGATGAAGTTGAAGTATTGGTTGAAATGAATGTGCCGAAAGGAGTTGAAGATTCATTTGAAGTTCAAGCGCTGAGAGAAATTTAAATCGTTATAAACTGAGCGGGAAGTGTCAGCTGAAGTGTAATCACTGAAAGCAGATGAACTCTCACTTAAACAATAAAGGTGAAAACAGTTATAATGTTGATTTTTCTTTCTATTTTATTATTTCACATAATTTGTAACATTATGCACTAATAGTTAAAAAAAAGATTGTTATATGTCATTTTTTTTATTAAAAATGCCCCCCAATTGATTTTTTATTTTTATTTTTTGCTGTTTTAGCATATAATTGTAAGGACAACTATCAATTGAAGAGCCATTGAGAAGTTTTATCTCTATATGTTTACCTTCAAACTTTTCTATTCACATTTGGTCAGCAAATAGGTACAAGTTCAGAAGAAGTGCACTGTAGGAAGAGGAGAATGAGAGGCGCTTAATAATGCCTGTCCTCCTCCTTGATGGATTTAAGTTTCTTTGTCATATGGAGGGAGGGGGTGGTGGGTTAGATTAATGGAGAGGAAGCAACATAGCAAAACATGCAAGAAGATTTAACATCATTCAAACCTGTAGATCCTGGTTTTTGTATTATAGAGTACACTGAATGTATCTGTGTGTGTGTGTGTGTGTGTGTTCATGTTATCAACATTCACTCTCAAGTTAACAGAAACAGTTTTTTTCCAAGATCTACCCGACAGTTCAGGCTCTTGTATGTAAGTCCCAGAGGAGAGCTATAGGGATCTTTTTCTCTGGGCCTATCTGTGCGCACAAGCAGCAATAAATACACATCTTATATGTGTGTGCGTGTGTGTGTGTGTGCGTCAGTGTGTGTCTGCATGGCTGACTCAAAACCGGCCCTTTGAAGTGAAGTAACGATGAGGGGAAGTTAATTACGTCCCATTATGCAGGCTGGGCGCGACCATGCACCAGTTAAGGCCATGTTTTTCCCTTTAATTAACTAGAAAGCCAAGCGCTCGCCTGTCAGGGAGCTGCTAAAAGAGCATTTCAGAGGAAGAAACCCTCGGGGCGCTGATGAGAGGGCGCTAGGACTGGCCACATGTTAATGGCGAGGTGTTAGCATCTTAAACCGCGTTATCACTCGCCACCCTCAGTAGTCTTGCGGAAGTGTGCAAAGGGAAATCTCGGGGATGGTCTCCAGGGGAAAACTAGCAAAGCTCCTTGACTTTGAGAGTTGATGCTCCAGCACTACAAAGTGTACAGGACTCGGGGAAGTTAAGGAACTTTTTTAACTGCTTAAAAAAGAACCAAAAGTGCCTGAGCGGTAACTTCTTAATTAGAAAGTCCCTTGGATGGCTTGTGGATATGTAGCCAAACTGGAGAACTTTGGAACCTTGATTATCATCTCCAGCCTGAGATTAGTTTCTCAAGTGCAACACCCAGGTTAGAAATCGCTCCATCAAAGCTGCAGATGGATAAATTCACAGATGGAGGAAGTAAACAAATTTTAATTTCAGTCAGACATTTATTTACCCATGTAGATATGACATTTTTTGAAGAGCTTAATTTAAAGATGGAAAATATTTTCAAATATTCTCAACCCACGTCTAAACACAGATTTCTTTTTTAAAGAGCACACACATAAACAAATATATGAAAGCTTCAGACTACATGTAAAACTGATGCTTGGGTCCCATAATGTATACAAATATATGAAAAGGTCAGATCCCAAATTTTGGAGTAGAAAAACAAGCATTTTTCATCCAAAGGTGCGATAAAATTGAAATAATTCTGACTCTAAGAAGATGCTTTACAAACACAGCATCAAAATTAGTTTTTGTGTTTTGCTCATCTATTGCAGTAACTTTTTTTCTGTAACAGCTTTTAAGAGTGGCAGGATGGTCCAGTGGAGTGTGATTTGACTAATATCAGGCCAGTGTTTTGTTTATCATTATTCTCAGACTGTCTGATGGTATTCCTACTTAAAAACACCAAATAACCCATTGAGAAACTAACATCTTAATTTTTTGCTGGAGATTTTTTCTTTAATGAATTATATCATCCGTTTTTATTTTCTACATGTCCTGACCATACCTTTTCCAATGAGCATTTCCATTTAGAAACACTTATGATTTTAGTGAAGGAAGCAATTCCTATGTCTAAGAAGATCCTGAAGAAGGTTTTTTTTTTTACTTTTGCCAGAATGCTTTAAAAATGCAGTGTAATTTGTATTTTTGTGCTTATATGTTTATTTTTGGAGATGTGGGGAGACATCTCCGATGTGGTCAACACATCAAGTCAATTGTGAGCTTGATTATATGTATATGTATATGTATTATTTTGTTAACATTGCTGAGGAATTGGACACCAACCGTTAGTGTTTGATCATCTAATTTACCAACCTGTCATCGTTTCAGTTGAGGTTGGAAATAAAGCTGCTGTGCAAGGGAGAAATCAAACCCTCTTATGCACTGACATCTCACAGTTGGCAGTAGACTAGCCTGCAGATTTACAGTAATTTCCACTCTATAGCAGACAACAACTGAACATCTCATTTCGAGCACCTTGTTGAAACTTCACAGTGCTCACCTGATAGTTTCCACGACTGTAATTGAGCATTGTTTGCCATGTTCGCTCACAGAATATACACATGCAGGCCTTGTAATGTCGCTTGCTTGAGAAATGACATGATTGCAAAGAATTAACTTGTCAGGTGCTCCTGGTGCAGGTAACTAAAACTAGCACTGCAGTCTCTTTAATTGGTGTGTGTCTGTCTTCTCTGCGCTGTGCTCAGTAGGATAGCTAGGAAAGCATGTTTCCAAGGCGAGCAATTAGACAGAAAGTGACAGCATGAAATATGATGATTACTGTTATACAAAAGGCACATTTATCGAATTGAGAAGATGGGGATAACTGCTTTTTTTTTCTGCCGGTGCTGTTATTTTGGACACTTTGTTCACCCAGCTAATGCTCTCTGACGATTCTCCGTCTTGCAAGGCCAAGTTGTCTCTTCCATTTTCCTGACTGCTAATATTTTGTCTGATATCCATCTATGATTTTTGAGGGCTCATTACAAGTGTAATATCTCTTGGCAGTTTTCCACAAACACTGTGTATTTTTCTTTATGCAGGTCTAATCTTCAGGGATAGACCGTCAACTTAACATCACATTTAATGGCACAATCAAATCCAGTCAAATCACTGATGAGTATTTTTATTATAACTCTTGTTTTATTCTTGTTTTAGATGCTTATAGTAGAGAAAAGAGAACACAAATCACTATATGAATGAAGGCATGTTTTCACCAACACATGTACCATGCTTAATATGAATACATAATTCAAGAGGCCTTCATGCAAGGAGGTTAATTAACATGATCCACACATGCAAGCGTTGCCAAAATACAATACTGTGCACTACCAAAGGGTGGTGCTAACCACAAACTGAATTAACCCTCTGTTATACACACATACACAATAAAATATATATGTATTCCACATTTATAGACATTTTATATGTATTGTCAGATATTTTTATACGTGATTTAGCAGCAGCAGATTTAGCTCATGCCACTGTACTCACACACATATGGGGACACACAATTTTTCTCACTCTCTCCACACATATTGACCGGTCTGGGGGTCAATGACTGTGCAGATGACAACTGAGTTGTTATTAATGGCCACTGCGTTCCAATATATCCGTATCTGTGCTGGGAAAATGGTCTGTAGCCTGCCCACACTCCTTCCCCCACACTGGGCTCCAGCTGTCTGGCTCCACTGTGTAAAAAGATCCAGGCTCGTCTCTCTTCTTTATCCTCTCACAACCTCTTAAAACCAAGGAAAAGCAGGGGAAATCAATAGTAAAAATGCTCCTGGAAGTTTCCAACTAGTTGATAAATGTTACGGGAAGCCATTACAACACAACACATTTATTAAGTGTTAGCATTAAGGAAAAGTGCATTACAAAAAAAAAAAGAAAAACACACAATAAAGTTACATGTAAAATAATGATCAGTTTCCCATCCTGTTTTGACTAGGATTATTCTGCATGAGGAAGACCAATAAATAGATTCATCAAAAGCGAATCATGGCAGCAGAAATCAGGGCAGCATTTGATTGTGTGTCCTGGATAGAAGAAGAGCGTTGAAGTAGGAGGAGGGCCTGCAGCTTCACACACTGTCCGCTTACTCCAGCCAGCCATTTTATTCTCCCAGTACTCAAAGTATAGCCTTCGCTTCCCTCTTATATCTCATGGCACCAACAACCCCCGCTCATCTGATCATCTGTAACCATTATGTTGTTTTTCTCACTTCTCTATCCTCTCGTGACTGTCGGGACGACTGCGGCCCTGTCGCCACCCTGACTGCTGCTTTTACTCTCCAGTGCCTCAGAAATCATGAGGCTAGTAGTAGTACATCCTTCTCCCTTTCAGTTTCTTGTTCATCTTTCGCCGTTTGATTCAGCCTACTTTCTTTTTTCTTTTTTTTTATGCTCATACTGTGCCTTAGGTGCATACTTCATTTTTATTGTCTGTGTTCATTAAATCAAATAACTGATCTAATTAGAGCATTTATGATTTGATGATGTTGCGGCAGTGTCTCAGGTGCTAGTAAGGAAACAGACAAATCTGCCTAAGGAATCAATTATTGTTTACTAAATAGTACGAAAGAATGTTTCTATTAGTCGAAACTATTAATTGATTCATCAGTTAGTAGATCGGCAGAAAATTAATTGGCAACCATTTTAATAACTGATCATTTATGTTATTCATTCATTCAAATATTCTCAGGTTGCAGGCACATTTGCAGTTACTCTGGTTTCTCTCAAATGTGAGGATTTGCTGCTTTTCTTTGTTTTCTATCATTCTAAATTGAATATCTTTGGGTTTTGGACTGTTGATTGTGGGGAAAAAGAGACATTTGCATTGAAGTTATACTGGGAATGTTTTCTATTTTCTGGCATTTTATAGACAAAATGATTACTCAATTAATCAAAAAGATTGGCAGATTAATTCATAATGAAAATAATCGTTACATTCAGCCTTTGTTCCCAATTTCTAATATTTTAGCAAGAAACCTTGGAGATTTTTCTACAAAACTATAGAAAACCGTGTCACATTGGTCAGGGTGTATGTGTGTTACAAGATTTGATGCACAGTTAACCACCCTTGTGGTGAAAATCAGGGATTGTTCCTTATTACTCACTCCCTCTCCCTCTTTTTTTTTTCTCTTTTACGCTCTCTCTCTCAGACACACACACACACACACACACACAGTCCACAGCATCTATTTCTTTGAAATATGCCAAATTAGTGGGTAGCAACAGAACTACAGTGCAATCAGTTTTATCCTTCTTTGTTATCATTCACATTCTCATACCATCCTCTACAAACAAAGCGTTTTCTGTGTCTTCTTTCTGTCTCTCACTAGTTTTTCCCCCTTGTCGGATCCTCTTTCTTTCTCACTCTTCTTTTTAACTCTCCATCTTAGTCTGTTCTTCCTGTCCCCTGTCCTGTTTCTATTTCCCTCTCACTCTTTCAGTCCTCTCAGTCCCTACCCTCCATCCCCCTCACTCTCGGTCTCTTTCACCCCTCTCTTGTCTGTCTCTCTCTCTGGATGGGTTCCGGCTGTTGAGCTGGTGGGGCTGGTGGCTGGTGTGACGGCTCGGCTGTCTGGTGTCGCGTGCGATCAGGGCGGACGTCGCGCGGCGAGGACGATCGGAGCTGAGCGCCTCCGCCTCACCGCGGGTCACCTTTCACGGGCAATTAGTGTCGGAGCAGAGGCGCGCTCGCCGCTTGTCGGCCCCGCTTATTGTGAAGATCAACGGCAATCAGTCTCCACACTCCACTCTGCACTCTCTCCTTCGCTCCTTTCACATCTCTGCCTCCAACCCTCACTCTCTCTTCCCCCTGTCTTTCTTTGTTGCCTCTCTATCTCTTTGAGTTTTCCCCGATGTGCTTTTGCAGCTCTCTGGCTAATGGCTGCTGTCTGGCAATATGTTATCCGACTGTTCAGCTCTCTCTTCAACATACACTCTTTGACTTATTTGCCACTTCTATTGAACTAAAATCATATAATGTTATGAAGAAACTCCACAACCCAGTGCTCCTCTTCCTCCTCTCTGCACATTATTTAACTCACTTCTTTTTCTCTATAGCTGACTGTGCAGGATGCTTCCTGTGTTTTACTTTCAAGGACTTTTCTCCATCTTTCTTGTTGTTTAACTCTCACATCATCAATCTGTGGGCATCCCTGAGTCAAAGGTTTCTATTTTTTCACCAAGTGATCCCATAAGGCCACAAACGTCCTCAGACTGTAACATTTAAAAGTCATTAACTCTCTAGAATCGCAGATTTCATCACTTATGAGGGTCAGTCTAAGTTTACTGGAGGTCAATAGCAACTAGGGCTGGGCCGTATGGTTGGAATCAATATCACAAAACTACAACTGCACTAATAGGCTATATGTAGCTTGTCACAGATATATCGGTATCGGCGTACAGTATATGTCAGCCGATTAATAAGAAATTGGAGTACGGAAATGCCAAAGATATGTTTGAACAACTGTAAAATGTGCCGCAAAATACATATCTTGGTCACAATTCTTTAATGAATAAATTTACGGAATCCCTATCAAAAAACGTTTATGTTATGTGTTTATGTTCAGTAACTTAAGTATTCATTGTCATTGTCTGATTTTTTTAAACTCTCAAACTTAGATATTGGTAAGTGCAGTGGGGCTATATACAAAGTGAATAGGGATATTTTACAGTGTAGATGTGTATCATGAGAATTATCATATTATCACGATACAGTGCTGCTAAACTAGGTGCAACTATAGTAAGGCAAGCCACATGACTTCAACATTATATCCCAAAAGCCTTGTCTAGAGGCTTCACAATTCAGAAAGATAATCACTTAAAATATCTGTTACTTTGCTTGTATTGTATTATATTTTCTATAACTTGAAAGATCCTATAAATGTTGTGACTGGGATTTGTTTGCAAATAGCAGTTGAGCTTGTTTCTGTATCCACATGGAATCCAGACTTCAAGGTTGTGAGAGTCTGCACTAACTGAGAGCTATTTTTCAACAAAGATGATGCATGTCATTCTGTAACCACAGGCCTGGTGTGTGTGTGTGTGTGTGTGCGTGTGCGTGTGTGTGTGCATTGCCTGCGGTTGAGTTTGTGCAAGCAAAGTGGAAATCTTGGGTGACACCGTGGTGCTGTTTTGTCAAGGCCAGTAGAAGATCCTGATCTGAGAATGACCTTTTCATGTTCATGTGGGCATATTTGTTTGAATAATGAGTTTTTCTTCTTCGTATTCAAGCGCGCACATAAATCTGCCAACGTTTATAAAGTCCCTCAGAATCAGTGCACCAAATGTATCCTAAAGCTTTTCAATTTTTGAACATTTGCTTCTCCTGATACCTCTGATTTTTTTAATAGGTTTTACTTGAATGAGATATTTGGCTGGTGCTGTATGCTAAGTGGTTTAATAAGCAAAAAACACAAAAATTACAATAAATAACACTTTTATGGACATATTTTACCTCTGCGTTTTTCATTTATTATATAGTCCTTGACACTTTTAGTGTCACTCTTTCCCAACTTTGATACCATGGTTTGTGTACAGTACGGTGTAGGAATCTCATTAAATATGTGACCACAATGAGCAATGACAAATTTTGTCTAGCGATACTAGGGCTGTCTCTTTTTAAAAAAAGTCAAATTCAAACAAATTTGAACTAGCGCAACTTAACAAATATAGCATAATGCTAGCCTAATGCTAGCTTAGTTTACTGATAGGTCAATAGGGCATGCAGTAGATCCATTTGATCCTCTGCTGGACCATGAGGCAGACTTCAAATGGTCTGTTGCGTTTTATAGACTGTACATTTTTAATTTCTGAAAGGTCATTACAGTTCGAATATTTAATTTTTCCCCTTTTGAATAAAAAGTAACAGCCCTAAAAGATAGTTAGTTGTTTTTTTTCATATTTTTAGAGGTATCAGTGTAACTTATCGTTTGTGTGTGTGTGTGTGTGTGGTGTGTGTTTGCAGTGTCTGACAATGTATAATACAAGCAAGCATAAACTATAACGTGCGCTGTCTGTGTACTGTTGAAAGACAGAGAGGTGTGGTACATATGTGAGGCTTTGGCGTCTTGCACGCTGTGCCTGTCCATCTTTATGCTGCCGCTGCGTGGCAGTGCGTCTTTCATTTCAATATTTCAATATGTATGTCTCCCTTTACAAAAGGGTCTGAAATTTGGTTGATTCCTTCTGTTACTTAAGCCTCAAATCTGATTTGATATAGATTCATAATTTTTAACTTTTTGCATAGCTTGCTTAGAAACATGCACGCAAGCAGTATTTCTGTATTCTTGATTAAAGCCTCTATTAGTTCATTTATGTCAATATCTTGCCTAGTAAGCAGGCCTTGTGTTTGTTTTGATGAATGCCTAAGCCACCTCGGGATGTTTGTGTACTGTAAGTTGCTAGGTAGGTGACATAAAAGGTTTTTTCTCATCACGACTTTGCAGACAGCTCTAGAAAGAAAAACAGTTAGGGCTCAATGCATGGTGCAAGAGTGTGTTGTGTACAGATGCATACAGATAGAGCCAACAGCAATAGTAAGTGTGATTCTTAATAAAAAAATATATATATATTGTGCCCTCCATACATACATTATCCTGTGAATTTAGAGTGCTTGTGCTGTAACATTTCTGCCTTGTTGTAACGCCCACTTTCCCACATTCAGCTATAAACACAGAAGAGGGAAAATCAAGGAAAAAGGGCAGGCTCATTTGCATATGGGGGCTTCATTAGATAAAGCTAAGGACAGCGAAGAGTGCATCTTCAGCCACAGTGATGAATAGCTGCTGCATCACAAAGTCGCCTCAAAGTAGTCTTGTCGTAACCCTCATTTGCATCAGTGCCTCTTTTTTTTATATATTTATTAACTCACTTAATGGTGGACACTTACCGTTATTCCTGTGTCCTCTTGAGAAACCTCTGCTAGTGTTCAGCAATTTAAATAGGCTACTTTTGATGGCGTTAGGGAGGCTGTGATTTAAGAAAAAAAGGCAGTCAGTTGTGATGATAATGTCGATCAGGAACTTAAGTGTGCAGAATAGGTGTTAATTACATGATGTTTTAATGGAGAGCCAGTGGTGCATAAATTATAAGCTTAGATTTCATCACACGAGACATTTCCTCTGAAAAGTTTCATGCATACACACACTTATCTTACACAAATAATAATCTCAAGTTTGATGAATTATACAGTAGGTTGAGTTGCACAGTTAGCTTGGATTGTCTGTAGCTATGCCATTTACTGTATTTACTTTCATTAATTGTGTCAAATGGTAGGATTAAAAGTGCTTGCACCTGTCCTACTGTCAATTATGATGACTTGGGAGATGATTGGCACCCCTATCATACCCAAAGGAGGGCTTGCCTCTAACAAGTCACGCTAGCAGCTCTGTGAGGCTGACAATGCTAACATGCTAATGTTAAACAGGTATAATGTTTGTCATGTTTACCATCTTAGTTCAATGTGTTAGCATGCTAACATTTGCTAATTAGCACTAAACAGTACAGCTGAGGCTGATGGGACTGTCAATATTTTCTCAGGTAGGCTATTTAGTCCTAAATCAAAGTATAGGAGAAATTGAAATTTTGACCTGATGATGGCGCTAGATGAAAAGTCAGAGGATCACCAAAGTAATTGCAGTTCATCCTGAGGGGGACATGAATGTGTACACCAAATTTCACGGGAATCCATCCAATAGTTGTTGAGATATTTCACTCAAAGGCACAAATGTCAACCTTATGGTGGTACTAGAGGAAAACTCAGGGGATCACCAATATCATTAGGATTCATCGTCTGAGCACCACAAATGTCTGTACAAAATGTGATAGCGGTCAATCCAATAGTTGTTGAGATATTCCACCCTGGACCAAAGTGGTGGACCAACCCACCGACCGTCAGCCCTTTTGTTTAACCAGTCAGTCAGAGAAGAGTTAACTTCTGAGTGTACTACTTCTGAGTAGCAAATTTTCTGGAAAAAATTACCAGTGTAGTCCACATTTATTAAGATATTGCATTAGTGGTAAAGTTAACATTACTAAATAATATTAAAATATAATCATGACGATCAGAAGTGGTATTATGTTTATTGTAACAGCTACATAGTTGACCACGTATGTTAATAACAAACATCTAGTATTGAAGAAGTGTTTTATTTTGTATGTTGTTTTATGACAAAATAAAACTAAACTAAAATGACTGAATGCTACTGTTGACCGCTCTGCACTTTAGCTGCTTAAGCTAGCATTAATGTTAACTTCACGTACTGATACTTTGTTGGTGTTTTTGAACCGCAAGAAGCCCACTGTTTTAGTTTTCAAACATCAGTGTTACACAGAGTGATATGTTTTCTTCGACAAAACCATCTTTGGACAAGCCATATTATTAACCAGACCACAAGATAATTAACGTTAATTAGCTACAGCTGAGTAAATTGGCCCGTGACAAATGTAGTCAGCTGGTGAAATCAATGGTCGCCAACTAAGCCTTTCACCTTCTACGGCTTGTTAAGACAGAGTTATGTACGTTATGATTAAAATAGCTCTTGTGATTTGAAAATCGCACTCTTTCAAACTGTAATTTTCATTTAAAAACAAGAAATTGTTTAGCCCTGCCTTTCAGTGTTAAAACGTTAGATTTCACTCTACTGATTTCAGCGTCAGATACCTCATTGAACACACACTCCTTATATCATGTGACAGCAATACAGGTTAAAACATACACGATAAATCAGTTAAGTAATAACTGTGTAATTATATTTTTCTAGCCATATTCCTGGGTGAGTCCTAATCATTGTGATTGTGAGTCATTCACTCTGTAGTAATCAGAGAAAGCTTCAATTATCACCTTGAAATCCAACCTCTAACTCTCTGACTCTTTGATGTTAAAACTATTTGCTAAATACAGAAAACCAGAACAAAATTAACTTCATCATGAAGGTGAAAGATATCAAAGTCTGCCTTTTGGTGATCAGTGCTGAAGTCAAATTCCACAGGAATCTGAAGTTCATACGTTTGGGATTTCATATCTATTTTTTGTTAAAAAAATGAATCTGCTCTCCAAGAAAAAAAGTAAACAGTAAACATGCTAAATAAATCATATTTTTCTTTTTCCATTCCTCCCTGCTCTTTTTTAGCCTCTCTCTTTTTTATTTATTTTTTTATAAACGGACCCATGGGCAGTTGCGTCTCCCAGGCCTCATGCCATGCTGTCTTTTGAACGCAAACCTATGCGGATGGGCCTTGAACGGCTGTTTCATCTAGTCATCCAGGGCCTGACGAGATTTGACTGGTCCAGTCCCAAGTGAGTCCTGCATCTCAGCGGCTAGCCATCACCCTCCATAAACAAACTGAGCCCAAACAAAGTCAGATGTTGGCTTGCATTCAAACGATGGTCATTCAGGGAGGCGGGTGGGAGGGAGAAATAAATAAAAAAATAAAACTCTAAGAGATCATGAATTGAAACTAAAAAAAATCTCAAGAGGACTGTTTCTACCCAGATTACTGATGATAGTTTGAGCTGAAATTGCTGACACACTGATGCAGTATCACTCTCCTCTCTTTCTGTCTTTATTGGTGGTGATTTTTTAGCAGTTTTTTGTGTTCCAAGATTTATTGACTCTCTTCACACAGGAAATCTGTTGCCCAGAAAGCTCTTCATTATTTAGCAGAAACGCATATTAAAGCTCTCAATAAGAAGCTGCCAAACATTTTGTATCTACAAACTATGATAACATAAAAATGCTTTAAACTGTCTAATTTTCTAGTTCACATGTCTGCTGTTCATGGCTGCTAACTCGTATGAAACAGTCCAAAGGAGCTGTTGACTTGAACCCACTGTGTTGATCACTGCATTTTGTCACTATCACACCAAGATGTGGGCAATATGGATAAGATCCTTGTATTATATATATTGTACATGTGTAATTGTATGTATTAAGAAACTGTTAATGGCCTTTTTTTGCCTAATGCACTGAATGAAATATCTGAAAAATCAAGAAACTTCACATTGATGTAAATATCAAACTGAAATCCAGTATTACCATGAAGCAATCCTGCTTGTTGCTAATTAGTCAATTAACTGATAGACAGGAAATGTATCTGCAACAATTTAAATAGTCAATTAATCATCTGAGTCTTTTTTTTTTTTTTTTTTTTTTTTAGCAAAAATGCCAAAAAGAGTATTGTATTGTTTTCAGGTTTAGTTCTTTGGGTATTTAACAGTTGGTCAGACAAAACAAGACATCTAAATATGTCAACCCTGGGCCCTGGGAAATGGTTATTTTTCACTATTTTCTGACATGTAATAATCCATACACATAATCGATTAGTGGAGAAGTTATTTGGTAGATTAATTGATGATGAAAAAAATCGTCAGTTGCCACCCTATTTTCCACAATGGCCTAATACAACTACCAATATATAGATGAATATAGCTATTTATACCGTGGTATAAACGATATGGCAAAATATCTGATGGTTTATATTGCCTCATGCTAGAATTTCGTCATATCTCACAACCCCACTTTTTAAAGTATTTTTCAGTATGCACCTTTGCCTGAATTTGGTAGTAGACAGTAGAGAGTCCAGCAAAGGTCCCCAGCTGGACTGGACTCAAACTAGGCACGTTGCAGTTGCATGGTCTGTGTCTTAGACCTTTATGCCACCAGGATGTCCCGCACATCTCCCACCCCTAATCACACCTCTTTTTCGGTGTCCTACTGTGAGCCTCTACTTGGCTGTAGAAGTCAATACCAGACAAGCTCTGAAGATACTGAAGCATAGATTGTCTCATAACACCAGCATTTAGTGTGCTTCTTCATTGTACCAGAACCCGAGGGGGAAACAAAGCCAGCCTTCAGGACTGCAGTGCTCTAAATCTTAAGTACCGGCCTTTTTTGAAAGGAAGAGAAGGAAAAAATCTTCCCAAGAGCTTGCAGGCAGGACTTTTAATTTCTATTCCTGGGTGCTGATTTATTTGATTTTTGGGGAAGTTTTGCTAAGCGGGCTAATGAGAAGCACAGTGTTGTTGAATGATTTAGTAGGGAGATGGAGCACATACAGAGAGAAAGTCTAAAGACAAATTGTCTTTATATTCCCTAATTGGTGAGAGGAAGAAGGAGGTAGTTTAGCAATAAAAAATGACAATTAAAAGAGGGTTGCATACTCTACCTGTGCCGCATGTTTCACAATTAAAAAAAAATAGCAACAGTGAATCATGTCATGTCTTTAAAATGGTTTTATGGGAGACTTTTTTTAAGCAATAAACAAACTGGTCCTACATTTGGACTCAAACCAACAAGGACCACCAAACTGGTTAATAGATGAACCACTATCAGTTGTCTGTCGCATACAAACCCTGCCAACAGGAAAAACCTCATATTGGGCACTTGGGTAAATTCATATTTTAAGTGATCTTATGGATTTTTATTGTATGGATTTTTCATAGAGTGCTTTTGCCAAAGGTTATGAGTCTATTTTAATCTCAAGTGTATGGGCTGGGCCTGCCACTATGTCACACTGACCATAGTATCATTGTATCACTATAAAATGTTAAAAATGTTGTTCTCAAGGAAGAAGAGAGAGAGAAAATTCATTTTCTCACCATAAAAGGATTATGTGGCTGAGACATGGCTAGAAATAGATGGCTATCTGACACTGAACTATCAGGGTGGAAAGTAAAAAGATTGTGGTTGGAGTTTTCAACTATGAATGATGTTTAAATTTTGGTAGTGTTTTGTTATTTAACCCTGACCAAATACTTTCAGTGAACTTAACGAAGTGGTTGAAACTCAATTGTTGCAATTGTTCACACTTTTCTTCTATTCACACTTCTAAAATTTCAGTCACATTTCAAGTCAGTTCCACCTCAGAAAGCCATGATGCAAACCACATTCATCTGAGAACACTGCAGAGGAGATGATAGTCTACTACACAGAAGGGCTCTGTAAAATACATGGGAGAGCTGACAAATCTCCTTATGTAAACAGATGCCCATGTGTTTGTTTTTGAGATGAGAGGGCTGTTTGCATCACTTGTCGCTCTAACACCCCCTAAATCCTAAAGTGGCCAATATTTTTTTTTTCCACTTTTGTTAGTTGCACCCAGAAGATGGAAAAAAAAAACAGGGCTGGTTTTAGAACAAAAGATTATCTTGAGCCCTAAAGGAAAATGATCTTTGATGGAAAATATTTGATATGCATTTTGAAAGGAACTCTCAAAGATTAAAACCATAAATGGTCATTTGAAGTTGTACAGTACTGTGCTAAATGGCAATACATTTGCTATTGCACGTCATAGTTTAAGATTGTTCACAGAGAAAAACTGGCAGTATTGTTCTTTGAATTGTGCAAGTAGATAGCTAAAATCCTAAAGGGGGAATTACTGGTTAGTGATAATAAAAATGTCTGTACAGGCAATGTGAGTTTTGGCATTTGTGACATACATACAGAAGAAATTGAGATGTTCTGTTGCCTGTTAGGTAGTTTATGTAAGATGGGCTATCCTCAAAACAGGTTTTGATTGTAAGTGGATTTGCTGTTCTTGTAAATATGAACTTTGACCCCTTACAAGTGTAGCGGAAGGAGGATTAGGCTCATGTTTATTCAGCATGTGTAACAGCCCCTGGGACAAATCACACTCAAGAGTGGCTGTCGCCCCTGGAGACTGAGAGAACCACCTAAGGGTGTGGAGCTAAATATGGAAATTGCAAGACATGCTCCAATATGCATATTCACTAATGTGCAGTTCCTCAAAATAAAAACAGGCTCCTTGTTCACATTATCCACCCCTCCGTCTGTCTTTCGCAAATACCAGAGTGTAAAAATGCAGAGCTGCCATTATCTGAGGCATGTTTCATTAATATAAATAAACCCAAGTCATGTCTTTCTTAAATTCTGTCCTTTTTCTGTTTTGTCTGTATGCCTGTAGAGTGACTGAGAGCTGTGTCTGTGTTTTCCGCCTGCCTACCACAATGCTCTGTTTGCTCAGGTCTGCTTAACTGCAGCTGAAGTTGTCACTGTTAATATGGGTTTGTATTCAATCATCCTGTCAGCTTCTGAGAGGCGTGTGAGTGACAGATTTAAGAGGCAGCCGAACTGGGGGCTAAACTCAAGGAGGGCAATTTCTTTCCTGCGAACGTAAGATCTCCGACAGACAGGCGTTAGCTGCCGAAAGTTAGACAACACCGTCTGGTCCAGTAAACGCATTGACAGTGATCAACAAAGAAGTGTTGTCTTACCTTTTTTTTTTTTTTTTTTTTTTTTTTAAATTGTCTTCCTGCGGTCTCAAAGATCAACTGCTCAGTTTTTTTTTTTTTTCCTGCATTCGTCAAATGTTCACTGTCTTTTTGGTGTGTAAAGCTGTTTAAGTAAATGAGATTTCCCAAAGAGCTGTGTTCGCAGAGAAGCACTCAAAGTGATATTGACATGTTGTCAAGCTGGTGCCTCTCTCTGAGGACGTCTTGGGTTGTTGACGGGCCCGAGCTGCGATCATGATTTTTTTCCCCTACTGCTGTTGAGTAATTTCAGCTTGTCTCCCAGAAATGATTTGTTGCTCCTATTTTTAGTCCAAACTCCAATCTTCTCCAGTCAAGTCAGTCAGAAGTTGTCTAGAAAACACCTGCTGTGAAGTTCCTTGGAGATCACCTGTCTAAAATCTGGTCAGTTGAGGATTTCCTGATTGAGCTGAAAATGATGATCATGACGGGGGATTAAGAGGGAAGCAGGGTGAGGTGAGGCTTTGTTATTTGGAAATTTGACTGAAAGATCGGTGAAAGATTTCTTGCTGTTCAGTGATCTTTAAGCACAACGCTTGTCTTTCTGCTGTAAGCAGATATTGAGAGTATCCTCCATGGGTCTGGTTTTGGGGAATAGCAAAGCATAATGAAGGTGCCCAACAATACTTTGAAATACTGAGCTCACTCAAAACAGAGGCATCACTTCCTCAAGGAAACAGATGTTCAGACGTTCAATATACCTGTGTTGTCCTGGTCAGTCAGTGGCTGGAAACATGCACCTACAATACAACATATGTTGTCAGTTGTGACCATAGACTGTATTTAAAGATGGACGACATGACAGCTCCCCAAAGGTGAAGCCAAAACATCTTGATCGCCCCCTGGTGGCTGGCTGCAGAATAGTTCATAAACCCTGCCCCCTCAATGTTAGCGGATGGGACATGGGCCAAACAGAAAAGTCAAAGTACACGTCAAATACATTTTTCCCAAAGATGATTTCTGTAATTGTAGGTGGTTTTAATCACGCTGATGTGTGAAGTGTTCATTTTTCTGATATAAGTTTGGTTTTAATTAGTTATTTGATGATATAAAAAGGGGGTGAGACGTCATGATTGACAGCTGTGAGTGTGCTCACGATTGGTTCGGGTGGGTGTATGGGCGGGACCTCTATAACTCATGCTCACTACTGCGCAGACTCTGGCTCCAATTGATGTCACCAGCGCAAGATGGCAGCACCCGTATCCGGGATATTTTGGCTTCATTTTTGTACAGTGGAAGTGGAGACGCGTCGTCCGTCTTTATATACAGTCTATGGTTGGGGGCCCTTTAATGTACAGTATGGCATGCTTTTTGCCTTTTTTCCTATGTAACGTCCACACGTTGATTAAAGTTTTAATATGAATTCCTGAACAGTCAACCTTAAACACTGACTGTACTCATCTGGTCCTGTCACACAACACATTGCTAGTGATATCTATGTAACAGTGGTCTCATTTTGGTAAACTCAGAAGAGTTGATGCATCTTTGTCCCCTGTTCCAGTTTATAAATAATTACACTTCCTAGCCTGATGGAGGTTTAATAATGAAATTTAAAAATGCATGATATCACACCACTAGTCTGATTTTGACAATTTGGACGGATGTAGCATCTTCACGCTGTGTAAATGTTGGCCGAAAAGGGATGCTTTAGTGAACGGTGAAGATTCTCACTTTCACTACAAACTTCAAACCTCCATTATAGGATTTTTCTGCCACATGGGGGCAGTGCAACAAGCTGTAAACACAACATTCCTGTTTTATTACCTTAGTTGATATGGCGTGTTAGCCTATGTACACCCCCAGAAGAAATGGAGCAATGTTAGCATTTATGTATTTGGAGTTGTGTTTATGGCCCCCTGAAGCATGCAAGTCAAATTTCACTCTCCTTTTAGCTCTGTTTTAGTCTCCACCAACTCCTGATATGTGGCTTTCTGGTTGCTAAATGCTCCACTGTGTTCACCAGCTAGTAGCTAACTTTGTCACTCTGCAAAGTGGTGCTGGGCAGGTAGTGTCCCGTGGGTTTATCAAAGCTTTTTTTGCTAAAAACAGCTTTGTGTGCAAATAAGGTTGACGAGAGCGGTGAGACTGAACCAGAACGGTAAAGTTGTGATCCAGAAAACGGAATCAATGAGCTGAAAGACGCTAAAACGCTCAATAGAGCTGAAGGGAACTGCAGAGTCTGGGGTTAATTCTCTGCGGGTTCACCACTATGAGCAACTCCTAGCATGCACCTAATGTTTTGATCCATTGTTCATATTGATCAGTGAAGCTTTATATCAAAACACCACACAATAATTTGTGATGGCTTGTTTCACCTGTATTCTTATGTTACATCATCCACAAGTGCATGCAACAAAAATGCCCATTAACATTTTCAAAAAAATATAATATTACCAGAGTTGCATGTTTTGATAGAAGAATATGGCTTTGTGGAATATTTTTTTCAAAAATAGAAAAGTGGCTAAAATTACGAGACATGCCCAAAGGCAGCACGTATCGGTTTCTGACTTTGTCATGGACGTATATGGGAATCATGTGATAACAAAGTAGGAGTATTTTTCAGTATGAAAAAGATGTATTGCTTTCATGTTCCAACACTACCCTCAGGATGGAGATGCACAGTCAGAGCCCTGCAAGGTTGAATGGTCGAGGTCATCAGGCAGCTGTGTGACATATTGTTCTGGTGTTTGGCTGTATGGGCACCTCGTGGGCCTTCACCCCCACATCTACTCATCCCCTCTTGAAACACATGAGGCCAGACTAGCTCAGATGAGGAGCTCGTGGCTGTTGACCATAAAAAGAACATCAGGGCAATGAGCCACAAAGAAAAGAAGGGAACGTGAAAGAAGGGTGGTGGATAGGGAGGCGGATGAAGATGGGGGGGAAAAGAAGAGGGTGTTGAAAACAGGTTGGTGAACAACTAAGATGAAAGTGTGAGAGAAAGACAAGAGCAAAGGAGAGAATAAAGAAGAGCAGGGTAAGGAATAAGGCAAAGAGAGATGGAGAAAGAGAGATTGTGCGCTTTGGGCCAAATGGGAGCTACACTGCTCCAGCTGTGACCATAAAACAGCAGGTGGATGCCATCATTAGGCCTGGCAGATATAGCAGAAATCCCAGAGTCCCAGCTCTCTGGATGCGTCTGTCTTGGCGCCAGGCACTCATCCACTCTAGGATCATGCATCGATGCCATGACATAAAACATGACTCCGGAAAGAAGGGGGAAAGCCATTGAGTTTAAGAATGACTCAACTTCAATTTATTGCATTTAAAGTGACTCGGAAGCCTTTTTTCAAGTGCAGTTTTCTGTATTGTCAGACTTCTATTTGTAGTTCTGGCTAAGTAAATTTGTTTATCTGAAATGCCTTAATGAGGTGCTGATTGTGGACTTGTATTTGAAGTTATTATCAGACATTGGTATTCATTTGAAATTATGACTAATTGAATTTATTTGCAAACATATTTTCCCACCTGTTCTTGTGTGGTTAAGAAATCACTCACTTATTATTATCTTTGGTGATGTTTTTTTTTTTCATACAATTTTTTGTTTTGACAACAAATTATTAAATGTTCTGCATATTTGATTTGAAATCTGTTACTGTATTTGTAAAAAAAAAAAATATATATATATCTTTTAAGTTTGAAAAGAAAGCCGTTTCAATCTTGGTATTCTCCACTTTTGTCCCTCCTGTTCCACCTGATGAACATTTTATATGCCACTTTGATTATCAAGGTTCCCTGTCAATTTGCACTGATTCAGCCAGGTTTCCATACAGTACATCTCTTTTACATATTTACATATGTATAAACAGAACTTCAGCTTGTCCCTCAGCTTTTGGTAATTTAAGGACTGCTGCAATGTGTAATTATCTGAAATGTTTGCAATATTGTGCACCCCTCCCCTTTCCCCTTCTCTTGTTTTTTTGTTCAGCGTAAGCTGGTGCAAGAGTTTGGAATTTAGCTGGGAGTGTACCTAAGAGCTGTCATCTGGGATGATAGTTTGATGGCAGATGAGAGGTGCCATTGCAGCACCCTCCAGGTGCCCTCGGGGCTAAATGGATGGCTGCAACATGGCACTTTTAGAAGGTGCTTCTTCGCTCTGATTTGTCTTCACTAGCTGTGTTTTTCCTGCCATTAGCAGACATGTCTATTTGGGATGCAGCGTTCTTTTAAACTTTCTTTGTCCCAACTTCTCACTGACCTTTCACTGTTAGTATTTCCATGTTCCTATACAGTATTCATAGACAAAATTCCACACACTGATAGTAAATAAAGTTAAGCATTTGATGTTAGCTGTTTGGAAGAAGAAGAAAAATACTCTCTCCTCGTCCTCATTTGAAGGGATGACTGACTTGCTTGAAAGTGTTGTACTCTTCACTCCATGCGCAATGAACTTCTTTGTTTGCTCATGTTGTTATTTTTTTCTTTTATACAATATATTCATTCAATTAACTATTGTAGACAGGCGAAACTTGTTAAATTGAAATCCACTCAATCAGTGCTAACAACCACTCACTGAGAATCGCTGTGATGTGGATGATCTTCCTGATTCTGTTGTTTTGGCGTTGGCAGCTCCTGACGCATCTTTTGAGTTTTTGATTGGTCTTTCACTGGAGTTCAGCCTTTTTCCCTCTGTGGCCTCAGCAGGGAGCGAAGTGGTGTGTGGAAGCATGTCATCCCCTGATTTCCTTTTAAAAAGCCGACCCTGATGCTTTTAAATGCATCATCAAGGCAATGGGCTGTCCAAGTCGGTTACAAGTTAACCAAATAAACACTGACAATGAAATTAATAATGCATATTGTTTGCGAATGCCTCAGCTGGATGATTTGACTGATGTATGCAAGGATGGTAATTTATTGAAAGTAAATTCATGTAATTGTGCAGCGGAACTTGATGAAGCAAAAGAAGGTGTCAGCACGGCTTCCATCATCATCACAAGAAAGAAATCATTAAAGAGCAAAAACAAATCCAACTTCAAAGGACGGTGCAGAACAAACACTTATTTTATGGATGTGTTTCATTTCGACCAAAGTTCAGAACGGCTGTTATGGTAAATATGTCAGATTTGTTGCTGGTTGTTTGCGGATGTGATAGTTTTGGCTTATTTATTTTTCTCACAGTCCATAGGGATGTAAACACTCACTCTGCACATATCAAAGTAGTCAGTGTAAATTTAATTTGAAGATGAGGAGGAACAAGAGCTAAAATGTAGTTGTCATTGTAGAGACATATTTCCAGGATGAGGAGCTCAGCTGGCAGGACGATCCCGGTGCCTAACTTGGTAAAAATAGTTTACAACTAAACCGTCTTTATAATAATTATGATGCCAGCAAAAGTGACATGATGTGAAAATGATACATTTGGCTCACTGGTTTCAAGAAGTGACAAACTCATTTTGACTGTTGTACCAAGAAGTTGGCCTGCCTGAAGTGTATTATGGGTATTTATGCAGTTGTATGGACTTTACCTTGCTAGAGCTTAAATAATATAATGTGGGCCTTTGCTGACCTTTGTGGTTCCTTGCTCTCTTTATCCCAAGATATCCTTTCAATATGCCTGATACAGACACACAGGCTCAGGCCTCCACTTTTAATTTTGTCTAGCGTGTGTTCTTTGTTTTTAACTTGTATATTGGAGACTGTCCTCCCCAGAAATACAACCGTGTATGTCATGCAGCAGCTTATTACGACCCATATTTACGTTTATATGTACAGCAACCTCTAGTGGCTGTAGTAACTATGACGGGAGCAAAGGCGGAAGTCCAGTGAGGTGTAGTGTAAGGTAGTATAAAGAGTCTGTGTAGGGAGGAGGTTGGAGTGGATGGATGGGTCAAACAACAATAGGACTTTCATCCAGGAGATCGCTGTTCGTGTCCCGTGTGAAACCAAAAGTCAACCTTGACTTATTTCATAACTTAACTTACTAACCTACTTATTTTAACCCAAACCATGATCTTTTCCTAAACCTAACAAAGTAGTTTTGCTGCATAAAACCTAACCAAACTGCGACCGCTTCACAACGTTAACCATGTGTTTTATTATTGTTACCATGGCGACAAAGGTCCGGTACACTTATATATGTTGTTTTGGGAGTCATTGGCAAACGACCTATTCTGTCATTTTTTGGAGTCGTATCTCCTGTCACCAGTAGAGGCGCTAGTTTAGGAGCTTAGCTGTGGGTCGTATTAGAGGTTAGGAACAAACAAACGACCTATGTGGTCGTATGGGTTGGAGGACTTGTTGGTAAATTGTTACATTTTAAAAAGGGACTTTGGTGACTGCTAGAGGTGCTGTAGTCAAAACTGACACTGTAGTAGACACCTATGCATGCCGCTACAACTACTGGCTCAGTGTGATATTCTCACACAATTTTGCACATTCTGATCCTTACTCTCTCATTATTGCTTTCTCCTAGTAATTCAGCATTAAATACTGACTGCCAGATCAGTGGGCTTTATATGGATATTTTGAGTTTTTTCAGAAACGGGTAACAGAGAGCAGTGCGTAGGTGCTTTAAATGATTTTACATTGGCAAGTCAAAATATAGAAACGTAAGCCACAACTACACAAACATGTTTCTGGGGTTGTGACTGATGTTGTCACTTTTTACTTTGTGATATTCTATCTTATATCCTAAGAATCTAAATGAAATGAGTGTGTTTATATGTAAACACAAAAAGTTCTAAATGCATATCACAGATCATTTTTAGCGCACTATTTTTTGTCCTACTCTTCCTCACCCGTGGCTTTCTGAAAGTGCTGCGTCTTCCTCCTGGTCAGCTATAAACAAGTCTTTAAATATCAATCAGTGGCTGCAAACAACTCACTCATAACTTTGCTTATATCTGCACTCACATCAAAATGGCCTATTTCTGAAACAGCCTCTCAGACAGAATGTGACAATTGATGTTGAATATTAATAAAGTACACCATATGTTGAGGAAAAAAAAAATATTATCCATGCATTATTAAATGTGATTCGCTGTGTCAGCCGTTAATTAATGCTTGTTAAAACATAATAAAAGAATGAGATGTTGGACATGATTAAAGAAATTGAAGTTTGTTGTAAACACAGAAATCATATAAAGGGTAATGAGATAAGAGAGAATAAATTATTGTCAGTGAACGTCTCTTACATTCTTTGTGGACACTGTGTTAAGAGAGCTGCTTCTGATTGATATGCAGTCTTTGTTGTAACTAATTTGAATATTTGAATATTTGAATCTTTTGCATATTAAACATTCTGGTGTTTTAAAGCTTATGATGGTGCTGTATGAATGTGTGTGTCAGTCTATATCTGTGTCTGAATTAGAGTGGGTTGTTGAGGGCAGCTCAAAAAGGCAGAGATGTGCTGGACGGTTTCTTTGCTGTCCACTATTGGATCATATACATGAAGGAAAGAAGGCTTTGAAAGGAGGACGTTTAAACTGTCAAACATGCTAAACCAGAAACTTTAGAACATGTTACTCTCGCAAGACAGTGTTTACATTCAGCGGTCTGTTTTAAAAAAATGTGGGTCAATGAACAGTTGGATATTCTGTAATTCACAATCTCCATTTTGCTCTCCAGGAGGTGGCATTCTTTGCATCTAGTGTTGTAATCATGGAAATTTCAGGCTCAGTTGAGCATAAATTATAGTTTTTCTTGTTAGTTTTATTGTAAAATTGCAATTAATTGGCTACAAATGTCTAGGATGTTTCAGAAGGAGGTGCCAAGGTCCACTGGCATGTCCTTGTGGTTCAATATCTTATCTATTTGTTTTTATAGACTGATGTTTTTAATTCAATACACCTACAATTATGAGAATTGTATTATTCACAGCCTTTGCCCAGTTACAGTACAGTCCAGTCCTGCGCACACTTAACACTTTAGCAACCGACATGTAAACATGTAAAATGTTTTACCTGTCAGACTTGTGTTTTAATGCCTTTGTTCATCATCTGTGATGTGAAAACATCAGATTGCCACACAGTCAAAGAACTAAAGTGTGCGTCCTGGTCATAGTTCAGTTATAACATCCTGCCGCACCAGTGAGCGTCTCCCATGCCTGACTGCTGACAGCGCTGTCATCTGAAAAGTCAATCACACAGGGCGGCAGTAGAGGAGGTTGTGCCTAAAGTAGTTTAGTTGACTTCACTAACATTCAGCACCGGAGCTGAGAGCGTCTGAGCAGCGAAACAAAAACAATTCGCTCTGCTCTCTGTTTCCATCGCCTTTCTCTATTTCCATTACAGTTAGTTTTGTATTTTGGTAATTTTGAGACGCAATTTACAGCCTTTACAGCCATAAAAGTTTACAGCCTGCCATGCTGTTATCTTGCTCTGTTTACAATGACAATGAAAAAAAAAATGCAGTGATTCGAATGACAAAATGAGATTCGACTCAGCAGCTGATGATTTGAATCATGCACACTTAGGCTGCCCCCTAACTGTGTATGATTCAAATCATTAGGCTGCCCCCTAAGTGTGCATGTGTTTGTATGTTTGACTGTATGAGCAGTCTTGTCTTTTCACTCATCTATACCTGAGCCGATCTGCAGTATCTTTGATGAATGGCTTGTTGGGACAAAGTATAAAGAAATGATAATTAATAAACTGAGCCTGCACACGTGACTGCATGACTTGGTTGACAATACAAGCCAGTTACAACTGAGGTGATTGGTTTCTAAATCCAAATCCAGATTCACCGTGTTCCTCTGTCAGATGAAGAATTGGAAGGGGGAGAGCAAAATCACCCATCAGTGTTTCTTCTCCGTCTTTTGGCGTGTTAATTTGATTTCAAACCGCCAAACATGGTGTCATGGTTTTCTGACAGGGCCTTGGGAGAGAGTTTATCTCATCATTAATTAAGTATCATATTTCCCTACATGCTGCCTGTGCTTAATTAGGAAGAGGGGGTCATTTTGGAGGGCTTATTAACTGGAACAAATTTGTTAAAGGAAGGAGACCGAGACAGATAAAAGAGAGAGGGAGCGAGGAGAGAGGAGCGCCTCTGGGTTCAGTCGTCCCTGACAAGGCTTGGCTTTCGTGATTGATAACTGCACCAGTCACGGCTCGAGTCAAACTGGGAGAGATAAAGGAGTAACTGGGGAAGAGACGGAGGGGAAGAGAGGAAATCTGGGAGGAAGGAGAAGGCTAGGGGGTGGGGGCTGGGAGGAAATGATTGGAGACATATGCTAGCTCTCAAGCAAGATAGAGTTAGACAGGGAGGAGGGAGGTGTAGGACGAAGAGGGGAGGGACAGTGAGATATGAAAACAAAGAGAGAAACAGAGAGGAGGGGATACAGGGAGATGGTGGAGATTGATTGCAGCACTGGGCCACGTCACAGAGACTTTATTTATCGTATCCCAACCTCTCCAACATTCACCTGGTATTTTTAGAATGGTAGATATGATGACAACTGGACAGAATATGTTAGTACAAGTGTTTTATTGTCTTAACTTTCATCAGAATTCAGTGAATGTATGCATTACTGTGTGCATGCATGGTAAAAGCCAATCAGGCCTTGGTGTCAGATTCGTGGGGGACGCTGTTTCCCATTTCCCTAATTTACTGCGACAGAATGGGTTTGGCCAGGCCGGTAAAACAACAGATGTTTTGCTCGAATGTGACACCCGGGTTGCCAAAAAAATTCCCAGTGGCAGTGCATGTGTTTGGAGCTGACCTAGCACAAGTTTTGGCAAACGGGGAACAGCGGGAGCCGATATGACTTTCGGGCACAACAGACTTACCATCAGAAGTGACGGGACATGGAAAATTCAAGTCCAGTAAAAATGTTTCTTTATTATATATGGTGCCTCACTGTAGCATCTATGTTCTACATGAAAAAACTGTCAAGTAACCAATTCATTACTTAACCGGTCAGCTATCTTCAGAGGAGAAGTCGCACCCTATAAGACTCAATTTCAATTCATATCTTCATCATTCTGCCTCTTTGTGGCTTAATTGTAAACTATTGGTGGTGGGAAGTCGGACATTCTTTGGGAGGCCCTGGTATGAAAGGAGAATTTTAGTGCTCGGGGACCTATACGTATGAGGTACACTTAAATCCTTCGACGAAAGAAAAATGTGGTTTTCCTCAGAACAAATTGCGGAAGTATTTACAACTTTTGCCACAGAGCTTTTGGATCCTCCTCATGTTGAATTTCTTAAACACGTAGAGGACGTATTAGTTAAAGACCATGAAGCAGCACAATATTATTCTTTATTACAGAACCACTCTACAGTCAGTATGGGAGAAGATCTCAGTATTACACAGGACACAGTTTTTAAAATGTTAGGATTTTGTGATCATTGGCACAGAGGTTTTAAGCTTTGGTCAACAGCTCTAGTATCCCATGTTAAGAGTGGTGTCTGAGCATGTGTATACTGTGATGCCGCCCTCCTAAATATCTGTTGAAAGAGGTGTGTGTATATTCAGTGAACTGTGAACCTTCCACTTATGTGTCCCCCGTGTAAGGATGGAAAAATACCACCAAACAAGGAAATTGCTGGACACACAAATCATGACAAAACAGTTTAGATGTAATTCATTATTAGAAAGGTGAAAACGTTCTTCTTTACATACCTTTCGTACTAACTCCCCTTGAGTGTGTTAGTTACAGGCTTACAGTATGACTCTTGTAATTCACTTAAAGTAAGTCACAGCTCCTACATATGCTAAAGATGTGAGATAATAAGGTGACAAAAGTTTTTGAGGTGAAACATTTTGCAAGAAAAACCATGTAGGCTCTTTCCCCGTCATCCAGTTCTTGGCATAAAAATGCAGTTTGTGTTATTATGGCAAATACTGTGTTCCATAAAAGACTTGATTGCTTTTTTTTTTTTTTTTTCACCAAGTTTCCATTTTCCAGGTCTTGAGTAGTAACTGTTCATTAAATCAGATTTTCCTGCTTGGCATTTTTGTCCCTGGAAATCGAGCATAGACATCACTGAATCTAGAGAAAAAAAACTTTATTAGTCAGAGCAACATTATCACTTTGCTGCAGTGAAAACTTCTGAGAGCCATTAAATCTTGAGTGGACTGTCTTTGAAGGCAGGGGCAAATGCTGCTGCATTGATTGACAGGGTTGGCCTTGCCTTAATAGAACATAATTGGGCAATTTTGAAGGGTCTCTGAAAAATGACCAAATAATAACACATGACTTATCTTGAGACTTGTTTTCTCAGATAATTGTGCAAAAAGCATCTGGCACACCATTAGTTCCATTTTCACATTAGAATAATAATCCTTTTGAACTAATAAACTCGCTCAAATGTCTGTGCTTGGGTGGTGGGGACCGCGATAAAGGGGTAAATACTGTATGTTCCACCAAGAAAGTGCAGAGAAAAGGTAATGTGGGGGTAGAAGGAACAATAACAAGATGTAGACTTTCCTGACATTCATCATGTCAAATAAAGTGAAAGTGTTGTTTTTCCACCCTTCAATATTTCAAAGTCATATATTAGCTACTCCAGCTGTGACGTTTTCAGTTAGGTAAATTGCAATAAATGAATTCTATCAATTCCAACATTGTATCAGGGAAACACGTAAATGACCAATGCTTCATATATTGAACAATAAAATTGCTTGCCACTGTGACCCCTTTCCTTTAAATGTCACAGCATTATGGAAATCAACACTAAGAGATTCTATTAAATTGAAATACAGTGAGAGACCTGCAAAAAAAAAAATCCTTCAGTGTGATGAATCAATCTTTTTTTAATCAATTACTGATGTTAATTGAGCAGCAGACAAATGTTCCTGCAAGTACCAAAGTATGTTCATAGGAAAGAAAAAAAAAAACTATACTTTGTACTTTGCCCTGCTTTCTTACCTTTAATGTGCAAGACAATAATGATCCCCAAGGGGACCGTTATTGTTTGGGTCTTTCTTCCAATGAGAGATTGCACCAATATCACGTCTCAAATTAAAGGATAATTAAAAAATGTTATTTCAAAGTTATTGCCGTCCATAAAACTTTGATTAGGCAAACATTAGCCACATTAGGGCTTAATGGCCATTGCCCCTGTGATTACAACAACAATTTTATGTACTGCACAAAGCATATGAAGAAATTAATAATTAAGAATGCAGAAAAAGGGGGTTTCAAACAGCAATAACGTAGCTAATGTAGGGTTGTTTTTAAGAACAGCTTGTGGTAGGTAAAATGAGCCTGTGCGATTCAAACAGCAATATTCTCAGAGCCCACACTTTTGCAGAATGACTACAAAGGAAATGGTTTCCACTGACATAAGACACTAAGAACAAACAAAGAAGAACAATCAAGCAATTCTAGTATAGGTAGCCGATTCTTTTTCTGTTGATCGACTAATGGATTAATCAGTTAATTGATTCAGGACTACTGAGGCCGCGTCACACACAGCAGTTGTGTAGCAGGCACACAATGCAGCTCACATGGACTGCCAGATTACTTCAGACTGTTTTGACCCTACACATTTACACAAGTAAGAATAATATCAGCAGCACAGTGTTGCATAAAGTTTTTTTTTCATTTGATTCCATAAGAAAAACCTAATGTAAGCAGAAAGGAGCGAAAATATATCTCATGTCACAAGACAGAGCTGTTATCGTAGCGGCTTAAACACAACTTATGGTCCTAGTAGCAGTGATCATCAAGCTGTGTTTGTCATTTTGCTCAGAGAGATTTACAAGCAAGCTTTGGTAAAATGAGATGAGTCGTTAGCGCCCAAGGTACTGTTAAATTCAATAAACATTCCAGCCATTTTCATAAAACCAGTTTATGGCAGTCTTGCGCCATATGCTTCCTTCCCCTCCCTCTGTCGCTGCCAAAGGTTCAGCATGCAAAATAGGCAGAGGCTTCAGTCATCTTGTGTACCACTGTTTATGTTTCTGATGGTATTTATGAGCTGTGTCAGAGCAACGTAGAGTTGTGGATTAACATTTATTACTGTGACGATATTGCCAATCCATCTCTGGGCATGTCTCAAAACGGGAATGAATGTTTTTTATTAGATAAGCAGGGATGAGCTCTTTAACAGGGAGGGAAAAATAATTGCAGATTAGTTGGAGTTAGTGTTTATGTTTTAGCCAGGTCTTTCATTTGGAAATAGATTTGGTTTGACTTTTTATTAATTTTGGGGTTCAGGAAATTTTGCATATTATTTTATATAGACATCTGAAAGATCTGAGCAAGCTCCATTCACTGAAGAAGACCATGAGATGCAGATGAAAGCTCCAAAAAAATAGTACATTTTCTAGATTATTTTCTAACACAAGCTCTTCCCAAAGGTCAGGAATGGACTGACATGCTATATATATATATATATATATATATATATATATATATATATATAATTATGATTTTGATTTTATTGCTAGAAAATAAAATTATACAGTGAACCCTATACTTGCCAATATATTGTTTTTATGTTTGAGTATTTACATCTGCTCTTTTGCACTTTGTTGCTTAATTTTTGTTAGTTTTAAGTTTGATTTCAAAATATAACACGATGCCGACAGTTATTTAATTCTAGTATCACTATATATAAAAGCTATTGCTCACCACAGGCCATAAAACAGTTCATTGTCAGTGTGCATTCAATATTTGCCCTTTTTAATAACACGTTAAAAGTTCTGCTTTGGCAATAGGTTAACAACACTCCAGAGCTTATCGCTTTTGTAATCTTGTGAACCATCCGGACCACCAAAGTCAAATGTGTTTGACCTTAATAATGAACAGACTTTCTTTCTTTAAATAGTTGCACATTAGGGATTCCCCGGGTGAGCTGTATGGAGGGCAAAAGATGGCAAAAACAGAACATGGAAAAACAGTTTTGCCTTTGTTGAAGTAAAGCTTGGCCACAATGCTCAGTTTTCCACACTCCAATCTGCAATGGAGGGAAAGAGTCATTTTCTTTGTGCCCATCTTGGAATGCATTATTAATTGTGCTTTCATGTTTCTTCATGATGCTAATAAAGCAACAGTGCTCTTCCAAATCACCTGAAAAATGAGTCCAAGGACAACGGGCATTGCATAGGAAAGGCGTGGCTGTCCACTTTGAGAAACGATGGGACTCAACAACCAAGATTAATGGAACTCAGATGGCTTTTAATTAGTGCAGCTGTGCTCATTAATTATCTGCCCACAACACAAATGTTTTTATATTTGGGGAAAGTGTTGATTTATTTGATTTTGTTTGCCAGGGGATCTAGATGAATGACTCTTCATTTTAAATTTTGCCAGCACTGAAAGGAAAGGAGAGCAGAGGAAGTCTTCCCCAGTTAGCCACTCTGTTACAGACATAATGTGATGGATGATGGTATGTAATGTGACAGCAATCATGAACATAAGGAGCAATTGTCTGAAATGTTGTGAGTGAATTGTATTGCCTGTTCATACAGTTTTAATGTTGTTTCCTGAAAGCACTGCATGATCATAGGAGCAAGCTTGCTGTTTCTTGTGGGTAGCACAGGCCTTCTACTGATTTGTATAAGTACTGGTTTGCTGTTTGATGTAATGGCATTGCCTCTGTGGTTTTATCTCAGGCCTTTAATAAGTGAGTTAGAAGTTATATCTTACTTATTTCACTCTTTTTACATTAGAATGCGAAGTAAAGGAAAATGCAAACCAAATACATTCGAAATGAGGTTTATGTATAACTTCCATTCTTCTTTCAGTTTTTCTCTGAAAAGTAACTTTTGAAGTTCAATAGCTCAAACAACAGGCATCACTACTAGAGAGAAATTGGCTTAATTTTGGTTTATGTGAAGAAATTACAGTCTGAGTGATACCATGTGGACACAGGCAAGCAAACTTTATTTATATAGCTCTTTTCAAGACAGAAGTTACAAAGTGTTTTGCATGAAGAAGAAAAAAGGAAAGAGATAGAAAAGCCAGAGAAGACAAAATATAATATATATAAAACAAGTAGAAATGAGTGCATAACCCACAAAGTAGACAAATGGGTTTTATGATAAAAGATGTGCACTGGTTTGGCTTCTCTTGAGTTTTAAAATTTACTTGTAAAAGGAAATCAAGCCATAAGTGAGCTTTTTAGACAAATAGGTGCTGTTAACAGATAAACCTGTAGTTAGACAAACTGAGACTTCCAACATGTGAGTAAGGCAAGTAATTTCTTTTCCCCATGCCATGTAGAAGCCCACATTATAGGTTCTGGTTGTTTTCAGCAGGGTACAGTGAAGGTTTCCAGCCGGATGGAAATCTGCCAGACCAGTGTGGCTGAAGTCTGTCAAATATGGATCTAAGTAGTTTTCAACTGATGTCTTTATAAAGATCCAATTCTGACTCAAATAAGATAATAAGTTGTTCTGCTGTATGTGACAAATCACTTGAGGCGAGAGTCAAGTAAGAAAGCAGTCAGTCTGTGATAACTGAAGCTGAACATGAACATTTTAATTATGTGAAACAATATTTACTTCTATTAATAGCCCTGTAAGGACATGAATGAGAGTTGGTGAAGAAGTAGTGACAGAGAGCTCTGTGTTTATGTTGTAAAGTTTTTAGGTCAATTGTGCGATCCAGTCAGAACAGGACCATTTTAATGTAATGACACAGACTGAGAAACACTCATAAATGTAACAGTTGGTCAGGTTAGTGATGTTAGCCTGTAAAAAATGGTGTTTTAACCTGGTGGTGAAACTGGTGATGAAGGGCTGACAAGACTTTTTAGCCTTGTCCTATCGAGGGAAGGACCTACATTGTTCATAGATTTGTTTTACAGAATGTTTTTAAAGTAAATGAGCATGGTTTACATGTTTATGATATCACTTTTCAGCCATTTGGGAGATTTTGTGTTTGTGGTTACGGTTCATTTGCTTTGCCTTTTTAACCTAATTCAAAACCTTTCAGCAAATTAGTCGTCACGATGAAGAAATATTCCATCTTCTGTCTGTTTTCTGTCCTTTCTCTCTCTCTCTCCCACTCACTCCCCTCCCCTCACCCTCCAGTTTCATTTTTTCCTCTCATAGCCGCAGTAAATTTCTTTGAAACATTCATCTGAACATGAATGAGGAAAACGCAATGGCAAGAGCAGAAATTAAAATTTCATTATTTACTGCGCTCGAGTTTGGGAACGCAATTAGTATCTGCACTGTGTGGCCCAGGGATATTTACTGCTTTGGCCTCTCCTTTCTTTATTGTGGTGTTTCTTTCATCCCGTCTAGCAGACTGTGATGCTATCACTTGCTCATTACCTCTAGCAGTCTGAGACACAGCGGACAATTACACCATTTCCGAGGGTCCAACATGTGAACTTGAGGATGGACAGAGATGATACATCATGCAATGATTGCATTTCAAGACACTGGTAGGAGAAATGCAATCATTTTCACCGCATAGAAAGTAATTTATAAAATAACTATACAAAGATTTTTTAGAAGAAAGCATGATTTTCTCGTAAAGTTGATCCATAGATGAACATATAGGTAAGCCTATAGGCAGAACATGTTATACTTTGTAACTCAAAATGAGACGGAGAGGACGTTGGGCCTTAATACAGCCAAAATGCAACATCCATGTATTTGGTGGCAAAAATAGTTTTAAGCATTTTAGGGTTGTAGTGAATTGTGACCATTTTGTGACATATTGCGTCTTTGAATGCACAAGAACCAAAGACAAGCATTTTTAAAAAATTGTCAAAAACACAAAAACATCAACAATATCATGCTACAAGTAAGAGAGACACATGTAAATTAAAAAAAACAACAGCAAAGAGGAAGAAAAGAAAAACCTTGTCCTGCAGAGTTTTTAGTGGCACTGCTCTGTACGGGAAGAGAGACAGAGGATCACAGACACTTAACGTGTGCAGGGTTCTGCTGACCACATCTTTATAAAGAGCTGAATCCAAATAAGCACCAGCATGTCCAGCCTCCTCTCTGGTCACAGTCGCCCAGCAAAGCCATTCTTTGGGGGAGATAATAGCTTCATCCCTAGTCAGTCTGCTGACATGACGCTGGTATTACGGTAGATACAGTATCAAAAGTTAAAGTCCAAACTTGTGATACATTTTCTCTACATGCTTCTATCTGCTCCAGCCAGCTGTTTATTACAACAAATGTGCAAATAATCTTAGTAGTTTTAAAGTAATTTTCACCAAATCTTCTGAGATAATAACATTGCTTCAAGTTTTTAAACTGACATGAGATTGATTGATGATACATTGATGATTGTTTCAAGTAGTTTTAAGTGCATGTTTCTATCTGCTATGAGGAATAGATTAATAATAATAATAATATGCATGTGTTTGTTTGAGTTGTAGCTGGTGATGACAGATAGTTTGTCAAGTCAGTGCAAGTAATTAAATTCCGCTTAGTCATTGATCTTTGGTTTATGAATTTAAAATGTTTATTTGTAAAGTATGGGTGTTAGTAAGGTTTTACTGTGAAATTTTCTGTTACACATTGTATACCCAACATTATTAAATAAGGAAAGTACCTGTTTTTTATGATAAAACACCAGCAGCAAACAAAACAAAATGAAACCTTATTTACATACAACATTCCCTAAGCCGCCGCTTTTCTCATATGTGCAATTAAGGACAAAGCTGCAAGTGTTAATTTGCTTGATGTGCACTTCTCACAAGCAGCAGTGCCAGCTAAAACAAAACACCACCTCCAACAACAATAAGAACTGCAGGTTTTTTTTTTTAATATTAATTCTGGTTAACAAACACTTCCTTGAACGGGGGACAATGTTGTTTTTCCTTTCACATATTTTTCCTCCATTCTTCCCGTTCCTAGACATGATATGCATATGAACACTGGAGCCTGTCGGATATAGGAGATCAGACGTATCGCAGCGGGGGATCAAAGGGAGCCATCTGATCTCTAAAATAACATTAAAACCCGTTGCCTCATTCCAAGACACCACATATTGATCACAGAGGAGACAAGTAGGAGTGTTTGGTACTAAATAAAAACTGGGGGCTGACGAGAAGTGAATCAGGAAATCTGCGCATGCTGGGGGTCATTAAAATTGCATGGCACTGTATGTATTCCACAAACAATTGGATGGTTAACTCGAGGGCAGAGAGGGGGAAAACAAGGGGAGCGTATGTTCATAATAGCTTCTCGCATCCCTCCCACGTCCCCAAAACCCCCCATCCTCTCCACCCCATTCACCCTTCATTGTATTTATTTCCATTTGTTGATGGCGCCATTTTCAATAAGTGCGTAAGACAATAGGCAGGCAAAGTATCAGTAAAAATAACCCTCCTGTCAAGGTTGCAGGGTTGGTTGCTTCTCAGATGCTCTACTGCAACTAGGTATATAGAGTGATTTGATTATACCGTGCGGGTGGCGGCGTTGTTACCCAGTTTGACTAATAAGTACTTTTCAAACCTGCCCCTCTCCTTCCCATTCAGCGGGAGTGCTTCGGTTTCTCTAGGAGTTAACCTTCACACACTATCATTACTGTCACTCTCCTCTGAAACTTCACAGAGCAGCTCACTTTCTGCAGCGTGTGTGCGTGCGTGCGTGCCTGCACGAGAGTGGAAACTCACCGTTTGTCTTTAATTCCTCTCAATTACAGGTTCCCCTGATGTTGAAGCTGGCTGTGTCTGTGAACTGTTTCTAACAATTTGTCTTATAAAAGTGAAAGCAGCCTTTTTAGATTAAAAATTTCAGCACTGTATTTTTTCATTTTAGCTCCTAAACTGTGCTGATGAGTCCATCTACAGAAGCTCATGGTGTGCAGCCAAGCTTTGTTCAAACCCTCAGAACTTTATTTTAATTCTCGTGAAGATCCCAAAGTTACCAAAGATACTTCAGACGCTAAGCTGCAGTTTGAGGAAATGTGTATAACATGATGCAGACATCTTAAATATTTCCTGTTGATATTTCCAGTCCTCTTGATTTTGAATATTTAACATCAACATCGTTTAACAACTGTAGCTTTAGTTAAGTTTTGGATCAAACAGATATTGAATATATACTGAATATGTAATTGTCAATAAAGTATGGGAGAAACGTTTTACTAAATTTAAAGTTACTCAAAGGGAAATTAAGTAGTATTTCTTTTTCTTTATGTTAATCACGTTGACTTACATCACGTGTATGTTCAAGTAGACTTCCTTTTTTCCTTCCTATTTTACTCAGATAACTTAAATGATGCTGAAGCAGCATTAGAGAGAGGAGACAGTACTGTATACGATGCTGTCCAACATCAAAACAAGTTAATCAATCGGGCGACGCTGAAAGGAGAGAGTTACAACAAAGTCAATTCACTCACGTCAATAGCACCTTAACAGGCTTGAATCCTAAATGAAAATATACTGCTTTGCAACCTGCAAATACGAGTCAAAGACCAAACGTATTAGCTCAAGATATAACAGATGCAAATACACATGGCTCAATATAAATGGATTGAATAATACAAGTAGTATATCTGTATTTATTCTTGTGTTTTCACTTAACACCTACAGTAACTAAAATGACTGACTTACCTCCTACCAGCGTTAGGCTGCCAGACGATTTGTTGACCTCTCCCATACTGCCAGGTGTAGACGAGTATACTGTATTTCTCTTATGTGGGTCTCTTAGGGCTCTGCACTACCTGAAACATTCATACCTAAATTCCCCAATGCACTGTATGTTGCCAAAAGCAGAACATATACAATAAATGCAGGTGTCCCACTTCTTATAAGTTGCACTCTCTGAGCATCTAATAAAACAAAATGTTCATGTGCAAACTGAAATTTATATCTAGGTTCAACATGTTTTTGTGAATCTTGAGGCTTGGCCTGTTATACGTTGGTGCTGTGCGTATGTAGTGGATAAAAGGGCTGCACCTATCTCGTAATTTTCCAAGAGCAGCATAAAAAAGTCAATTATACAATCATTTCAAATAATGCAGTTCTCTTAAGTACATTACTACACACACAACAAACACAAGAAGATGTTCAAATGCATGAATTGATCCAAACACCTATGGTCTTCTTTATGAAATGGCCAGCATGAGTTTTCCTCAGTGCCTGAATGTTATGAGATAAACTGTTAAAAATGCAACACCTAGAAGACCATTGTTTTCTCATAGTAAAACAAGCCAGGCAAGTGCTCCTCTCATCCTCTCATGTAATGCACTTTTTGCCCCATCAATGTCACACATTTCCAGACAGCCCAGGTGTACTAAGCACTTGGCATTTCTTTTATTTGGATATAGTGGCTTGTCTTTGTCTGGTTGCCCTCTCTACACATTTTATGGCACGCAGTGTTTTTTTATGTTCATCACGTGTTGTCAGCATGAGCTTTTATCAACGGTAGTTCTAAGAATAATGCAGAGGATACTATTAAAGGTGAACTCCTCAGATTTTACATATTAAAGTCTGTTTACAGGTAGTACTTTTACTGATGGGGGGGGGGAAAGTTGTATAAAGCTGTTTGTGGCTCCAGGGGGAGCTCCACAAAGTCTGATATATCGCCTCAAATGATGTAACATGAGTCGGCATCAGTTGGGGCTGAAGAGAGGAAGTTTGAAAATGAAATCTTATTTGGACTAGCGGCCCAAGGCTATATTAGCCACTACTAGCATAACAAATCAGAGTCTCTGACAATGCGGTCGAGTTGCATTGTGGGTAATGTAGGTGCCACGTTTTGAGAAGAAAGTGTGGAATAAGAAAGACAATATCTGGTTCTGCTGCATCGATTTTAATACTTTTATTTTTTAACTGTCCAGTCTGTCAGGAAACAACCACTCAGGGATTGACAAGTTATGTGTCAAAGACAAAGTTGCAGACTATAAAAATCATCCGGATATATGTGTCATCTGTCATACTTATTTTCTCACTGAAGTGTTGTCAAGAAATTGACATTGGTTTGGATGGACATTGCTTCAGTTTAGTTGGTGACAGTGATAAAACTGTAAGTTGATGTAAAATCAAGTTGCTATTCTAATAGCTCTTGTCTTTCTTTCTTTTGATCTTTTCTGTTTCTTTCATTTTTTCTACCCAGAGCTTTAAACACATCCTTCCTCTCTCTCCTTCTTCCACAGTATCAATCATTTCTCCCTATCCTCTTATTCCTTCTTTCTGCGTCTCTCATTCTCCCTCTCTTTCCACAGTATGTGTCATTATCCATCCAGTGTGACTTCACCCATCCTGCCCTCTGGTGACACAGCCTGCCCTTGTTAAATGGCTCCAGTCCCTCTCCTCGTTTACAGGTGAAATCTATTCTCACACACAGGCCTCAAGGGCCCAACTGGACTGTAACAGAATTTCTCCAGCCCCGCTGGGCCCCAACCACAAAGCTGAGAATAAATGGCTGAGGTGCCAGGGCTGGACAGAAAAATCAATGCCTGTTTATACAGACATGACAGTCCCGGCGCCCAAGCAATTCTCCTGCTTGCTTCTCTAGACGCTGTGTTATACTGTTTTTTTTTTTTTCTTCTCCTCCTCTCCCTCCTGTGTCGCGCTCTCTCCTCTGCTGAGGATAAAATGTGTGCCCTCTTGAGAGGATGGAACAGTAGGTGATGCGCTGTGGCCATTTTGTCCTCAATTTGTTCTCACCATGTGCTGAAGTATTGCATGGGGGTCAACCGAATGCTTTTGATAGACCGACTGTCACGCAAACTGTTTCGTCTATGCTGAGCAGATGTATTGCAGACAACCGGGGTCATGTGTTAGAGTAGGATACTGTTTCTCAACTGCTGGGTCACAAGTGTTCAGCAGGCATGTGCTGATAGGGTCACACAGTAGACGTGTTCCTATTAAAACTATTCAGCCAGGTTTTCATTTTCTGTAGAAGACACAATAAACTTAACTGGTTCAGCTGCTGTTCTTAGGAGCGTAATGACCCTCAGGTTTTATGACCTTCAATCACTTCACCTGAGAGAGTCCAGCTGATGTTGATGAATTTCCTTTCTTGTCGTCTGTAGCAACGAGAGAATAGTTTCTTTCCCTCTCCTCTCTCTCCTTTCTTTTCTTTTCTTTTTTAGGCATTTTTGCTCTTATTGGGCAGTTGATAATATGTATTAATGAGAGTAAAACATGCAGCAAAGGTCTTCGACTGGAGTCACACGGTATGCATTGCAACCACCAGACCACCAGGACCTTTTCTATGATTTATTTCTGGTTCAGAATTAAGTTCAGAACTATAACATTGAGGAGTTTTTGACCCATGTTTAGACCTGGAACTTTTTATCCAGATAATGCAAAGATTTTCCGTAATCACTCGTTTACACATCTAAGTACAAATGGGTTTTTAGCAGCTACACATAAATCCTATTAAAGCTGAAACAATTAGTTTTTCAAGCAGAAATGCCAAACATTCTCTGGTTCCTGAGCATTTGTTTCTCTCTCCTGTGTCTTTTGTTATAGAAAACTAAATATCTTGGGGTTTTGAAGTGTTTGTCGGACAAAACAAGCAATTTTAAGATGTCACCTTGGGTCTCCTGGATATCATTTTTCACTATTTTCTGACAATAATGATCTGATTAATCACTAATTAAAATAACCATTAGTTGCAGCCCTAAATCTGATTGCCTATGATGCAACTGTTTTCAAAGAATAGTAGAAGTGAAGTGAAGTATTCAAAGGTCTTTCTTTGCCTTTGTCGTTATTTCTATCTTTTTATACAGTATTTCATATACATCTTTCATTCCTCAGTAATACTTGTTTTTGCTTCAGTGTATCTAGTCAGTAGTCTTTGCCTTATTCTTTTCTTATTGGTTTTTTTTGTGGATGTCTTTGATTACATCTTTGTTCATGCTTTTGTGTGCACATGCACGTGTGTGTCTGTGGGTAAACTTTGTGTGTGTGTGTTGCGTGTGCGACTCTCAAGGGGAGGTAGCACCGCACTTGTAACTCATTCTGATTTATGCCCCCTGTCTAAATAAAAACATAAATCACAGCACCTGTCACAGAAGTCACTCTCACAGTGGTCTAGCTCGTCCGGCTCTGTTCTGGGTTGCGCTGTTGCACCCCAATGACAGAAACACAATTGATTCCCTCATTGCATCAATTTGTCGCCTAATCTGGTGATATGTTGATAAATTTTACTGCTTTGTCAATTAATTTTCCTGAAAAATGGTCCTGGCCGTGGTGGACACATCAATACTGAGGCAGTGGAAATATCAGTGACAAAATTAAGTGATAAAATTAATTGCCCCCTATCCCGTCTTGTGAAAACATAACTAATGAGGGAGGCAATTATAGTTGCATGTGGTCTCCTTCGGGAAAGATGG
Source organism: Macquaria ambigua (assembly GCA_008360985.2). Taxonomy (NCBI): domain Eukaryota; kingdom Metazoa; phylum Chordata; class Actinopteri; order Centrarchiformes; family Percichthyidae; genus Macquaria; species Macquaria ambigua. The sequence continues at coordinate 56,364 of VMKM01000462.1, read as the reverse complement.
AGGGGGTGTTTGAAAAAAGACTTCTATGGTAATTAGACAAGTGGGAGAAGAAGGATCTTGGGAAAATGGTCATCTGAAATGGAGGGTGACTTCAGAAAATATAGCACGGTGGATGAATGTTTGTTTCAGCTCTCAGTCACCAATGTGTAGGACAAACAAATGGAAGAAGCCTTTCAAACAAGAACATAAGTCAAATCAAATGATAGTTCATTCCTCCTGCACTGTGACAAATGTCTGAGACATGTTAGCTTCTCGTGGCTTACTGCTCGCACACATTGAAGTACAGACAAATATCATTGTCAGTGTTTCGTCGCCTAACAATTTCTGCGTTGACTTTGGTATCATTTGAATGTTGTAGAGTTGTGGTATAAATTAGAGATAGACACTGGTGTCATTGTTTTTTTTAGAGGGGACAGGGAGGGTTTGTTAGCAGGTTAGTTAAGCGCACTGTTATTCCCAGAAGAATAACATCAATATTGTGCTTTATTTTAGCATCAGCAGTGTGCCTGTTGTCAGCAACAGAAGTTATATATCACTGAGCTAGTCATGTGTTTGACATGCAGTATGGGGTGTCATAGCTACATTTCTTGAATGAGGAGAGAAAGTTTGAACAGTTTGTTTTAGATTTAATATAGTCCATTGTCCCGATGGGAATGCAAATCAGTCTCACAGGCTCCTTGGTCAGTGATCAAGGTGTTTAAATCATGCAGCGTATAAATAATGCAAACATCATCATAAGCCAAGGAATGTTGTACTCTGATATTAACTGTTTCCACATATGACAACCTTTCCATAGACTTTATGTTAAACAAGCAGGATGGACAAGCATGTATTAAATACTGTAATTACTTCATACAACATTTTTTGTTCATTTTTAAGTGAGTTTTACATCTAATTTTTCCTTTTTTGTTTCTTCCCTATTCATTTGCTAATTGTGTAGTGTCAACTGTAGATGAATACAGCAAATGCTCCTGCCTTGGATGTGTATTTTAGATATTTGACACAAGATATTTGATAACTGTAAATATTTTAAGCAGGCGAATCATAAAACTCAGACAGCCTATATTAACGATTGATCCTTTAACTTGAAACCTGACCCTAAAATGTTGTGCTTTGTGTGGAAGTTCTGGTACTTTACTTGTAGCAAATTGAGAGGTTTTAAAGACGGTATCACAGCACACCGGGGAAGCATTAACAGAAAGTATGTTAGAGAGGAGAGTTCATTTTAAAAGACTCTAGTGCCCACAAACAACCTGGAAAGGGACTCTCAAGAGCAGAAACATCATTAATACATTCATTAGGAATAAGTTAAGCTATTGAAGAGCTTTTTGAATGCCCAGGATAGGCAACAGGGGAGGCGCATTAACGTTTTATAATCACAAATTCTGGGCTGCTGTTGTTTGCATCCTTTGTCCAGGGTAATGAAATCCCTCCATCAAACAAATTCTCTGGGCGAAGGCACCGTTTCTCAAAGGCGCTCTCCCGAAGGGTGAGAGGCGGTGATCTCCTTAACATTTACACCGGCACTAAGGCTACCTCACATGTCAAAATGTTACAGAATACTCTACTAACCTGAGGATCCAGCATTTTCTATCTGTAAAAAAAACAGGGTGGGTGTGTTTTTTATTTAATTAATATGCATTTTGAGGTGTGTTCATGCTCCAGGGGAGATTAAGCAAATGACTCTCATGATTGATTAACAAAACCTGGAAGCTCTAATTCCACCAGTGCCTATAGAAAGTGTGTGGTGGCTCCTCATGCCAGCTTTTGATGCTATACTGCATGCTGTGACTTTGTATTGTACATTGATTGGCCAAATGGCAGAGCGAGAACAGATACAGTGTGATCGAGAGGATGGCAAACCTCTCAGTGTATTTTTTACGGACCATGTTGGGTGGAGATATTTGTCCAAATTGTCTTTATTTCAGGTCAACTTTAGTGATCTCATGCACGGAAACTGAAGAAAAATGAACTGTTCTTGCAAAACCAGACTTCAAATGTGTGAAAACATCCGTTGATAATTAATCGTCAGACCAAAGAGCAAACTAGGGGGAATATGTAGAGGATGATTTTGACTTGTCGTTCTTAAAACTCATGTACTTTGTGAACAGTAGGTGATAAAATGAAGCATGAATGAAGCATGATGGAAGATATCCATCTGTATGACTTATGTTCTGCTTCAGATTTATTCAAAAACTGATAGTGGATAGTTTTAGTCATTTGACAACATCTCCAGAATAGCCCACACGTTTTTACATCAGAAGACCATTGATAGTGAGTGTTATCTTCATCCGATCAGATATTGGAAGGGCCCATGATGATGTCTGAGTGGAGGAAAGAACTGTCAATCATCTTCTGTGAAGTCTACCCTAAATGCTGTCTGTCCCAAGCCTTGCTTTTGGATTGACCACCATGCATTTTTGAGGTTTTCCAACTATTTTTAAAATATTGGCACAAATTTAAAAGTTGTTTAATTTTCTCAGAGAAGCATGTAATTAAGTTAAAACATTAAACCTGATTAGACGTATGAGGGTTTTACTCCACAGTGCTCACATGTACATTAACTTCTCTAGAAGTTTTATTTTAGAGGCCCACATTACAGTGACTTTGGCTGACTACCTTTAAATTTCAATAGCTTTTCGCCCGTTGTGTCTAAACATTGCAGAGAAACTGCTGCTTTCTATATAGTCGAGCTTGACAGGAAGGTGTGTATGCCGCAGACTATTATCAGTTTATTCGCTGTGTTTTGATGCACTGTTTGGGTAGAGGGTTTTCTTGAAAGGAGAGAGAGAAAAATGTGCATGTCAAGTGAGAGACAGAATCACGGCAAGTCGACTCTCCTAAAGGATTAAGCAGAAGCTGCCATTAAGAATAGGTGTCTATTTTAAATATGAATCAACCCCTTCTAGTTCAAGTTGTTAACTAAATAATTCAGTAACAAGGATGCATTATCGACTTGATGTAAATGTGATATGAGTGGAAATCAGGATGTGTGACTGAGATGATAATTTATATGATAATGGAGTTAGGAGAAGATGGAACAATAGCAACAAATAATAATGAAAGGCTAAATAAAAGATGGGGGTAAAACTGTTAGTGCAGCCGACTGACACGCTAGAGCATCTTCACTGAGGCAGCAGTGGGGAGTGGGGGGTTGGGGGGGGCAGATGGTTAGACAGGAAGTGAAACGCACCAGCTGCCCGGGAGTACTAGTGCAGCTATTCACAAGTTGTGCAGTGGTGAGCAAACGAGAGAAAATGTGTTGAAATCTCCTCCTCTTGTTGAAGGGCATCAACTCTAAAAGGGAATGAAACAGCTGCCCTCTTACCCTCGGCATCTTTAACATCACCAACTTTTTGATTTGCGCGCGATTAGGTTCACAATGGAGGCCAGTATCATTAATGAGATCAAAAACTTCTGCTATCAGACACAGCTGATGTGGCCCTCAACTCTGCCAGAGATATCAGCTCCTCTTTCACTCCTTTTTTCCTTCCCTTCAGCATGGGAATAAAGGGATGAAAAAGACGATGGTGTATGTGCGTGTGTGTGTGCGTGGGGGGGTGCTGCATAAAAACTGCTCAAGTGCAGAGAGCAGCCCCATCTGGAAGACATCGGACCTAAATGAAGTTGTACAAAACCATTCCATTGATAATAAAGCTAATTTTTATGGCTCTGACAAGTATGTAATTATGTGCAGTGGTGCTTTTCAGATTTTATCACAGTCAATAAACTACCACGCTAATTTCATTCCTGTTTTGACATATTTACATGGAAATATTCGATTTGGGGGGAATTAGAGGCCTTGAAAGCCGCTGATAGATGGCTTTTAATGATCTGTGACCCCCGGCCTGTGGGCTCATCTGTTTGTCGGCCCATCGATCTCGCGGGAGATGTGCTTGGTGTTCTGATCTCTTTAGACAGAGTGCCATCCAGACAGTGCCGGCCAATAAGCCCTGAACGCTGGCCCTTTTCTTGTTGGCTGATTTGTCAAGCCCGCTGATCTGGAAAGATTAAGAGGAAATAGATGTTTAAGTGCTCCTTTTTATCTGTTATTTATACATCATAGATATCAATGCACATTTTAACTGACCAGCCTGACAGTTGAGGACACTTTAATATTCAGTACACATAAAACTCTACTGCTGTGTATTTTCCCAAACTTTGCCCTCACACCAAAACACACACACACACGCTCACACAAAGAGGTCATGGTCCAGTTGACCCATCTTCAGCCTAGTGGTGCAGATAAAGTACAGCTGGCCTCGCTGGCCAGACTCATTCTGTTGAGAGCATGCCACAGGGGTCACCAGTGATGACAAGGTCCACTTATGGGAGGTGGGAATTGGTGTCAAATGTGGGAACTGCTACCCCATCCTCTTGCAACGAAGCACGTACGGCGTCTCACAGGAGGGGAGCTGGTGTCATAAAAAGTCCATCAAAAGCACCAGTAATTACCCAGGAAATTGACAGTGAAATTGAAAAAGTTTGTGGCCACGAAGACAGCCCACCCCCCACCTCCTCCACACGCAAGATTCCTGTTGTGTGACAGCAGCACTTCTGCGGTGGTGATGTAAGTGCTGTCCCAGACACCTGAGTGAACACATAATGTGCTTATGACATTGTTTGCTAGAATAACTTTCATTGCCACACTTTATTTCTTTTTACCATCACTCTGTTTGAATTGATGTCCTGGTCCAAATCCAGCTGTTTGTGGAATCCGTTATTGTCAATTCACATCAGCCTTAACATGGCGATCTTTCAAGACTCAGATTAACACTTAAATGCTTATTTTCAAAATAAGATTTGCAAAGTGGGGAGATCTGCTGGTTCTGGAAGCATTTTTACCCCACAGGAGACTTTTTGAATAATATGACAATATACTATAGTTTTCTGTTATGACCACCAGTTTTAATTTTTTCATCTTTGTTTCTGAGAAATCATGGTTTTTCCTTCAGTGTGGCTTGGCAGACAGCTCTAAAAACTACAGTACTGGGGGGTGCCCGAAATATCTCCTCCCACTCCCCATCTCTAAGTCTTGTTAGTAACACCTTTGACCTGTGGTGGGTGTATAGAGTGTTATATATCTTATAGCAGATCTTAGAGCGATCACATTCATATAAATTATCTAATTGTGCTGTGAAAGTCTGCAGTGGTGTCACTTTTGTCTGCTCTTTTGATACAATATTTTTTTTTTTTTGCAAACACGTTTTACATGTAGATTCTGGAGTAAAATCAAAATTATTTTATGATAAATTATTTTCCTTATAAAATGTATCCTCTACAAGGGAATATATGCTCAAAATGTTTGCTTATTGCATGTTTATTTCTGACTTTGCAAATGTACAGCGTAATTGTAGTTGAGACACTAAAGATTTGCCAGCATTCAAAATAATGTGAATTTTCTGGAGGGCTTCTAGTGCTTCAAGCATTTGACTCTAACCCGATAAAGACGAGGAGGACACATAAGTACATTATAATGCAGCTTGTCAATAGTAATGAAATTGTGATATGTTCAAGAACGGCCATGCGCGAGGAGGCCGTGTTGTTCTTCTGATTTTAATGCCAATCTCCATAATCAAGATGAAACCACACACTGCCAAAACTGGCATAATGCAGGCGCTCGCCGATGAGTGATTGATTGAATATGAAATAATGAGGGTTTTCTGGTGCTCTACTGGTCATCTAAAATTCTGAATACAAATCAAATGGAAATTTTATGCAATGAGATGTATTAATGGGATTCTGGCAGCGTTTTAAGGTCTTAATGTACAGCAATAAGCAACATAGGTTGTCTCGGGGAGATGAACAGTTGTTGCTGTTGATAGGCCATTTTAGTGCATTACTGTCAAAATAATGCATGTCTGTCTGCATATATTCCAAGGCTCTAGTGAGCTTTAACTTTGGACAATTACGAGATGACCACTTTTTGTGTGCCTTGATTTCCCTTTTAAACTAATAAATAATGGTTATTGACTGTGCCATTAATGCCACTAAAGTAATTGTAAAAAGTTGTACCTTTTTCCAACACTGATTTGATCTAGGATTCAGTCAATCCCCCGCACTTAAGCATAAATTATTTGCATGTACCGTATATTGTAAGTATTTTCCCTCATTAGGTTTTTGTTAATCTCTCTTACAATATGTTTAAAACTGCTTTTCTATGTTTTTAAACATTTGAATGCATTTTTGGGGGATAATACCATCAGTTGATATGTTGACTTGATGTATTGAAATCCTGAGATGTACTTGAATGCTACAGCAATAAATTACTGCATTGGCGTTATTCAAAACTGACAGGGAAAATACTGTTTGTTTATTTTTTCTTTATTCATTTATTTTACATAGTCAGTGACCACAAGGAGCAACCACTATTATTAGTATGAAGGAAAACTGATGCAGAGAGGTTTGGACGTCACCCTGCTTGGTTTATTCCATTGATGTTAAGTGATATTTACAGATTGTGGCCAGCAAATTGCATATTAGATGCCCAATTAACATTTTTGTTGCCCAGGGCACTGTGGAGTAAATTGCAGCTGCTAGGGGAGGCTACTGTCAGATTCCCATGTTGTAGTAGTGTAGTATGGTTCCCATGCAGCAAGAGAAATGTAACATGGATGGAAAGGACGAACCCCTCATCATGTGATTAGTGTCCTCGTTAATCGGTCTGCATTCATTTAAATCTCACATAGATGTCCGAGCAATTAAATTGACGCAAGTGGAATAATATTGTTGTGATTGCAAAATGGAGTGTCATCTGTACCAGCTCCTGTCTTTAAGATGTGTGGCAACTGTACAGTTTATAGCCAGAGGATCAAAATGGAGGACATCATACATTGTTAAAAGAGAATACCTGTATTATTAGGAAAGAGGCAATATCGTGTGAAATCAAACTCTGATGTACGAAGTAGTTTTTACTGAGCACAACAATGTTATACTGTATAAGAAAAAAAGAGCAAAAGAAGTCATTTGCTATGCTGATTAAGGAGGTGCAGTGCTGCCATGTGTAGCTTAGAAGCACAAAACCCAGTGGAAGCTATTAAACATCGGGATGCTTTCCATGCAGTGCTGGCACAATGCATTCTTGTTTGTTTTTTCAAATATCATTTGTTGAGCTGTTGAATTTTTAACGTGAATACATAAATATGAATTATGCATCAAAAGGGTTGAAAGCTGCTCCAGTGTTGTGCCTGTTTGTCCAACATACAGATTGTGTACATTGAAAAGGCAGACCAAATAAACAGGCAGGCAGGTGACGTGTACATGGGTGGAGAAAGTTTCAAATCTTTTCTTAGTTTTAAGACAGATGAATCACAACAAAAAAGCTTTCTCTACTTACTGTATTTCTTAAAGTGTATGAAGTAGTTTTTTAATAGGAACTGACTGTATGGTGTATTGTTTGTGTTGATCATTGTACACATTATACCATTTCTGGTGTGCAGTGTTAAACTGACATCCCATACAGTTCAAAGATTCAGATGTTATTCTTGCTGCTTCGCACAACCAAACAATGTCCAGAGAATCAATCCTAAAATCTGTGATTTAAACTGTGCATCCTGTTTTTTTCCTTTACTGACACTGATAAAATGTAAATTTGTAAATTTTAAAGCCAGTCATGATTTATATTGCGATAGCTCTAGTCTTTCCCCATTGAAAATCACCTGTGATGCAGTTTCCACCATATTTTTTATATAGGCTGTTGTGTAGATTGCAATAACATGACAACACAGATTTGTTTGTTCCTGTCACTCACACACACACACACACACACACACAGTAGTGAATGTTCACTGATATAGACTGACATGTGGGCAGTCATGCACCATTTCCAAAATGTAATGCAGACCATCGTTAGTTTTAATAAAATCTCTAATTGTTTCTGTTTTTTGCAGAAATATTTTTACTTTGTATGCACAAAATTGTGTTTTTTTTGTGTTTGTCCAGGAGGTGCTCTCCTGCACCAATAAACACTCTTAAAGCTGTGACATAATTTAACCATGTGCACATTTTTTGCATCATATTTTGGTTATAGAGTCTTTTTTTTTTTTCAAAAATGATTCCTCATCCTCTTCTTGGTTATAGATGCAGTGCACTCACTTGGCCTCAGTAATATTTCTCAGTGCATCCACTCTTTATGATACTGACGTAGGCTGACTCTTAAATACTCTTTTATGCATGTTTTATGAGTGTGACGATTACAGCAGTTCCACTTCTGAGCCAGTTGTGTGCCAGTGATCTCAAAGGATGTATACTCTTCCCAGACTTTACCTCAGCGTGACACTGAGGGAGAGTCAAACATTTAAAAACTGATGGATCGACTCAGGACGCAAGGAGACTTTCTTTTTACATCAGAAATCTAGTTATCAAATTTGAGTTTCAACACAAGTTTTGTACACTAGCAACACAAATTAAGTGTAAGATGTAATATTTTGCAAAATAATACACATTCCATAATCAAATGTTTTCTCATACGTTGTGTTTTGATATTAATAGTAATAGGTCCAGACGTATGGGAGTCTGAATGTTCACATTTTGTATAGTCACATTTTAGCTGCGACTGCCGCTAATTAGAAAAATGACCTTGTTTGTGTTACTGTGTTATGTGAAGTAATGTAACTCACATTACACGTTTTGATCTACCTTTCGATATGGCCATCTACACACCTGCAATGTGTCTGCTCACAATGTCTGGATCAATTGACCAGCCACGACATGGAGCTCACACCGAACGAAAGCACAGAACCCCCCGTGGGCTTTGTCCACTGACTATTCCAATAAAGTTCATTCAAACACGACAACCGCCTCCTCAACAATATTGACAAAAAGAGAGAATGGCCGAATTACTCTGTGCAATTCTATTATGAACAGAAAGTAGGAAGAAAAAAAGAATAATATGGAGCCAAAGATGTCTGGGAAGACGCAGACAACATACTCAGTCTGTTCTGCAGTGAAGTTCAGTTTTACATCACAACACAGTCTCAGTCAAGACTACAGTTTTTGCCACAACATGTAAAATGTGACTCCACTAAAACAAGCTCACTGCAGTTTATAACTGATCTTTTGACAGCAGAACTCGGATCATGGAACCGCTAAACTGCAAGACAGCCGACTAAAAATTTCTGACCTGCCAGAAATCCAACCAATTGTCTGAGAGCCAGATCGTTTATCGTTAAGGGAATTAATCAGGCATCGTGACCTCCCTCAAACTGCAAACCAAACGACCACCAATCTGGCAGAAATTCGGCTCGATTCTAAAATTAGTTGGGGCCAAAATTCAAAAACCAATTTGGTGCTAAAATCTGGCATAATCTGTATGGTGTCCACCCAGTTTAAGACTAATTAATTGTATCCAACTGTGTTTGGGAGGTTTGTTATTCTATACAATCACTAAAATTGAGACCTGTCAGGGATGCATTTGTGTTTAAACTACCACTACTTACCTCTACCCGACTCTACTAGTACATTTGAACATCATAGTGCATCTTCAATGCATTTAGGAATAACAGATTGCAGTTTTTGTTCATGTTTCCAGACTACAAAACTATAGAACAGTGTAGTGAAGTGTACGGACTAACTCACTCAACTTTCCACTTTTGAGTGCAAACTGAAAGTTATTTAACAAGTTTTGATTGAATAAAAGAATCAAATATAAAATCAGAATGAGCTGTAATAGTAAAAAAGATTAACAAGATAGATACTGCCTTAACCCATGCATGATTGTGTCCTGTCAAGATAGCACTTGAATGTCCTGGTGTGAAGCAAATGATTTCTGATGGCCATCCAGGCTTCTTCCTCTTTGAAAAGCCCAGATCAAATAGGCTCACTCTTGTCAGTGCCTAAGCGGGAGAGCTTCCCATATGAACAAACGATTGATTGACAGGTACACATAGGCTTGCTTTTTAATTTCCTTGGCTCGCTTCAAATTAAACCTCCACCTGGGATAAAAGCATAGGCTATCCTGCATCGAGAACTCCCAAATGATAGGAAATGGAAATTTTGATTAGCAAAGGACGGGGGATTTTCATACTGCTGGATCTCCCAATAGTGCTGATGGTTGACATTTTTTCAAGAAGATAAAATAGTGATGACAATTGTCTTTTCAGGGATTTTGTCAGTATTAGTCGAACTGATAAAACACCTATGGTTTGGAATGAAGTAGTGCCATTACAGCTGTGATCTTACAAATATGTATCAAAGTGTGAATATTAAAGCAAAGCTTAAAGCAAAACATGATAAAAAAAAGTTATGTGATGTTAGAAAAGTCCTGCAGAAACCGTATAGATATATACAATATTTTCCAAAGATAAAAATATAATATTTTGTTATTAAAATATGTTATTTTTTTAGTAATTTATTATCCAGATTTGAATGTAATCTGCTCAAGCACCCAAAAACATAAATGCACGTACACACTACTTTTAAATCAGTCAGGTGCTGCAAAGAATAAATTGTAGGCATCACCACTCTGTTCTAAAACATTGCCTTAAACAGCTGTTTGTTGTGTGAGCCTCTGTATGTGTGACAAGACTGAATAGCCACCAGAGACTAATAGTAAATGTGCAGCTGCTTTTATTGTGTGTTTTTTATGAGACAACATACATTAAACCCGCTGTAGCTGCAGTAAATAAAGCGTGTTGTAAAACTGTGTTCGTGAAAGAGCTTGTAAACATAAACAGCCGCAATGAGGTCAACATCAAAGTAATTGTAATGCTGTATGAGCAATGAAATATAACTTAATGTTTCAGGGCAAAATAGTGCAGTGTACCTGAAGAGGCCGCAACCCACCGTAGTTAGCAATGAAAGGAATGTGTGGTGGCTATAAAACTGTGTCAAACACTAGCTGTATGTGGTGGGATTACACACACTACAAAACCTTTACTGGCCTGTGTTACTCTGTTCTTAACCCGACTTAAAGCCCCGTCCAGATTTATTTATTTTTTATTACGTAAATTGTGTTGATTCATAGCTAAAAGCAGCAGAAGTCGTGGTGTTTCATGTGCTGTTTTCAGTAAGAGCTCACAAAATGGTCCAAATGGTGGGGCTGCCAATAAAATCACTGGTCACTCAAAAAGATTCAACATTCCTAAAACATTCAAATTGGGTTCTTTGTATGTAATGGCTCAGCCCAGTATCCTTAAAAATTACGTCCATATTGGACAATTCCACCTCACAATTTATGTCCAATACCAACGCTCCGTGTCAATGCAGGAAGTAGTGTGTAACGGTGTAGAGGTCAGAGTGGTGGATGGGCGTGTAGCGCTTATGACTTTAAAGATTTTGTTTGCGTCCCGCCACAGACCTGCAATTAACATTCACCACGATTTTTCACTAAACTTAATCATACAGTAGTTACCATGCATAAATAATGTAGAAAGCAAGAATTAAAAAATGTTGGCATTAGATGTCATTGAATGTAATCTGGGGGCTTTGCAGAATTGACATTCTTACAGTGATAGGGTTGAATTGCCTCAAGCACAATGAGCATAGGCTTTTTTCACATTTTTTTCGTGGTACCAGCAATGACAGTGACAATGTCTTAAAATGTCCACATGGAATAGTTTTAGCTATATATCTTTCTCTACATAAACGACTGGAAGACATTGTGACATCAGTGAACTTAACGTGATGCAAATGGAAATGATGGGAATATCACAATTTTCCAGCTTTTTTATGATTTGTGCTCACCATTACATTTAAGGAGCAAAACTTTTTTTTCAAAATCCTCTCATTCATCAAGACGTAACCCAAAGGCCAGCCCTCTACAAAAGCACACATAATGTAATGTACAGCTGATGCGAATTGAAGTTTATTGATTAACGTTTTAAAGCCAGAATCCACTTAGCTGTTTGAAATGGGCCTCAGAAAAAGTTACACTTTTGCAATGAGATCAAGGAATTCAAACATTTGATTTGCAGCAACTTACATACATGCATTCATCGAGACAGAAATGACAGCCAGCTATGAGATTCCTTTTACTGATCACATTTCATTATGTTTGGCAAAAGGGCCTGCGCCATTACCATGAGTAATATCATAAGTTATGAATGAGGCAAACGGCAAATGGCATAACACATCAACACTCAGGGCATCAGCGCTCATTTAGAGCTGTTTGAGTGTCACTGCACACTACATAGGCCTAGACAGCATTAGACAGAGAGCAAAATGAGCTTGACGTACACTTCTCTCCCTTCAACATGACTTCATTTTATAATGTGACGCCGGCCTCGCTGCAACCCAACTCATGTCAAGCTGTTACGGACCATCCAGCTACACACAAACACACACTTACTCGGATAATCAGTGGAAAAGTTGACTCGGCCCCATCGGCATCAGATGTTTTGTTACTTTCAAGCATGTTTTAAGGATTAACACATAAAAGGAACTAAAGGCCGTGGTCTGTCATGAGCACTGTAGGGGGATTTGTGGATCATTATATGAGCTGCTCGCTAACATGAGGCTTTAGGGAGAAAGCTGGGCCCCCCTGCCAGGGAACTTAGTCAAGGGGCTAAAAAAGTTTTGTCATTTGATGTTTTACATTTTGTCATTAGCAGCCGTCTTTTATGATTAACAGCATTGGCCCTTTGGTTCACCCCTTTCTGCTTGCTTCATTTAACTCTTTCAACCTCCTTATATTGGGACATATCACTTAAGAGTTCCTACAGCCTGTAGACAGCTCAGTCAACATTAACAAGTATGAACAACTTCTTCTGAAAATTACAGAATATTCTTTCTGTTGCACTAAACTGTTTTTGAGTGAATCTGAGAGCAAGTGGAGTAGAATGGGACAGAACAGTGCTGTCAGAACAAATTCCAATATTTGACTTGTGTACAAATAGAAAAAAGACAAGTTGTTTACCAAACAGCTCACCGGATCCTTTATTGATTTGAGGTGAAACCTTAGCAGCGCCTAACATGATGAAAGAAAACATCCAGCCTGGTGATGAGACGACTAGTGCTCAGCATCTAAAAGGGGGGTTTGGAAGATATTTGGCTTCCATCCATCAGAGTAAAAGATTCAGGAAAAGCCTGTTTTTATCTGTGGACTGTGTAAGGAGCAACTTAAGTACAGGTAGATTATTTCTTTTATCCACACAAAGTACACAATTTAAAACCCAGAGCAGTTCTAAGAGCTCAGTGGTCAAGTGAATCTAAACAAGTATGCATGACATAATTTACTCATTTGTTTTTATTTACTTCTTTTTCTGAATGAAAAAAAACTCACTCCCGCTTTATTGGGAAAGTTATATATAAATTTGTTGTTTTGTATTGAAATGTAAAATTTGCAAATTTACCTAATGTTAGCCTTTCAGTGATTTTATATTTTAGGAAGAATTGACATTCCTCTTGCAATTCGGTGGATGTGGTGCCTTGCATCTTGTGCCTTCTACCGCCAAGTTTGTTTTCATACCTGAAGCAACTAACGTGAGTGCATTGATAACATCTCATGGCTTATGATTTCTGAGAACAGCCCCAAAGGTGTTTTTTGGTTCGTTTTTTGAAGCACTACTAATGATTTCTTATTGTTTATAATTTCAAATCATGTCAGATTGGGTACAACATTTTCCAACACAGTCAGGAACAGATATTCATGCGCACAAACCACATCCACAAATATACCAATTTAGGTAAACGCTGTTATTGGGTGACTTGGCACTGATTACAGAACAGGACAGCACATGTTGTTGGGAATTTTAATGCAGGAGGATACAAATGGGTCTAGGCACTGACATTGGCGCAGTCGAAAGAAATACGTACAAGCAATAGGTGGAAGGCAGGTTTCTACATTTAACTCTTTATGACCTAATTAATAGTACAAGAAAGCAACTTAAATGAGATTACACTGAAAGGAAGCTCTACAAAGGGGGTAGCTCACTCACACTTCTGTGAGGTGTATAAAGCGAATTTCAGATGAGGAGATTAAGGTCGAATTTCAGCTTTTATTTTAGAAACAAATCTTATTTCTCTGACTAAAAGTATAACATGTTCACATGGGCTACTGTGGATTATGGCAAGGTACGGTTCATGCAGGTAACAGCTCAGTTCCTTCACATGTAAAATAGCTTTTTCCCCATTTTTTTTGAAGAAGATGAAACATTAGCTGCATTTACAATAGTGAATGTGCACATTAATTAATTTTAGATCCCCTGACTAGTAACCAGAGTAGGCTCTCTCTGTTTAGATATGGCTGCAGCATGTCCAGCACTATGTCTTAAACACTGATGTAGATGAGTCATTCAGAAAAATCAAAAGAGAAAACTAATTGCATTTTCTTACTCAGGAAGTATGATCTAAAGCAGACACTTCCTTCTGTTGCTTGGCAAGGAGTCACCTGCAAAGCTCACCAATCACTGTGACTGGCAGTTCTCAAGTCGGAGAGTCTAATTTCTGTGTTTTTGATTGGTTTGTCAGCTTTTATCTGGGGACCCTATTTGGTACATTTTGTTACCCTGAAAGGACATGTCTGTCAAGATGACTGACAGGCCTCAGGCCCTGTGTGGAAAAGCAATGATTCCCAGCAGCTTTCTCTGCAACTGTCCTCTGGAATAATGTAAAATTAAACCCAGTTATCCACAAAATGATGCACAGTTGATTCTCAAAAGGCTGTAGGTGACTTTTTTACATCAGGCTTGTGCTTTCAGTCATTCAGTTGGTTAAGTAAATGGCACCATTTGAACTCAACCATAAAAAAAATAAAATGCAGATAGGTTCTCCACATCTTTTCTTTTAGTTGTCAGATTGAGTAGAATAAATCACTTGTGTAAATAGGAATCTAATTACAAAAGGGATAAACTAAAAATAGCTCTCAAGGGACCTAAGTCATACTTGGGAATGAGGTAAAGGTGATTAAAAGGTGTAAAAAATGTAGCACAGATAATGATTTGTGTAACACACCGCTGATTCATAACAAGTTGGTTTGTTAATCCAACAAACCAAAGCAGTACAAGAATCTAGAGCCATGATGACACTAGAAGAAAAGGCAGAGGATCACCAAAGTGATTACAGCATAACATGAATGTTTGTCATTTCATGGCAATTCAGCCAATAGTTGTTGAGCCAATTCACTCAAAACCACAAATATCAACCTGCTAATGGCGCTAGAGGAAACAGATCACAAAAGTTAGTAGGATTCATCCTCTGGGGACCGTGAATGTCTGTACAAAGTTTCATGCCAATAGTTGTTGAGACATTTCATGTCTAAACCAAAGTGGTGGACTGAACAACCAACTGTTGGACATTGCCATCCCTAAAATCAGTACATTAGTGTTTAACAGCTGACTTCTCAAATGATATGATGGGCCACAAGTAACATGTAACACTTAATTACTAATATAGGCCCAACAAAATAAAATAATAATCCTTTAATATGATAGAAAAATCACTAAATCATCACTTACTTATTGTACAGAGCCTGAGCAAAATGTAGTCTCGCACATTGTGCCAGAAGAAGCACAACTCCTGCAAATTATATGAATGTGATAACTTTACAGTGTTGAGTGTTGAAATGTGTCCGTTCTGATGTGAAAAAAAACTATAAAATTAAACTATATTTTCGCTGATGGTTTCGCTTGTGGTATAGTTGTTATTGTGAAGGTCATGCCACTTTCCACTGCATGCTTTGTATTTATTGTAAGAATGTCTCCATTAAGTCTTTTCACAACAACCTGAAAACACGTGGATCCACTGCCCTTTTCTGTATTGCCCCTCATGTCTGTTCCCTGTTGTACCAAGCTCAGCAAAGCTGTTCATTAGTGATCTAGTAGGATCATTAACATAGTGACACTATTGGACCTTGCTGTTAACATAAAGCGTCCAAGGTGAACTGGTACACAGCGTTCGATTTTAATTAATATCTTGCTCAACTTGGATTTGGGAATGGAATTGGAGCATGCATCAGTGAATGAATTTACTTGGACACCTTGAGACAGATGAGGCCGTCAATGCATTGAATTCCATTGTGTTCTTGGCAACCGCGGCTCTCAGAGCATAGCTTACCACTATTTGTGTAACTTTTGAACTAAGCCCAACATTCTTGCACACATTGCATCTAAGTAGTTAGTTCCAGTTTCTCCTCTTACATCATGCTAGTTACAGCATAGGACAGTACAGATGTGATTCATGATTAAGGGGATCTCCACTGATTTTACACATCAAAGTCTGTTTACAGGTATTGCAGAGCACCTTTGCATGTATGTGAAATAAGTTGCATAAAGCCGTTTGTGGCTCCAGAGGGAGTTGCACCATATCTGATAAATTGCCTAAAATGATATCACTTGAGACGGAGTTGGTTGAGTCTGTAGACTACAAGTTTGAAAATGAAAACTATTTGGGGGTGTGGAGTGAGAAAGAAGTAAGCTTACCAGACCTCTGTGGCCTACCCCTTATCTCTGCTTGAGACTAGCAGCTTTCTAGCTGCTACTAGCATGACCCACCCGAATCTCCGACTAAACTGTCGGTGGTTGAGTTGCATTGTGGGTAATGTAGGCGCCAGGTTTTGGCAAGGAAGAATAATATGTTGAGAGAAAGAAGATGATATCTCTGGTTCTGCTGCATCGATTTTGGTCCTTTTTTTTTTTTAAACTGTCCATTGTGAGTTGTAGAAGTGCTATTCAAATTTGGTTTTAAAAGCGATTGTAAATCAGTTTAATTTTACTGTAGCTTTAATCCAGACTTTATTTGCCATGTACAACAGATGTGCAGGCATTTGTCTTGGTTACAGTAGGGCAGCGAGAGTCTGCAGGGTTATATGCATAGTACATGGTAAAAGGATGCAGTAAACACCTTACACACAGTGCAACACTGACAATACTTAATATACTGTTGACATGACACAAATGTCACACTTTAATATACATTCAGATTTTGATCGATCTGAATCTATTATCAGATAATTAACGAGGCAAGAATCAGTTTTATTGAATACATATTTAAACTGAATTATAAGAATTCAATATTTTATAGCTGCAGTGATCTCATGGTTTGATCACCATTACTTAACTCACTGTGCATAGAGTAAAAATGTCATCATAGCTTTTGTAAATTTGGATATTGTAGCTTTAGGATGAAGTAACCATTAAGTGCAAACTAAAAACTTCTTCTTCTTCTTCTTCTCCTCACTTTCCCATTCTTAATAAGGGTCAATATAAAAACTCACTCCAGAAGTTCAGGTTCATCCTAACCTTTTTAAAAATACCTGGGTAAACACTGGACTGCAGAACAGGCTGGGTGGACCAAAGGGTGTGCATTGCCTGGACGTACTGACATTTGTAATCCGAAATGTGCAAAACTGCTCACTAAATGCCTTTCATGCGTTTATAATTAACCTTTAAACAATTAGACAATTACAGGCTTTATCGGAAGAACCCTCTAACCAAAGCAGACTATTGTTACTACCCCAGCATCTTTTAAAGGCTGTCTCAAAATGGAATATTTAAATGTACGTTTCTGAGCAACCATGTGCCTGTCAGTGTGTGCATTTCATGGCCGCTATGTCTGATAATGACTACATCTCAAATGAGTATTTGAATGTCTGTGTAATACTGTTCTTAGGAACACAGAGGAGAGAATCTGCCAAAGAGCTCCTTTTGGAAATGGGTACATCTTTGTGTGCCAGTGTGTGTTCGTGTGGTCTTATCAGTGTGTGCATGTGTGCGTGTTCCTCAAGCGGCAGGAGAGGACGTTCTCCCGTGTGACCCACAGCTCCACAGGGCTTTATCTCTGCCGGTGTTCCACATTATTGATAGCTGCAGTGATATTGACAGGCGATGTGGTGGTAGGAAAGGGAAAATAGGAGTTTGATATGACATATTGTGCTTCTCAGCAGGTCCCATAAATAACTTTGACACGTTTTTGTATGCATGGGAAGGCCTCTGATTCAGCCTCCCATAAAAAATAAACTTCTATTATGGAATGTATTTGTCAAGTGGTGCGGTGATGGATGGACTAGTGTTTAGCCCTTGGCAGGTGAATGGGACCCACCACAGCAAGCAGCAGCAAAGGCTTGTGGGGAGGATTTGCTAAGCAACTGTGGGTGGGAGGTGGAGGGGTGTCGGTGCAATTATTCAGCATGAAAGGGGATCATTTCAGCACCTGCTTTCTCTTTCCCATCATGCATTATTGCGACAGGATATTTTCTCCTTGTACAGTGACAGCAGATGAGAAAGAGGAGCATTACTGAACACAAATTCAGCAATGTGAAGATACAGTCAATTGATTGATCAGGCTGTAAATCAGGGGTTTCAAGGACCCTCCAAAGGGGTCACTAGATAAATCTGAGGGGTCACAACATAATCAATGGGATTGAAAAGAATCAAAAACATAAATTGCTACACAAAATTATGTTTATTGTTCAGACTTTTCTTTTGAAACAATTGTATTGTTTATTTTAGGATTCTAAAACTTATATCAAATTAAACAATCGGTTGTTGGTTAATATATACGTGTTAAACATATGACAAGTAAACAGTGCTTTGTTCCAAGAGGTCCCAAGCCAAAAAGGTTAGGAACCTGTATTGTACAGAATACTGATACAATAACAATCACGAATCATGTTATCACAGTAATCATATTATTAAATTAGTCCCCACCACCCACATTCTGCTCATTCATAATACTCTTGTTCGTACAGTGTACTTGTTGCAGTGACAGTGTATATGCTGCATGCATGTGCTTGCATTTCGCATACACAGCATTGTGCTTTTGTTGTCTTCAACAAGACAGTGAAAGGAGAACAACATCCCACATGCCCCCTTAAGCTGTTCTTGCTTAGCGTCATTGATTCATTTTTCTGCCTTAGGGCCCCACTGGGCATGTTGGTTTTCATTTCATGACTTCATCTTCCACGGCCGTGAAGACATCTTGACACACATGGAAAAACATGCACGCAGGCACACAAAAACAGAAGCAGCAAAGAATCTAATTCTGCATATACTGGACCAAGTAGATTTAAAAACATTACTTTTTCTTGTGAACAGTCTTGTTGTAGGTTTCTGTGATGGTGCGGAGCTACTAGGATAGGGTAGAAATCCCAGCTCGGCTTGACTATGCATTTGTCTAGGGCAAGTCTGTAATCCCTCTAATGATACAGTATTTTTTTCATAAAGCTTTCAAGTCATTAGCTCTATTTAGTCAGTATGTTTACAATGCCATCAGTAACTATTGATTAAAGATGACTTTAGCAAGGTTGCTTCGGCTTATTGCTTTTGTATCCCTCACCAGAGGCAATAATAGAAAACAAGACTAAGAGTTTACAGCCATGTTAGTGGCTCTGAGGCTGTACTTAGGTACAGGTGTGCTTCAAACTTAATGCTAGCATGCTGATGATGAACAGGTATAGTGTTTATCGTGTTCACCATCTTAGTTTAACTTGTTGCTAACATTTCCTAATTAGCACCAAACACAAAGTAGAGCTGAGCGTGATCATGATGTCATTACTTTAGCAGGTATTTGGTCATAAACCAAAGTACTGGACAAATTAACTAGAGGAAAAGTCAGGGGATCAAAGTAATCACTGGGGAATGTCTGAATCAAATTTCGCGGCAATCCATTGAATAGTTGTTGAGATATTTCAGTAACAAGCAAAAATGACAACCAGCTGGTGGTTCTAGAGGAAAAGTCAGGGCATCGCCGAAATAATTAGAATTCCTCCTGTAAGACCTTGAATATATGTACAAACATTTATGGCAAATCCATCTAATAGTTGTTGAGTTATTTCAGTCTGGTCCAAAGTTGTGGAACAACCGACAGACATTGCCATCCCTGGCTAAAAATCATTAACTTTGATAATTTTAAGGGGATTATTTTTTTCTTATAATGTATTCAAAAGTGCAGGGAGTCAGTTATAGTAGATGATGATGGGGGGTGTTTGAGAACAGCTCACAACAAGCCTATTTAAATGCATAGTAATAGACAGACTTTGTGTAGAGTCTAGTGGTACAGTAATAGACTGTTTTATTGTCTCTCAGTTGTTGACATTTGACACTAGGGCCTCCAGCATTACTTGTGTACATCGGGACAAACTGTCCTTTGAACACCCTTATCATATAAATGGCTCACTACTATTACCTCCACTTACATGCATAGCAATCGGATGATATAAAAATCAGCTAAATCTGTGCAGTGGGACTCCTTTTTGAGCAGTCACCCGTGAACTTGCTGAACCAGAAAGCGTGTGATGGAGAACACTTAGACCCTCTCATCCATTTCACATTTGTTCCAATCAATTATTGAAGTAGACAGCCAATTACAAATGAGAGGATTTGAGTGCCCGGCTTTCGTTTCTCCAAAGGCTTGCATTAAATGTCTCTTGGTGGTGAATAATTGGTGCGATTAATTTACTGTTGGGCGCAAGAGGTGTTTTCATCTGTCCGTCGGCAAACGACCCTCCCTTATATGATTTAAAGTATTAAGATCAGGGAGGGGGGTTGGGCTCGTCAGCGAGCTATAACAGGTTGAGATGAAGTTTTAATTGTGTTTTGATCCATGCGATTACATATAGCATTCTAGTTTTTAATCTGCAATTACCTCCTTCTTTGTACCCCTAATTGGGATGGTTGAGTAGCATTGCATGCAAATGAGGATAGTTGTAAAGGAGTTGAGTGCAAAAAAATGCATCTACCATTTGATGTATTCATGCTATAGTGATGAAATAGGGACTTATTTTTTCATCTTCCTGTTCACCATTGATTACTCTATTTGTTTAATTTGATGGCCAGATTGACAGCAAAGTAATTTATCTGTCTGCAGTGAATGACAGGCCATAACGCACTGACATTCCACGTTGACGCTCCAACTCTGAATAATTTCCAGTTCGCAACTCATCGAGAACACCCACGCGATGATGAAAGCTTCAAAAGGGACATGATAAAACATTAGATCTATCCTCAGTCACAATGAGGCTTTAAGAGATGCAGTAGCTTTTTTAATGTGAATGGAAAGCCCCTCACATCTCTCTTTTTTTTTATAGCTCCCTCCTATTTATACAGGAGGTGACTAAGAGGTGGAACATTTCTAAATGTAGAGTAAGCTCTCTAGAAAACCATTTTGTCCTTGCTCTAAATTGTAATCCGCATTAGAAGACCAAACAGGTAGAGGACAGGGACAGCAAACTCTTGGGTTAGCGAGCCTCCCCCAGCATCAAGGGAAAGCACAGGTGCACAAGGTCAGCACCCGTTTTCTCTGGAGACTCCCTTAAGGGTAAATGTGCCTATGATGGAATAGAGTGGCAACAGAACAGACGGGACGACTGCTGTAGGCCCGCGGCACTCAATCATTCTCCCAGTCCCACAATAGAGCTCCATATCACCAGCTCCCAACAGACTGCCAGCAACAATAAGTCCACCTGGTAACTTCAGAATTTAGACATACTTGTACTTTGTACTGAATGTCTCCAGAGACGAGGTTTATAAAACCAAGCCAAATTATGCAATACATGCTCTTGTTATTGCCTCTTAAAAGTGAGCAATTTCAGTGTTTGAGTTTTATCCTGTGCGGCATGAATGACAATGTTCAGCTGTGCTCTTAATGAAGTCTCACATTTATGCAAAAATTAGTCCCTTTTCAGTTGATCCATAAAGTAATTGAAGATGGAAGATGATGCCATTAACCATTGTTAAATAGAACTACATTTACAGAGGTTCAGTAGGGGGACCACACCTCATTACCTCACAAGTAGTCTATATTTTTTACATGTTATTGTGTACCTTTGTTCATCTTCCACAGATTTATTATCCATGCTTGAAGACAAATGAGCACCTATTACACGGCATGATATTAAAAGATGAACAATGAAAAATGTGGGATCTCAACAAAGTTAAACGATGATTCATTCGTTACAAAAACACCACAGCTCCCATGAAAACTTAAAGCATGGCAGCGCGGGTACTACATTGTGACTTAGTTTCTAACATATTTCAGTCAGACAACTCACGTTGAAATGTTTATTATGCAGCAGAACATAGTTAGAGTTTGGTGTCTAGGCTCCGACCTCATCACTCCCAGCCAATGTGTTTACATGAGATATTGGGGAGTGATGAGCAAATATCTTAAACCCCCCCGGAGCCTGCAGGTGGATGCTGGGGTGGTGGTGGGGCTGAAAGAACAAGCGGCAATACTGATGCAGGGCAGCAGTGGCATTGACAGGCAGAGGGAGAGATGGGAAATTTTTTGCAGTTTAAATAGACCGCCAAATTGTGAGGGCGTGTTCGGTAGATGGTTGAGGAGAGTGAGGTATGTCACATGTGTAGCAATGCAGCTCGAGTTGACTGCCTGAACTAGCTCGCAGGCGTCGCTCCATTTGTGATATCCACTGATTTTTTTTTCACCTTTTTAGTCCTAATCTCTGCTGTCTAAAAACGTCTACACCTCCCAGTCTTCTGTGTCCTGTCATTACATAAATGTCTGAAGTAACCGAGGCCATTTGACTCACCCATGGATTCACCTCTTCTGTCACGCTGGTTCAACCCGTGATGGTCTAGGGCTTCCGGGTAACGCTTTTTTTTATATTGTACTTATGTAGACTTTAGAGTGAACTACAAGACATACTCATGATATGTTCTAAGCCTTTTTAGTAATAACTTCGTCTGTCTGTGTCTGTCATACTGTATATGTTACGTGCTGATGCATGTACACATGTGAATATGCATGAGGAATTTAAGCCTTACTCAGATGATTACAACTGCAGATGGTATCACAAAATGGACTGCCCCATAGTCACTATGCTAGTCAATCAAATACTCTGTGATGAAACTATTTAAATGTTTTGCATGTGTTATCTTAGAAATTAAGTTCACCACGAGGGTCCTTTAAAGATGCAGTGATAACATATTTAGAAATATTTAATACAAGTTGGTGCATTTAGTGGCCAAAGATGAGCAGGATAATATGTAAGAAACTGGTAGCCTGTTTCTTGTGCTGTTCTCATTTTAAAGTGAAATGTGAGGAATCCCATTTGCCCAATGAGACAAAAGGCGGGAGTCCATTCTGTCAATCCCAGCCAGTTACTAAAGGTTGGAGCTTGGAGGAGTGTGAGGCTGTCATTCCTTGTGTTGGGTTGAAACTTACCAAAGTGTGACAATATGAATGCAAAACAATGGGCCTTAAAAATAATTTATATAGTCGGAATACAGTATAGTCTGATATGTTTTACCACCATTGGTTTGCACCTGAATTTATGACAAAAGCTTGATTTTTTTTTTTTCTGCATCTAGTGTAAAAACCATAATACAGAGGCAAGGACTAATAGGACTCTCTCTTTAGGATTAATTAGATAAGCTCCTTTTTAAATCCTTACTTTTCATTTTAATCCGCAACAACTAGAATGATGTGCTGGATAACAGAAACTCAAAGCACTGTAGAGTGTTTACTAACTGCTACAGCAACAGAAAACCGCCAAACCAAGCCACTGTTTTTATATATGGACTTCTCTGTGAATGCAAAGACACAAAAAGTATGCCCCTGAGTTATCCTCATGCCATTCAGGCTCACAGGTTGAAAGACTGTGATGTGTGTAACATCTGCAGGGCTTTGCATGCAGATGTGACACCATATGTCTTCATTTGACTCTCTGTCTGAATCATATTGCGCTAATTTGAAAGATTTGGTCCCTACCTGCACACACAGAGCATGAGCAAAATCAGACTTCTCTTTGTATTGCATGTGTGTAGTAAGATCTCTTGTCTGACCCCACCACGCCTCCACCCTCCACCAACATAAGAAGTTTTCACACGCGCTCTACATCGACCCTCGCCTACTTGTTTTATCCACATCCCTGAATCCAATTCGCTAGTATTCAATCATTTTGATTAAAAGACTGATTTTGTCCTGAAACTGTACAGGAGTTGCGAGCCCCACCAGCCAATGACATTTGAGGATTCATATATTTTCATAAACTTTTAACAATGTCAATGGGACATGTCTTCAATCTTTGCCTCACGATGGCAAAGGCACTCAATCTTTCTTTAGCTCTCGACAGAACATTTGAATATGAGCATAGGATTATTAATGTGACAGTTCATTGTGGAGGCATCATGGGGAGATTCAGAAGAAGAGCGTTCTATCGCAGGTAGGTTTTAAAAGGGAAGAGCATAATGTTTGCTTCATGCGAATCATTCAGATGTGCTTTGGCCACGTTTTTCTTGAACTCTCATAATGACAACTTGATCAGTGATACATATTTAACATGAATTATGTTCATTTTCAATTGTACCAAACAGCAGTTTGGATGAGCAACAATAGTCACAGTGTCTGAGTAAACGTAGTAGTGAGAAAAACTGAGAAAATCCAAAACACAAGAAACAAATTACTCAGAGGAGAGCAGGTGTGCTGAACATTGGTATTTTACACATGTAGCCTACTTATTTTTTCTTTTGGACTACATTAAGTGTTTATTAAAATGGGCCTACAGTGAGTCTCATGTTAGCTTAATTTCGAAACGCAACTGGTAACACTTTGGTAGTTAAAAGTTGGTTAAAGGCCTCAAAGCTACTGTGAACACAACTATGGGTCTTTAAAATGAGTAGATGAATACATCCCTATTTAAAACTTTTCAGCTCACCATCTTCTAAAATGACAAATCCAGTAAAATTACAGTAATTTAAATGACAATCCTGTTTAGCTTTAAATTCTTGATAGCTTAGTGAGCAGTCGGCAGACTAAAAGTACAAACTAGTGATAGCTAATAACGTTGCTGTAAGCAGCCGCTGTCTTTTGATGATATAATGTTATTGTTAGTAATAATAGCAACACTGTTTAATTTCATTTTCATTTCATTACAAATATTTGAGGATTTACTGACTCTGAAGACTTGGTAGTCTCTCCTCAGGACTGGCTGAAGTCACTTCATTAATCCCAGCCCATGCTTGATTGTTTGAGGTCATGGGCTTGGTTGTCAGTCCAGGTTTGTCAGAGTAGTGGCATTGATTGCTGCAGTTTAAATCAGCCCAGTTCTTTGCTGTATTACTATCCAACATACTGTAATTCCAAAATCAAGAAAAACAAGTACACCTTTTGCACAGCTGTAGCCCTCAACTCCCTCAAGCACAACTTGCTCAGCCATTGTGTTGTCTACTCTGTATCTTATTGTTGCATTCAGCAAGTTTCTGTTTTCTTCCACATCTGTTTGTTTCCTCCTGGACGGTCACATCTTCCTACCTTTCCACCTCGTGCCTCCTATCTCCTTCCTCCTTCCTCTCTTTATTCTTGTGTATCACAGCTTTCTTGTCATAAGAATGAATTGAATTTGTCCCCTTCAGTGCAAACAACAATAGACAGAGTAGGGACCTTCAGGAAAACAAATCGCCACCTCCTGTCCCTGCTGGGGATTGGATGCACTGTATGTGTGTCTGCGCACGTGTGCACGTGTATTGCTGATGAGGCTGAGGGGGCAGATGAGGAACAGGCCTATGCCAAAGAGGTACCCAGGGTCATTTATTAACATGTCATCCTCACAGTGTCTGTTGAACCAGCAAGAGATCCAGACAAATGATGTTAATAATAATAAGTAGCCCTGTGGTGAGACTAGGAGGTCTGCACTCCTGTCCGTGCTGGGCACCTGATGCTTATTATTAAAATAAAAGGGTGATAAGTTAATGTCTGCAGTACTGTATGTAGCAATGCAACGGGCTTCATGTGCCAAATTAACATTATGTCCTAAAAATAGATGCTTCTTTCCCCCTCTTCCTTTTATGTATATTTTTCCTCTCTGCCTTAAGGCGTTTGTACCAGGACAGTCTGTAGGTGAATTCCCAGCAGTTTTAGCGCCAGAAAAAGTCCTCCGTGCTCTATATACATTAGTTGTGTCAAATGCTCAAATTAAAGGCACATACAACTTTAAAGGATAGACTTGGTGACAAGAGCCTAAAATGTCAATGATCCATGACCAGACACTCCATCACCTTGGGAGGGATGGCTAACCCAGCACTGAGTGTGACGCATCCACATTCAAGGACACTCCTTATATCCTCATTGTACATGATGAAATATGCATTGTTCAGCCATCCTGGAGTCTCATGTGGGACCATGATTTGTTCAACCATTGTCATAGTTATAAACACTGTGCTACTTAAACAGGTGGAATTTTTCAAAGTCACATGTGTTTTTTTTTTTGTTGTTTTTTTACTCCCACCAGTCATGCATACCCCTCCACCTGAGACCCTAGAAAGTGCGTGCTGGTGCATATTGTTGGTAAGACTGTGTTTTATATAATGTTTACAAAGTTGATAGGGACTCATCACTTTTATAAATACCATATAAACACCATTAATATGTGCATCATCAGGATTCTCTGATGAGATCACTCACTTTCAAACTAGTGTAAAAGTATATTCTATCATCCAAAAATGATGGACAATGAGACCCATAAAATTACATTAACTTCAGATTGTGTTTAATAGAGGCTGACTATATATATATATATATATATATATCGGCATGGCTGATGTTATCGGCCAATTTTAGCTCATCACAGATATATTGCTGTATATGCTGGCCAACAAGAAATTGCAGTAGAGAAATGCCAAAAATGTGTTTAAGGTAATCTAGAAACAGTGTCATTACATACTGTTTATGATATATATTGGTATCAGCCTAAAAAACAAAACAGTATTTGTCCGGCTCTACCGTTTAGCTGTTGAAATAAATTGTAACTCCCTTATAGCTGTTTCCAGAAGCAACTTTGCTGTGGACACACAACTCAAACAGGCTTGGCCTATTGGTATTTTAGTGTATAAAAACGGCTGTTTACTGTTTACTGCAAAGCTTTATGAACAAACTGTCCTTTATGACATTATTAATTTATACAGCATGAAATAATGAGTAGGTTGTAAAAAAATTAAAATATGCAGGGCTACAAAACACTGCATGTATCCAAAAAAACAAGTGCATCAGCAACAGTCTAAAATATTTACAGCAGATGCATTTGTGTGTGTAACATCAGAGAAATTCCAACAAGAACACACAATGTTTTGTCTGCATTTACATATATTATATCTTACCTGCATTTATTGTTTTTCATATTTATGAGTAGAATAAACAATAAAGTGTAAAAAAACACTATGCAATTATCCAGAATTGTTCATACAGACTGTAATTACATTATAACCTTAGTGGAGGTTTATTAATAGTTTTTAATTTCTCACCACCGTTGACCATAAGAGAAACAAAGGGTGAAGTGAATCTCTGCAGAAAGTACAGCTTGATGGAATTAATAAAATGGTAAAACATGTGACTAGGTTTCAATAGTATTCACATTCACAACTTGTAACATTCACTGGAGTCAGTCGTTTTCATGCTGCATTCATAATCGCATCATACAATGGTATTCTGTAAAGGGGGCAAGCTCACACCTAATTCTCACATAATAGCCCCATTGACAACATAGTAATTCAACCTTAGTACATGACCAGTGGAGGTCTGTTGCAGGCATTCAGATTACAAGAATATTTCTTTTATAACCACATTTAATTAATTGCAGAGGAAGGGAGGACACAAAGACAAAATGGCTCGGCTTTAATTGGCTTGACCGAACATTTTCATTACAGAGAGGGTATATCTCTCTCAGACAGTTTCAAAGACCGAACTTGGTCTTTTCAGGAATTATTATGCTTTATGGCGAGTATGGGTGATTTTGTTCCCATTTTATGCATGAAATAAATGGGAAAAGAACAAGTGGAGAAATACAATATATTTCATTGCAAAGGTTTGCAGCAATGTAAGGTAACTTAAGACTTAATTTTGCTGTTTTATATTGTATATTTAAGAATTGATAAGAGTTACATTTTCTAGCAAATAAAATTCTATGAATAAATAAAGTTTATATTATATAGTCTGTCATCACTGTTTTGGTATGGCCCCTGATATGTGCACTACATTAGAGTACTGTAAAAACAGTACAAATCTAATGGATACTGTTTAATTTATACGCCATGAGACAGGCTAATTGCTGTTTCATATGTATATCACTGTAATTCACTAGTGTCAATTGCCATTATTTTGTGACATTATAGGCAGGCTGAATACAAAGGTAGCTGCGCACCTTAATGTGGCGTTTTGTCTTTGTGCATATGCTGTGAGCTTTATCAGATATCCGTTTAATTTATTAGGTAAAGGAGCCTGGTGAATCTGCATTTCCCGAGGCATCCTGAGTGAATTTAGCATTCCATTAGCTGCTACATTTTACAGCTGTCATTCAGATTTACCTGTGGTTATGGGCAAATATGCTACACTGCTATTGTAAGCCTCATCCCGGAGCAATAAACTGTATGTTCATGCAAATTCAGAGCCGTTCAATGGTGATTATGATAAGTGCGGTAATCTCCTTATCTCATCACAGTCTCTTTGGTTACTGAAATGTGCTATGAAATGCATCAATGCACAGAGAAATTGAGCAAAACTGCAACTAATGCCACAGTCTTTCCCCCCATGTTTCCCTTACAACATTATGCTGATGGTGTGGAACTACACCAACTACATCAATCACAAAGTTGGAATGTGCTAAAAGTGCAGTTACCGGTGCAGTTATTTTATCGCAGATGCAGGAGAAATGTGTAAGCCTTGTTTCACACTTGTTTTACCAGCTGGCTGCCTTATATTTCCATACAGCCTCAATGATGATAAATATTTGCACGGTCTCGTTCCGCTTTGCACCGGTCAAAGGAATCCTTTGTCAAGAGTTGGTCAGACTTGCATTTCACGATGAAGGCAACAACAGCTCATCTGCCCGGCAACAAACAGACGATGATCAACATCAATATTTTATAGCATTTCAGTCACAAACTTCATATTTAATAGCCTGTCAGTCAATGCTAATTACACGGTGAAGTAACTCAGACCTGCTGTTGCAACAAAAGCTGATGATACATTCTGTTATTTGCTAGTAAGGCACTCTGTAACCCTGATGACCTTGCAGTAAATCACACCTTTCCTTCAGTATATGACCAGATATCTGTTATATCATCTGTGCAAGGACATTGGCTACAATAGCAGCAGAGTGGCAGACACAATAAATATTATTTAAGGACTCAACATGTCACCTGTAAATACCCATAAATGCCATTACCTCACTTCATAGCATGTAGCCATAAACAAGTGATGAATAGAGTCTTCCAGTGCATCAGTACAACAGGTTTCTAAGAGCCCATTGATTTTGGATTTGAGAGTGTGTGTTAACGTTGAGCACTTACAGCAACTTGCTGACAGTACAGCAAACACTCCCACAAAAGCTATTAGCGCCTTGTTAATGCTTTCAGCGCCTTTTCACATAAGCCAAGGTCACATATTCTTCTCAGTTCTGTCACGTGTCACAAACAGTCTGAGATTATATAAATGAGAACATACTGGGGTGGAAAAAAATAGAAAAGTTTTGTGGTTAATTATGCCACATAATTCAATTTTGATTAATAATTAATGTCTCCTTTCCTAACTAAATATCTATAATTAATCAACAAGTCATAGCAAGAGAGTAGGCTAATTGGTTTGAAAACACAAACCTGAATACTTAATTCATAGAGGAGGTTGACATCGCTAATTGCGGGAGTAATCAAAGCTCCGCCCTCTGGGATTTGACGAAGAGATTGGTAAATGGGGGTTAGCGTGATCCTTCATAGCAATATCATGACAGCTCCATTTATAACTAGATGAACATCACCAATGACAAAAACAGTAAAAGGCGAAAGGCTTGCTGCATTAGGCTGTCTGAATGATCAACTCCACTGATGGAATCACTCGAGGAGTTTCACTTAAGACTAGCTTGTAACTGTTTTACTCAAGTCTCTTAAGCAGCATGCAATCTGTTACTGAGTGAGCAAAAAAATGGCTTCAAGATTCAAACATCAAGGTGAGAGAGAGAGAGTTAGTTTGTTGGAAGAAGAAAAACATTTTAAAGGATACAGCTGGTGATGTCGTATAGCCTGACAAAAACAATGAATTTATCCCGCTAACAAGTATTGCCTGTGTAGCCAAAGCCTGTATAGCATATTTCCCCATAGGGTGGGGTACCTGGGATCTGTGGTAAATTGGTACCAGTTCCTGATTGGTCAGAATTGTAATCCAGACAAACTTCTGAAGCATTCATTAATTCATTCATTTAATGTTTTGCATTTTCAGTTTTCCTACTGTAAGCATCGCACAACTAAAACACAAAATAGTCACCAATTTACTCCCCTTATTTTCCCCCAATTTTTTGCTTGTATATCATAAAATCTAAATAGATTGCACCACCTACACACAAATCAAAACCTTCATTCCAATCCACCCTATCCCCAAAACAAAACAAAGGAAAACAAAAGGGGACAGCGCACAACGAAGCCAACATACATTATATCTTAACTAAGTATGAGAACGGTCCAGCAACACTCGGATTCTTCCCATACAAAGTTCTTCGAAACGAAAGGAAGAAGAAACTAGTTACAATAACAATCAAAAAAGACGAAAGGAAAAAAAAATCCATGGAACTGAGATAGTAGATTGTCACATAAAGAGAACAACACCTTCAAAGAAAAAAAGCATAAATCAGTTTACACTAGAACTAAATCTGCCTAACAATTCTGCATCCCCTCCGTGTTCGGATAAATCTACAAGTCCTCGTAACTGAAAATGTTCAGAATATGAAAGAAAAGGGGCCCAAAAGCCTAAAAATTGAACCCACAGTTTTGCCTCTCTAGAGCTTTTGATAATTGATCATGGAATAACTTAAATTTTAAAGGAGCATTTTCTTTCCAAGACAACAAAATGCAAGTATTTAACCTTTTTTTAAACTTTTGAAATGAAACATTTTCAAAGATTTAAGTGTTCAGTAGGAATGAATAGGCCTGGGCCTCAGTGCCACAGACAGGATTGCAAAGTCGGAAAGTATCGAGAGACTGACTAACACATTGACAATACAGAAAAAATATACACTGAACACACTGGAAACTTCGGTGCAACTGTACCGCTAAATGTGGCTTCAGGAGTTACCATTGAGTTGAATTAACACCTCACTGACACATGCTCAAGTGAAATTTAAGATTATAAGCTTTGCTTGTATTGCATTGTATCATACATTGTTATTATGTCCACCTCGTGTCGCTGCTTTTTCAGGGACGTCCCAAAGTTTCCCTCCAGAAGAGCTTTACGACCTATTCAGACGAGATTAGTTCTCAGCACAGTGTGTGTGTGTAAAGTATCTGTTAACACATGACTTCTGTTAATAGCTAATTTGCACTGGATAAGTGTCTCCCAAATTTCAGAGATGGGAGTGTCAAACTCCATTTATGCATTGTCATCACACTAAAAATCTACCGTCCGTTACACATAACCTCCGATAGGGACGCATTTGAGTATTAACGCGGCTGCAAACAAAAGAGAGTCACAGCTGCAAAGACCAGAGTTGAGACTGTGGGTGTGATCTCGGTTTGAGGTGAAAGCTGCTTTCAAGTGCAGCTTTACCTGGTGGGTCACAAGTCACGTATTTGGAAAGAAATGTGCAGAAGTTTGCCAGCAATCTCAGGAATGTCAATTTGGGTAATACTGCTTGTACCTACGGTTGTGTTTATTGGGCATTTTAAAGAACAAGAAGAAAAGAGGCCTGAATTTCTTTGGATGTTGGTGCACACAGTCAAAAAACCTGCTTGATTGCTATAGATTATAATGCCTCACGCTTATTTATCCTTTTCATTACCTGCCATGTTGTCCTTGAAGTGGCATTCTTTCTTCATTCCCTTCTTTTTGTGTCAATTTCTACTTTAATTGGACATCTATTTTTGTCACCAAACAAGATTTATTACCAGCATACAGGTGAGAGTGAACTTGGCTGAAATTAGAATACTCTTTGTCCATGACATGGGCACATCCTTGGAGGGGCTGCAACCTTGTAGGTTGTTCCCTGCTGAAGGGGAAGCTGTCTGTGTATGTGCGTGTTGGAGACATATGTGCAGTATATACGTATAGAGACTAAAAACTTGAGAGGAAGTCAGAGTGTGGGAATATACGTGAGCAAGGGAGTGAGAGATTTTCTGGGGCGGAGTTTAGGGGACACGTTACTGATGCGTCTCCACTGGCCTGAATGCACAGTAGGGGGGTGTTTTAGCTGCTTAGCAGTGTCACCTTCAGTACTGGCGAGGTTTGAAATGTGATTCATTGTTAATGCAGTGTAGTAGTACCATGATATGCTAACCTCACGTGCTTTAATGCTGTGATGAATGATGAATATTCAGCTTGTTAATATAATATTCCTACCTGCGACCATTGTCACCACTACAGAAATACATTTGGGCAGTAACCCAATTCTGAAAATGTTACATTTTTAAATATTCTCTATCAATGGAGTATATAACTTGTCTCTTTTATTCATACAGTTTATTCATTTGATTTATTACTTTATTACTTTACTTTATTAAGTGGATTTATTTTATTTTCAGTTTTCATATCCATCTACCTGACTGCCCACTCTCAGCCTTACACCTAATGGCCATATGCAAAAACTCAAAAGTCCTGACTTATGCGTGCTGGTGGATTTGCGGTCTACCAGCCGTGTCATGGTGCATTGCATCATTTGATGACCATCAAGGGAGAGTTATCTGTATGTGCCTATCTGGGGAGTGAATATGATAAAATTGCTGCTTTTCTGGAGAGTTGATGCAACTTGACACTTAGGAAAAGGACAGTGGCGTATTTCTGCCAGTGTGTAGAACACAATGGGTGAGGGTGTTTTGACGCCTGTCATGCCCCGCTGGTGTGGGTTTCTCTCAAGAGGCATTGCATATAATCACAACTGATAAATCAGCAGGTTATTGTAGATGTATGGGTATCAGTGTATATGTTAGCCAGTAAGTAACAGTTAAGAAATTCCAAAGATATGTTTGAGGTCCTTTAGACTCTGTCGCAGTCACATAGTTTGTTATGCTCTGTCTCTCCGTGTTTCTTGTCCCTACTCTCTACAGTATCTACCAAATAAAAGCCAGTGCTAAAACACAATGTTTAGAAAAAACAAAAACATCAATTTCCTTCTCTCATCAGCTCCATAGGAGTCTAAATGCTTTCCGTCACGCTGTCCATCATTTCTGGGTTTGAGTACAGTCTGGAGCGCCACATGGGGGTTAAAGGGCTAATTTCGGTAATTGATTTTAAGTGTTGTATGACAGCTCCCCCGATGCTGGTGAACATGTGTGACGTGGGCACTTAAAGGCCTGCTCACCAGCAGCCGGTGATTGAGCCGTCTGATCGATAGCCTGGTCGGTGCACATACATAGAGGGTGTCTCAGAGAGGGTTCACGTCCAGTGCTAATGGTGAGTGGCATGTATGTGGGTTTCCTACTGGTGTAATTATTCTCCATGCTTAATGCTTTGGCAGCTAGTAAACCTCTGCTAGGTGCCTTGATTTTTTTTCTTTATGTGTCTTACAGCCAGGAAATGACATGTGGGCCCTTCATGAAGGCAAAATTCACAAAAGGGACAAAACAAGGAACAGGCTGTTATTCCGTTTGGAAATTGGTTTTATTAATGCAACTTAACTCCTGCTCACAAACCAGCCCACTTTCTGCTATGTTGTTTACAAGCTGTAACCTTCTATCAGAGCTGTGAAAGGGAGGTGATAAGGGGACAGTGAGAGAGCACGGTATTACAACAGAATGTAACATGGCCGTAGAGTAACCATTAATCTCCCTCTCTACCCCTTTTTCCCTCTTACACTTTACCTATTTGACCATTTCCCATCACTGCCAACTTCAGGAGCTTCGGATTACAAACAAAAAAATCAGCCTTCGTCACAGCTGAGACTCGTGCTCGCCAACTTGGCAGGCCTCGGCGATGGGCATCGTTCGAATGTGTCCGCTCTGATATTTCCCCTCTATCTCTCATGACCTGATAATGTGAACCCTCTAATGAAGCTATTGTGTGCCTGTCCAAAGCCATTGTCTTCCAGAGGGAACTTTCTTTTCTCTTTCCGACACTCGCTACCCTCGGTGATGAGCGCACCTGTAATGGCCACATCTCTCTGTCTGCTGTCTCTGTTCCCTTTCTTTCTTTTTCTCTGCCTTATCATTGCTCTCAATTTTGGTCAGTTTCCGCTATCTACATAGCCAATTTATTTTTCTCTCTCTCTGCTCTCTCTGTTCACTCTTCTTGTAACAGCAAGTGTACAAATGGAGATATTTGAGGCAATAATATGATTCCAAGAAATATAATTCAAAACCTTAAAAAAGATTGTGGAAAGCGAAGTGTTAATACCAAATATTTGTGAAATATCCCAATTTTTATTTCTGTAAATTGATTTTAAGAACTTGTAGCTCTGCATCAATTGTCAATATTTATCTGTCACTATTATTCAGCTACTTATGAAGGAAGATGGTGTCACATTAACGTTTGATAATGAGACTGAATTGCTATTTTGTTTGACTTTATTTATTCAGCTTGACATCTGGTTTATCGGGTTAACTGATTTCTTGTTGGGAGGGGGTGTTATTTTGTTTAGTTTTGGGTTAGGGGTTAGTTTTACTTTTGGGTTAGGGGTTGACGTCATTTGTAGGAAAGTTAACGTTTTTTCATGTCGATTGAAGAATTACGTTGATATCAGAGTTGTTATTTCTGTAAATTGACTTACAACAACCCCTACAGCTGCCTCAATCCCATCCACACTTGTCGCTATTTTTTTTTTTTTAATGAATGTAGCTAGCTAGCTATAATGGTGTCCCCATTCAACCTACAAAGCTCTGATTGGTCAGCTGTTTCTCTAACCAGCAGCTCAACTGGAATCAGGCTGCACAAATGTTGCTAAAATTCTGACCAATTTTCATCATAACCAATATGATTTGCTTGATATGTTCAGATCCGTCTGTGGCTGTCTGATGAAATTTAGGCTGTAATTTTCTCATCCTGCCAGACTAGTCCTGACCAACTCTGACTGGGGTTTAAAAAAAGGTGATAGGCAATCCTATGTGCGCCTGAATGCTTCCAGCTATACAATACTACAATTAAATGAGTCGTTTTGTGCTCTTACCACTGCTCTGTGACAATTGTTCATTAAATTAACACTGGTGTTACTGAGAACTGGAGTATTCTCAAGTTAGTTTCACACTGTGATGACACCAACTGATCCTTTTTGTCCCCAAAGTCAAAAAGGATAGAAAATCATCTTGTACTAGAATAAAGCAACCATACATCCAACACCAAAGCTAATCAGAGTCGGTGTCTGTGATGCTGTTGTATTGTATATCTTTTTCGTTAGTGTGGCTTTTTGTGCCCTGAACTCAATGAGGAAAGAAAACATATGTGAAACTGATTTACATTCATGTCTAACACACCTGTCACAGATTGAACTGACTGCTCACACTGGTGTTTAAATGTCACATTCCACTACATTCCCCCTGACGTAGGCAGAGATGTTTTTTCTTTACCCGTGAAAAAATAAAACACGGGAGCGTGGACGAGCGTGTGACTGCCTTCTTTCATTTTTCATTTCCTTATGTAAACATTGTTGTGTTAGAGGAGTATCACTTTTCTTGGATGCGAGACAGTACATTTTTCTTTTAATGCCAAGATTTTCTGAAACTCATACCAAGAGTGACACACTCACAGTGCGCTCGCAGACAGTGAGAGCCGAGCCACGAAGACACCTTTTGATGAAACAAGCTAAAGAGCCTTTGATGTTGTGCAAGTTTATGAGGCTGATTCCAGCTGCTTTGTGCTCTTCAAGGCCGTCCTCCTACGGCCTCTCCCACCAAATTAGAAATGGCACCTGTACACCTCCTTTATTCTTAAACAATCGGCACTTCCTGTTTTCCTCTTGTTTGTCTACCACATAACATATTTGTTCCATTATGTACAGAACTGAGTAGTGGCAAAGAGAGAAGCACATTGACGGGTATTGGAAAAAAGGAAATGCACTGCAAAGTCCTAGATAACCAATTTGTTGAATTAGACTAATTATTACCCAGTTGATTAAGTGCACACATTTAAGTGGAACCAATGGCAGTCTCTGTACTAATGCTTCCTTCATATCCTCTGTGTTGTACAGCAAACACATGTCCTGTTTTGCCATGATCTATTATTTGCAGACGTGGAATAGGCATTCAGATCCTTCACTTACAATGTAAAAATATATTACATGGAGAAGTCCTGCTCTTAAAATTGTACTCAACTTGCACGTACAGTACAGAGGTATTATTAGCAAAATGTACTTTAGTTATACTAAAAGCGTCCATTTCGCATAGACCTTAAAAAGTGATGCATCACCTTGTAGCTGATACGCTGGCAGGTTAGGGGTTCAGTTTGTCAGGTATATGGAATGCATGATAAGTTGCAAGTAAGTAGAGAAATTATAAAAGATATGTTTGCGGTAATTTACATAGTTTGTCCAGAAGGGAGCAACTTATTTTTCAGTTGTAAAATGTCCTGCTCAGTACATATCTTTTACATACCAATTCTTTAATAACCAAATTTAAGGGATCCTTATCAAGAATGTTTATTCTTCTATTCTGTTATGTGTAAAAAATGGCTCAAAAATCCATCAGTCGGGCTTTACTGTACTAAATGTTGTGGAGTAAACAGTACAATATTTGCCCCTGAAATATAGTGCAGTAAAAGTGTGAAGTAGCAAACATTTTACCTGAGTACACTACTTGAGTAAATGTACTTGGTTATTTTTCATTATTTGTTATGGTCAGTGTAATTTTTGTTTTGGCCGTGATCTAAGATTGCTTCTTTGACAGGACTGGTTGTATCTTTAGTCATTATGTCTAATAATGTATGCTATTAGTCAAGTATGACAGGCTTGCATATTGTTCCATCTTGAGTGCTGATGTGTATTTATAAATGTATAAGCGCTAATACAAGTTTCTCAGTGTAACTTAGTCTCGGTTGTTGTTTATTGCCATAAAGCTGCACAGCAGTACAACATAGTGCGCACAAGTGTTGGAGCATTTTATATTTTTCAGGTGTGCCTGTTTTTGATGAAGCCACTACAGAAGCCTCGTACTATCAGGAAACAGCTGTCCAGCTCTAATCTTTTTATGAGCGATATGCTGTTTTTAATGAAAGCCCTCGCAGCTCTCCACAATCAGCTAGCCATATCAGAGCTTATATTTCATCCTGCTATTGTGATGTCATCACCGGGCGCAGGCATAATACATAATTCCCTGTGTTATGACAAACTGTGGCCTCAGGCCAGAGAGGTATATGAACGCTTTTGGGCCCATGTCAAGTCCATGCCATTTGTGCTGGAATAATCGCTCTCGGCTTGTTGGTGGATCATATGAAATAAGGGCTGGTGTCGAACAACAAATAGGTCAGGGCTATTTGAATAAAAAGTGAACAAGTCAAATGAATGACTTTACAGCCGTTCAGATGCCTGTATATTCTCTCTCTCTCTCTCTCTCTCTCACTCACTCACTCACTCACTCACTCACTCACTCACTCACTCACAGCATACAGCAATGATGATCAGAACAGTGATTTACCTACTTTGCATTCAACTGATACTGGTTAAGTAAGGAATTCATCACAACTTGGTCACCTAAGCTGTTCACATTTTCGTGTTATTTATTTTATTTAATTTTATTTTTTGATTGATAAATAATAAGAACGATCACAGACTAAGAACAAATTACTGTAGCCATAGCAAGTGATGTTCAGCTGTTTTAAGGTTTAAGAATGCCAGTAACACTGGTAGATAATACTTGAATTGCAATAACATTCAATTGCCTAAGTGTAGTATTCAGTATTCTTTTATTGTCAACAAAATCCAAAACCAAAACCAAAAATTAATTGATCGTACTAACAAGTACTATCTGTGTAGCCTTAAGTCTTGTATAGCTTATTCCTTTGTGCCGAGAGACGTCCACTGTTATCCAAAAACTATTTCAAACACTTCAGTGAGCTACACTGCTGTACCAGCTGACATGTTCCTCCATTAGCATGGACCTGGAGCCATTTGGTTTATTTTGTTAATCCCACATACAGTTTTGAAGATGTAAATACTTACTAGCGCAACAAATGTGTATTAATCCGCGACTGAAAATGATCCCAAACTACTGCAATGTTTAGTCCTGTGTTAGTAATGTTTGCTAAAAACTACAAAGCCCATCTGTTTTAGAAAATTACTGAGCCCTTTTTAAAAATTAGTTTACATATTGTGTGACACATTTTTAAAGATTTACGTCTAGAGTAGAAACGAATGGGCTTTGGAGTGCCATAGACGGAGTGGAGACTGACACTTTGACGTTCTTTAAATTTGTCATATAAAAGTGTTTATGCAGGACTCCCTGGTCCATCCCAATAACTGACTTGATTGTCTAAAAAGCATAAAGACTCCAGAGACGCAGGCTTCTTGTTGCTGTTTGCTGTGAGCTGGCCCCAACCTCCACTCTCTCTCAGCCCCAAAAATCTTTATCTGCTACATGATGCATGAAAGCACACTGTCTTCTCATACAACTTTACATGACCCCTGACCCCATCTGCACAGATGCAATATGACCTAGCTGCCACCATCCATTTTGGCCTGTGGAGTAGATTCAATGAATTTTTATTATGCTGCATGTGTATGTCACTCGGTTTGGCTCTTTCTTTTGATCCTCATCACCACCAGTGTGTCTTGAAAACACACCACTTGGCGCTCCAAAATAAAGATCTTGAGCCATTGTAAGAGAGACCTTTAGTCTTATATTATGTCTTTGAATTTTGTATTCTGAAATCTGAAGTAATCTGCACAATAGAAAGCACATATTGGGTTTGTTTGTTTGTTTGTTTTATTACTTTAAATGACAATTCCAACAGGATTGTGGAAGGCAGATTTCCAACCATGCATCCTGGCAAACTCAAGAGTGATAGATGGACATTTGAATTCCTGTCTTTTATAAATTTTGGCCATCTCAGTTGACAATTTGGCATTGTCACTCGTAAAAAGCTTGCATGTGTTCAAATTTGTTCTTTCCAACAATTTCGGCCTATTGTGCTGATATTTTGGAGGCTCTGCAATGGTTGTTGAAACTAGATTGAAAATGTTCTATAAACTGGGGAACTTTCAATTTCATGCATATTATTTTGAATTTTAAATGACCAACTTGTGTTTGCAATAATTTGTCTTCTGCATCAGATTGCAGCCTGCTAACTTTCATGGGACCGTGCAGGCATGATGGTTTCTAGGATATGTGGATGGACTGTCTGTCAATCTGCACCACAGAGACACAGATGCCTGTGTGTTCGTCTGCCTTATACCGTGTCTTTTTTTTTTTTGTTTCCCTCAGGAGCCTCTCAAATTGTCAGTGCCAGGCAACAACTATATGTTCCCCAGAGGGAGCCCAAATATCCAGGGAATCGGGCGTCATTTAGCCTGTAAGAGCCTTCTTCTTTCCCAGGCACTCTGTTTTGCCTTTTATTTCCCCCCCTCTCTCTTCTTCTGTCTCTATCCTCTCTGCCTCTCAACAGTACAAACATTCAGTCTCATTCGTTTCTCTTTGATTTCACCTCAGGTGGTCTCATTCATTCATTCTTCCTACCTCCTCACCTCCCAGCCCACCTTATTGATCAGTTTTTAATCTTTTTGTGTCTTATTGGACAATGATACATCACTGAATACGAGGCAGGGCTACAGCTAATGATTACTTTTATAACTGATTAAGATACCGGTATAAATATTTTTTTCATTCATCTGTTCAGCTATGAAGTGTCAAAAAAAATCAATCTTGACCTCAATCTTGATCTTGAAAATCTCAGTATTTGTCAGTTACTCCATATCTTGTCTTTCATTGCTTTCTGAAACTGTGTACTGTACGTTATCTAGTCGTTTCACTCAAATCTTATCTCTGTCTGTTTCAGTATTCAATGAAAACATTCTCCTTCTTAAGAGCACCAACTTTGATAGAGTCCACAAATAAATACCCGTTATATTAAATTTTATGATAAAAGTAATGTTCCAGCATGTATTTGTTTACAATACAACAAAAAAACAGAGGTCCTTTTCCTGTAATTATGTTCTTAATATACTCTGAATACAAAAACGCACAGTGAAGTTAAGGAAGCATTATTTGTTTAGAGATATTAAACATCAGGAAAGCCTGTTCCAACATTTAATTTCTTTGGGCTGTGATTTGACAGATGTCATAATAGGTCAACCAAATTGAAGTAGTGTGTTTTGCTCATAATTCATGAAGAAAACCGCTCCTAATGAGCAGCCACAAAGTGAGAGAAATCATGAGCATGATCTTGGTAGCACAATCAAGTGCCGCCTTTTGCAGGAGTGTGCTTTCATTTTAAGATTGGAGCATGAGCTCCCCTTGCAATTCATTGCCATTGTGTTTTGGGAATGAAACCATTTATATCCCCACCTCCCTGGCGGGCCCCAAACAGATACATTGTTTAACTGTCATAGATGACAGGGATAAAGCAGGGATAAGGACATAGTACTGTAACATGGTGCTGTGTGTGTGAATGTCTTTGTAAGTGCAGTGTATGCACTTACTGTGTTTATATGACTGTACTTAAGAGAAAGACTGTGCAGAGTACCAGAGACAAGATATATAAGGCTGCGTTTTAACAGCACAATCACAATGCAAAGTGCTAGATAATGTGCGCAAGGTCAGTGAAGATTTAAAGAAGCGCACTTGCTGTTTGTGCTCCTATACGTACAGAGCACTTGTGTGCAAAAAGGTTGAATGAAGTGAAATATGAAAAGGGTTGTTTAAACATATAAAGGGATGATTAAGCATTGCTTTCTCAGCCAATCGCAACACTCATCTCATAGCTTGTTTTAGTGGCACATAGCAAAAATTGATCACCAAATGGAGAGCAGATACCAGACCATCTTCTCCTGGAAAATGATATTGTTGTCTGGGAGGTGGGAGTGCCAGAGCTTGCATATATGGCATCCAAATATGCAGCCAAATGAAGATGATGTGCCAATGTTTTTGGATAAAGATCTGGAGAAAAGGTTAGTGAAGTAATAGAGAGGAGAGGGTTTTTTTTCAATGTGTCCTCAGGATGTCGGCATTACCTAAACTCCCCAAAATTTGAATCACTTAAAGTGGTAGAATAAAAAGCTATAACCAACTAGTTTGATGTGCACAGAAGCAACACAAACTTGGATTGGATTGAGCTTAATTTCTTCAAGATAGATATAGATCATTGTGTGTACTGGTGTTGTGCTTTGGTGTGTGTGTGTGGGGGGGGTATATGTGTTCATTGAGGTGCGCACATAAAGTGATTGGTTTGTCAGCAGATCAAACATGCATATGTTATATCCCTGCACATCGTGTTAT
Organism: Macquaria ambigua; assembly: GCA_008360985.2. Taxonomy (NCBI): domain Eukaryota; kingdom Metazoa; phylum Chordata; class Actinopteri; order Centrarchiformes; family Percichthyidae; genus Macquaria; species Macquaria ambigua. The sequence continues at coordinate 15,151 of VMKM01000462.1, read as the reverse complement.
AATTTAGATATAAAATGCTTGCGTAACACATTCATACATGCCCCTCATATTAAGTGTGTGTGTGTGTGTGTGTGTGTGTGTGTATATGAGAGAGGGAGAGAGTAAAGCAACAGCTGTCAGGATGTGATGACTCAATTTCTTGACAAGCCTGGCACTGAGCAGCCATTTGGAAACTGAAGGAGATACTGGCTGATGAGGAACTGCCACTGCCTATTAATTCAAGCAAAGAGAGGACGACTCGCACAGAAGTCTGTTTTTTATCTTTAGCGTGAGGAGAGCGCTATTCTGCTGCTTTTGTAGGTGGAAGAAGACACTTATTGATTTTGGTGAATCTATAATCTTTTACCGTTACACTGAACTTGGGCTGGCCTTCTTCAGTGCAATAACTATATTGTCTTCTACTTACTGCAGTGTCAACTGTGAAAGGAACAGCTAACTTGGAAGATTATTAGACAGGTTTCAGACAGGCCTGAACCGTATTTAAAATGATGCTCCACTGGCTTTGAAAGGTCGCTGTTTAAAGTTTGCACTTTTTCACGAAGGAGGGAGAATCGACAGCTGTTGTAATGGATCAGGGGTCATATAAATGGATGTTGTCACAGCAGAAAAAGGTATCAAAACATCTATAAAAGCTTGTCAAACCCCTTCTACAGTATGATCCATTTTACTGTATATCATCCATCTGAATTGTTCAGTGCTTTCCATCCAAAACGTTACATTTACTGTTGATGTTGTCAGTGGTTGATTTTTATTTTATTTTTTTTTACTCTTCCACTGTGCTGGATATCTCACAGTATCTCTTTGTTATGCTATTTGGCCAGTTATCAATGGGAATAAGAAAAAGACACCACCAAACAACAAATAGGAAAAGACGTGTAAGCTACTGTGTAACTTTATGTACAGTATGTGGGAGACTCCAGAGAGATCTGATTCAAGGTCGTTCAGTGGACATAATAGCGTCCTCTGTAGCTTATCTTCACTGTATCGCAACTGACAGAGAGAAATCAGCCGCATTCTATGTACAGTACAACACACACACACACACACACACACACACACACACACACACACACACACACACACTAATCTATTCCCTATGAGATATAGATAACCCCAGAAACCACAGGTAACACACAAACAAATCACAAGAAGTTCACTTTATCAGCAGCCAAAGGAGACCTGGCAACCTGTCTCCTCGCTATTGTTAATCGTTCTTTCTCTCTCTCTCCAGCCTCCATCTGTCTTTCCCCCTTTTCTTACTCGCATGATCTCTCTCTCTCTTCCCTTCCCTCCCACTTTCTCCCTCCCTCTCTCACTCTTTCCTTGAAGCCCGCAATTTAATAACCTCAAGTGCTGTCAGAGGAGGCATTGAAAAATGGCTTCTATAAAACATAACGGCCTTAATCAGAGTGCGCCGAGGATTCTCCCTGCTGCCGCTGATTTCACTCCCACCCCCCCTCCTCCCTCCCCCCAATCCCCGCCTCTAATGAATTAATGTTGAAATATGCAGGGGCTCAGTAGTCATTAGATGTGCGCCGTGAGACGTGATTTAAGATGGCTGCCTTTATGTGTCTGCCGGGCAAGATGGAGCGGGACGGGCCTGGCTGGACAGTGATTGTCTTGGCTGACTGAGTCAAAAGACCACTCTCTGGTGAGGGTGATAGGTTGCCACAGGAGTATTTCTAACAAGAGTGTTGTTGTTCTGTGGTTTTGTTTTGTTTCTTTTCAGGAAAAAGAAGAGACGTGCTTCAAATTGCAGGAATGTTGTCTTTGTGTGAATACGGCCATGTGTCAATTGGACACAGAGATGTGGGCTGATAAGTTCAGGAGATTCATGTCCTTTATCTGCTGGCTCATTGTGTGGCAATCTATGATAATACGTGTTTCCACCATGCCCTCAAAGCAGAGGGTAACTGCTCTGAGCTGTAATATTATGGCCCTGGTAGCAGGGCCGAACTGTGACGCCCTCTCAGCTCAGCTAAGCTGACATCATGCTAAACTGATTGTCTTAATGTGCATGGTCATGTACTGTAGGTTTCTACAGAGGAAGCAACATTTCTAACAAGGATTTCTATATTCTTCTTTCATTACCTTTTAGCTTGTGTGTAACATACTGTACAATAAGAATCCATTGGAGTCGTTTCACTCCTACACTCTTGCTCGTTAGTTTCATCTCATTATCATCCATTTGAAATCCTGTTTCTTTCCAACTGATGAATTTAGTCCAATATTCACTCTCTCTTAGTTCTGTTTATGGTCTCTACCAACTCCTGAGGGAAATATCTGCATCTTTAGCTGCTAAATGCTCCACTATGTTCACCAGCTAGTCGCTAACTGTGTTTGTCTGACATTTGGTGTTGAGCAGGTAGTGTACAGTGGTTTTTTTAGAGCAGAAACAGCTGCCTGCTTCGGCCAAAAATGACACTATGAGAGCGGTGAGAGTGAACTAAAATGGATGACATTTGTATAGTTTGATCAGTTTTAATGTTGCAAGGAAGAAGTGTGAAAGAACATGCAGCCACGATAGGGTTGCATTTGTTGAAGAGGAAAACCATTTTTGCTGTGCCCCCCATCAAGGGCTCTGACCTGTTCACAGTTAGTGCTGAAACAATCAGTCAATGAATCAATTAGACAGAAAACAATTGGTAATGGATTAATAATTTAAGTAATCTTTTTAACAAATAGGCCAAAACTTTTCTGGTTTGAGCTTCTCAACATGAATTTTGCTGGCATTCTTAGTTTTCTACGATAATAAATTGGCTATAATCATTCTTTTAGCTTCTTTGTATAATCTACAGTGGTTTATTGGCACATTTTTTGTGGTTTTATTTTGCTTTATTAATCTAGCGGTAAACTATTTTTCATTCTTCAAAGTCTTAGTGTCATGGTGCTCATGTTGTAATCTTGAGATTGCTTTTCCAAATACGGTAATGGTTATATATTAATATTGTAATAAGTTCTCAATGAGAACTTAAAATGTAAAGGCTGTTAGTCATACATCTCATCAGCGTGCTGTACAGAGTTCAGAAAATCTGTGAAACTTCAGTTCCAGCCTTACCATCAAACATTCTTCAGACATGTTTTAAAAAAGGAACATCAAAGTGAAGATGCTGTAACTTTTCTGAACATTTTTTGACAATGTTTCATTACTGCTGGGCAGGTCTATAATCTATTTCCTTTGAGACTTCCTTCTTAAGTCGAGATCACACAATTACGAGAGCGCCCATTCTGACGGCAGGGCGTAAATTAATTAATAAATAAACACTGCATTTTTACATTCATCAACATGCGGTAAGAATAGCTCTAATTATCACAGGTGAATTAACACTTTCATTTTTGTGTCAAAAAATTAATTGTATCCCTTAACAGCTATTCCCAGGGGGAAGTTAAAGAAGAGAATGGGGAAGGTAAAAGGAGAAAAAAAAAAACAGTGCAGACCACCAGGAGTGCTAATTGATGCTTTCAAAGCCTTGCATCAGTGTTACCGTCTTTCCACAGGAGTGTACAGTGTCCCACAGAGAGATGCCGTAGGTAGAACCTTGTTACAAATACATGGATGTCAAGTCTTGCTCTTCAAGACCTAGCAGGGAGGTTCTCTTCATCTTCACTTAACCAGGCAAGCTAACCGAGGACAAGCTGTATTTAGAGCAGCAACAGTGTGAGGTAACTATTATAGTGAGACAGGACGTAACTACCTAAGTTATGTGTGGCATTTTTCCCGTTATTGCACGGCAGTTATGAATCTTGACTTTGAACGTGGTGTACAGTGTACAGATATTTATGTACAGGTAGATCTATCAATTATAGCAAAGGCTTCATGACTGTGTGCAATACGCCAACATGCGAGACAGAAAATATTGATTTTGTGATCCAGTCCTTCTGTAAAAGGTTAAAGCATACATATTGCACACCAGCTCTGTATGTGAGACAGAGAAAAGAACAGTCAAACTATGTTAAATTGCTCTAAGATCAAAATCATCACAGTAAAATCTTCCTTCACACGTTTAGAAGGTTAACTGTGAAGCAGGGCAGCAACTAATGATTATTTTCATTATCGATTCATCTGTCAATTATTTTTCCGATTAATCGTTTCGTTTAGTTTTCAGAACGTAGCGAAAAATGCCCATCACGAGTCCCCAGAGCCCGAAGTAATATCTTCATATTACTTATTTGTCTTGTCCAAAATCAAAAGATCATCAATTTCCTATCATAAAAAACAGAGAAAGGCAGCTAATCCTCACATTTGAGAAGCTGGGACAAGGGAATGGTTATTGTAATGTAGTTGCAGATTGTTTCAGCTCTACTTTGAAGTAATGTCTGTTCTTTTTTTGATAAATACATTTTCCAAAAAAACAAGATGAAGACTGAATAACCTTTTGACAAAATGGGTTCGCTCATCTTTTTTATGTCTAAGTGTATTTTTGTTCTTCTGACTGACAGAATGGCTGAGTGGGCATGCCCTATATGGGTGCCTTTAACTCTTCCCATTTTGTGCGTTGATGTCTGAGTGAATATCCTTGTACCTGAGCTGCGACTGAATGACAGAATGAGTGAGCGTGAATGCTGGGATCACTTCATGAATGCGTACTAACGTGCATGTGTGGTCAGCCCACCGGTGAATACCACTGCATTAGCTAGGCCATTAGCACATTTAGCTGTCTGTAGTGCCCGAGTGTTAGTGACACGTTTGGGTCCCCCCTCCACTTAGGCACCACACTTGATAGACAGGACTGACATGCCAGGTGACAGTAATGTCACTATGTGGCAGAGAGCAGTGCCACCACTCTGGAGACAGTTTGTTGGTCTTCCATCTAAAAAAAAAAATGTTTATGTAAAATAAAAAAATATATATATAATGTCGTTTTACCCTTACAGTATTACCCTTCTTCCCTCAGCTTGACAGTAACTACTCACTAGCCAGGTTTCCATCCCAATGTAGCACAAATTTGAACCGAATTTTCAGAAAGTCAGCAAAAGAAAATGCCCATTGTGTGCGTTTCCGTCCACAACTGTTATGCGAATATTAGGAGTTGGTTCATCGAGGTAAGCAGTAGGTGTTGCTAATTCTCCAGTCAGGTGCCATTACACCATTGCAGAGAAAGAGGGCGCAACATGACGTAATTAAAAGAGTCAGTCAGTCAAGCCTCATATGGTGGGAAAAATGTAGAAAACAGATGGAAGTATGTCATTTCTGTTTGTTTCATACATTAGCTTAAAGTCTCCTCATTGCTCCACACAGATCTGATGTTTTTGTCTGGCGCCTTTTATTGTTTCTTCATTGGAGCGAAAGCTTCAGGGGACATTTCGGTCACATGCTTCATGTACGTCATGAGTAAGTCTGTTTCCATTGCACTTTGTCGCATTTTGCTTTTATCGATACACCAGTTTTGTTTTGTTTTTACACCTCAGCCAAGCGTTTAACCTTTTCACAGTTGGTTTTGGGCTTTTCATGGGATTTGTTGATAGTTTTGTAGAAGTTACCATTAATAAGCACATTGTTACCTTGGGTATAGTTGGGCTGCGTGGTAGTTGTAAGGTCAGTAACTGATGCTGACAAATGTGTGCCAAATATTGTCAGAATGTGTTCTTCCTTTATATATGTTCAGCAACCAACTTTAAGGACACATGTTTTAGGTAAGCTAAGCACTTATATTTTCAAATTCTGTATCTAAAAACAATGGCAATAATGGACAAGTACTTGAAAAGAGAACACATGCAGTTGGAGTGATTAAGAAGATAATTACACTGGTTTTATGTGCTGAGGTGTACATTGGGAAAATACATTTTTCTCGCTCTCCTCCAGTGTCTGACCACATGCCGTCAGTGTCACTGTCAGATTAATCAGTTAGTGTAAATCCAAATGTGGATGATGTGAAGTGCTCCTCAATCTTGGCCCAATATACTGCACACTGCCAGTTCACCATAAATGAGGCCATTTGATGAGCTAAGTTTGGACACAAGAGCCTAATGGCAGCATTAAAGAGGAGACCTGGGAGAATAGATGGCCGGACATCAGTCACTTTAATCACCTGTTTCATTATTCAGTGGATGGGTGCCACCTGGTCATACATGAAGGGTGTCAATGGGATCTGGGGTCTGAAGAGGAGTGAGACATCCTAAAGGGGGAGCCGTGGCCAGTCTAGTCCAGTCCAGTCCAGAGAAACATCTTTATTTTCAGCATAGGCAGGAACACATTTGTCTGGCTCAGCGTCTGTGTGTGCGCTTTTTGAGACATAGGAAATAAAAGAAATTGATTATATCTGTGTTGGTCCGATTCATCTTTGGAAATGAGGTCATTTTTTTTTTTATCTCCTCCAATCTCTTCACTGGAGATTGCATCATTATGATGAAAATCCAAAGAAACTGTGTTCACGTGGGTTGGAAGGTGCGGCAGTATTACAATCTGTTACCTCAAGTTCTGCTTTACTTTACGTGTTTGGCTGATTGAATGATTGGGGGCAGCCAGATGCAAGCTGGAGTCCTAGTTGGGTCTGAATCTGGATCAGTTTCTTTTTCTACATCAGATCACGTGTAAAGTTAGAACAATCTTGCATATCATCGTTTCTGTATAGTGCAGGGTACATTATAAAATTGAAGAAACGGCATCAAAAGTTGTGTAAAAAAAAGAATTGACCCTGGTTTCCTTTAAAGATGGCCTATGCTTATGTGAACAGATCATCTCAGCTTTGGTTTTTGAACAGTATTGTTTCAGGACAGCACAAGCAAAACTAACCTCAGCTCCAGTTGAAACATTTGAATTCTGGGTAAAGGTCAGGATACAGGAAAGGTAACCCATGCCTATAGGATGATCCACACCCTCGCATCCCAATGCAGTCCTACCGTCCACTTTTCACAGGCACGCACCACAGAGGAGATAAGAGAGAGAATAAGCTGTCAGCAGGCCGAGTTCGCCAGTCCCCTCTATATTCTTCACATTACTACAGAGGGAACAATGTGTCTGCAGTGGCAGGTGGCCATAGTTCATAATGTGCTGATGCTGACCAAGTGTCAGTTTGATCCATGGGATCGGTGAGTGGGACGGGGCTGTGGCTCCTGAATCCTTAAGCAAGCAACTGTGTGGTGCTCCTATGGGGACGGTCGGAGACATGATACAGATGAGACCGGCAACTATCTGCCTAATGGCAGACAGATACAAGGCAGAGAGAGGGGGAAAGAGAGATGAAGAGGGAGAAAGACAGTACGCGGGACAGATGAAGGGTTGAGTATCACGTTTGGAAAAGGCACAAAGGCAGATACTGCACTTGTCATTCTGTGTTATTTGTCATCAAACAGGCCTGTAACTCTAAAACTAATGTACTGTGTCTGTCCCACAAACAGCAAATGTAAGTGTTTGTAGGCCATTCAGTTTTAAGGGCAGTCGTAACAGTTGATGTTGTGTGTTTGAATGGACTGCTGAGGCTGAAGCTTTGCTTCATTAAAGAGTTCCTCCATTTGGTGGTTAGAAAATAAACACTGTCTGCCGTATTGTTACTCATTTATGTGATAATGCATGATGACGCATTCTGATATAAGATAATAATGGATGAGGTGGAGACGAAGAGTACCACAATGCAAAACAGAGTGGAATTTCTTCATTATTGCTCTCTAAGGTGGCCAGTTAGCAAAGGGGAAAAAGGGAGTGTGTTTATAAAATGGCTTCCATTATTTCAGTTGGATGTATTCAGTTTAACACATAGCTGCGTACATTTTGGCAACTTACTAGAGACAAGTCACATCGCAGAAACAAAGCTATTTTTAACCAATCATATGGCAGTCCTTTATGAATGAATGGGCAGCCCATCTCACAAAATACGCATAGCAAGGTTGGATGAGTTTGCTAAGCACACCACATGCTACTGTTTTGGTTTTAAAAGTTGTGAGATGGAAGAGGCGATGCGCTCCTTCATTGTAACAAGGTCACAAGACGTTGGTTGCTTGGTGACATTTTGGCTATTTAAAGCCCCATTTGGCCACAAAGTAGATGACACAGTCCCACATGGGGCTAGGCTAGGCAGTCAGATGCGGAACAGATTATTGATGTACTTCTTAAAATCTGTTACCGCAAAGTAAGTGTATCACCTGAAACATGCGCAACACGCAATTCATACTCATTTTTTATAGTATTGACTTAATTTATATCATGATATATATTGATATTGATATTGGTTGAAAAAAAATATTGTGAAATGTTTTTTTCACCTGCAGTTTAATGTACCTTCAGCTGTGATTTAGAACAATGGTTAAACTGTTGACTGGACTGTTTGAGGTGTCCTGATATTTTACTGGACACCTACCAGCCAATCAGAAACAAGCATTTTCTGTAGCCATGGTGTAAGATACAATGATATTTTGTGCCAGTCGTTCAGGCTGCATGTCTGTGTGTCGGTCTGTGTGCAGCATTTAAAATACATATTTGAACATTTTATAGATAAATATATATACTGTTGAAGTGGATTTGTATAGACCACAGCAGCCTGTTAGAGAGATGGGCTTTTCGTCTGTAGAGCTGACACGTATAAACTCAACTTTGGAGGGACATAGTTAGGACACAGTTGTTTACACACACACACACACACACACACACACACACACACACAATCCTTGAGGCAGGTTTTGCAGTGAGCGATGAGCCGAGTGAGCGTGATCAAAGCAACAAAGCACAGCAGAAGAGAGACACACACACCCACATATCTTGAGCAAAAAAAAAAAAAAAGTATAACTCACACACACATCGACAGAGCTACTTTATCAGTCTCAGCATCTGACTCAACAGCATTTACATATTCAACAAACTGTCACATCCACAAATGCACACAGGAGCCCTAGGCATTTGTCTGAAATACATTAATTTATTAAGCGATGAGTGAAATATTTGCGCAGTGACAATGTATTCATGTCACCTAAACAGTGCACGTGATAAGCTGTAATATGTAATTGCAATTCTGTGGATTTAATAAAGTGTTCACTCAATAAAGCTTGATTGTGTGCTGTTCAATGCAAAATTCAATAGCTTGAGTTTTTAGTTAATCGATGAAAGGAAAGTCAGATGGTGAAGTGTTAATCTGATGGTAGATAACAGAAAAAGGGCAACAAATGGAGATAATCAGATGAAAATGTAAAGATGTGTCTCTTACAACTGACAAAAATAGGATGTTAATGAATTTGTGTGCAGGTATGTACGTTTCTTAATACGGCTCGGTAATGTTTTCTTTTCCTTGTTCATATTCAACTGAGTGTCGGTGGATTTACCCTCCACAACATCCCTGACCCCAGCTCATCTTCTCTCATTGTCCCTCATTGTTGTTGCTTTCGCCCTCCCTCCCTCTTTCATTTCCAACTACTCCCTCCTCTCTCTCTTTCTCTCTCTCTTTTGGTCTTCCTCTGCGATTTATTGCACGGGGCAGGCAGACAGTAGAGAAACCTCCCTGTATGGAACGATCTGTCATCTCAACATTATCATCCAAACACACCGCCTTCCATATTGTGCTACAAGGGCTTGGGCAAATTGCTATTTTTATGGGACATGATAAAGGAAATGCTGCCTTATGTTCACATTTTTTACTGCCCAATGTTAGAGCAGGACATGCCATGATTCACTATATTGGAAACTAGTTTGTGTAGTCTGTGACGTGTGTGTGTGTGTGTGTGTGTGTGTGTGTGTCTGTTGCTGGGTAGTAGGTTGAAAGGGAGCAAATGAACATGAATATTGTTGTAAAATTGTCATCCATTAGACAGTTCTGCAGAGGTTTGATTCAATAGATCCTTAAGTCATGTCAGTCATAACAGCAGCGAGGCACATGAGTCTCGCACGGTTGGTTGAAATTAGAGGAAAAAATCAAGAATGAGGGATTAATCTCAGTTACAAATGGCAACACTACTGTATATGGAATATGTTTCATCTCTGTTTCTCAGTTATTTCTAATCTATTTGGGTCAACTACTGGCTCTCGTAAATCAAAAAGGCGAAAAGCCGGTAAGGGTAAAAGGGCAAAATAAAATATGAGAGAGAGAGAGAAAAAAACAACTTTAAAGGCAAAAGGCAAACCTATTACCATGTTCTGTGGGTAAGACGAGTGCATGTTGACTTCATCTGTCTGCTCTCTTTTCTCCTCTCCTGTCTTTTTCTCGCCTTCAATCCTTCTCTCCCCGAGCCCTCGGCATGCCTGACAGCCAGCGCTGCACCAAACTGACAGGCCCTCAAACCGTGGCCAAGAAAGCGAGCATTAATTAAGTCATTGCCGGACTGTAATTTCCTTGAGAAGTAAAAAAATTTCCTCACACGCGAAAAGGTTACCAAGACCTTTTCTGTGTCAAAATTACCATGCGTCATGAATATTAATGCGCTTAATGAAGACAACCTTTGGTTCATCAAGAATGTTCCAGTAGCAGGTGCCAAGCTGATAAACTCACTCGGTGAAGGCTGTGTTTTTTTTTTCTTCAGTTTTTCCTCTATCTCTTTCTTCTTTTTCCAGTTTTATGTCAGCTCCTTAGAGAGTCAGTTATTTAAATCAACATCTTCCTATCAGAATTTACTGACTCACATGAAAACACACACACACACACACACACAAACACATCTAAACATCTTTTCCTCTTATTCACTTTTCCTTGTCCTTGGGTTTGTTTCTCAGGCTTGCTGACTTTGGTCGTCAGATTTTCCAAAAGAGATGTTGTTTTTAAATGTTTATCTCTCAGTCTCTGTGAGAGAATAAAACTGTTTTCACTCAAGCCCTGTACCTTTGTAAATCTCTTAGAATTACAATAAATGTGCTTTTCTTTTAGCTGCATAAGTTCAGTCAAGCCTGTTAGCAAGCCAATTATATCCTGTCTTAAACGTGTTCCACACAAGCTTTTACTGTCTGTGAGAAATCTAGTGAATGTTTAAATATTTTAAAATGCCAATGAAAATCATTACATGTTCTTGGATTTCAAAGGAGTTGTTTGAGTCAGGCATCCTGCAAGCAGCTCAAAGCTAAATGAAATGGTGAGGTTAGCTTAGTTTAGCTCAGTGACAGACGGCTATAATAGTTTGACAGCATGACGTAATTTTGTATCATTGATGTATCCTGCCACAGTGTGTGGTCCTCGTGAGAACATTCATAGTAAAGAGTCTTGTAATGAGTGGCTGAAAACCCACTAGCTGGCTAGTTACAGTAGCTGACTAGCTAACTATACAGCATTCACCTTCAGAGAAGTGCCAGTAGTCAAAAATGCAGCCAACTCTTTAATTCCACAACTGTCAGCAGTTTTGTCTGAGTCCAGTGCAGCCCGTGTTTTACATCCTTGTAAAAACTACCACACACAGTTTCCTCTACAGCAAGTTGGTCTCCCCAGAGTTAAAAGACAGGTTTGTATTTTCTGAAGTCTATCTGACATGAAGTCATCGATTGCTGTAGTCAATTATAGTTCTGTGCAAAAATGCGTTCTGAAGTTCATCCAAAGCTAATATGAGGCTTCAACAGCCGCAGTTAGCCGAATTGAGTGGTTATCTTCGGCCTGGCATTGTATTGTTTGTAGATTTTCTGCTAGTGTGCGACATGCGACTATCTGGACATATATCTCCACTATAGCTCAGCAAGGAAGCACTGTCCGGGGAAACACAACATGGGAATTTTATTTTTAAAAAGATAACAAAGATTTGGAAGATTTGTCTAATTTGGCTAACTCAGACTGCTGAAGCCTCATATTAACTTAGAAATGCAGCACAAGGACTGTGGATTAGTGGAGTTAATTGAGCTAGCACTAGCTAACTATTACTGTTAGCTTTATAGACTACAATTTTTTTGAATCATGTTTAGGAATAAATATTTATGCCTTTTTACAAGAATTGCATTGTGCCTGGGCTGTCCTGTCTTTAGTGTCACTATACTACTACTATTAGATCAAGAGGTCCAATACTTGCCATATCATATTAAGTGGTTTGCAAAGATATCATATACCGCAACTTGTGTCAAAAACATGGATCGTTTTGCCTGTAGCTGATAAATCGCTTTTTGCATTGATGTCTACTGTATAACTTGTCATTGCCATGACTGTCTTCTGGCTTAAGAGAGTTTACTCGGCCTCAGAGGAGAACGAGATTTGATGAATGCTATCTTCACTTCATACCCACACATGCAGCACACATACTTGAGAACCAGAAACATCTCTTCTGCCACTAATGGCTGGTGACTTATCACACTGGCTTTCTACATCTGTCAGCACTCACTGTAACACTGAGTGGCCACAGAAGCCAACCACACTTAATTTTCACTTTTACACATTGATTTTGAAAATACCACTAATATTGATGGCGATGCTACATTTTACTGAGTGAGAACAAGTCACCAAGTGTCACTGACAGAGCCTTTGATCTCTCAGCTCTGGGGATGAGCTGCCCCTCTACTGCTCCTCCTCCTCCTACTCCTCCTCGTCCGCCACACCGCTGCCTATTATTTCTGTTGTGTAATTGAGATGCAGAAACATTGACAGAACTCATTTACTGCGATAGAGAACTGTGTAATGTGGAAGGGAACGCAGATTATTACATCAACTGTGCACACACACAAAGGCAGGCAGACACACACATGTTGGTAAAAGAGAATGTAATTTGGCACCATGTTTGAAGAGCCTCTTCAATTGTTCTGCACGGATTTGTGCTTGTGGTCTCATGTAGCCAGGGATGCAGAGGTGAGCAGAGGTGAAAACATGTTGGGTGATTGCTTCCCACACTGTTGGATCCTTGCGAGTGTGTGCTCAGGTGTTTATTATGAGAATCGCACATCAGTATGGCTGTGAGGGACTGGCTATTGAACTGGGATTGCTCTGTTGTCTGGTGCTTTCATTATGCCAACGAATCACGCGCTTAAACAAGAAAAACGACAAACAAAAACTAAAATCTGAAAGGTTTATCTATGTCAAAATACTAAGAAATCTCTTGAGGCGTCCTTTTGTCTCTCTCTAACATCACTCTACCTATTCTTCCTGCATCAGGATGACAAAGAAGGTGGTTCATCCTCTTGAGACAAAGGACCTCACTCACACACATGTGGACACACTCTCAAACACACACGCACACATACACAAGAGCACCGAGGTCTGCTGTCATACACCTCTCATTAATTCCTACCTGTCAGCCGGCTCCCCCTACCGTATCGGCCCCCCGAAAGGTGACAGCTTTCCAATGACTGACAAAGGCTCTTTAGGTGATACAGAAGATCCCTAGCAACCGCCGGCTTCTGTAAAGTGCCCCTCAAATGTCACTTTTGCTGCTCCGAGACGTGCGCACACACACACCCACACATAGTATTTTTAAAACAGAGGCCTGCTCTCAAGTCTTCAACCATCTTTGACATCCAGAGGCTATGGATGTCACAGAGGCCTCAGCTCTTAAAGCTTTTAACATCCGAGAGAGATGGCGTTGTTTGACAGTGCTATTGGTGGATGCTATTGTTGCGTGTCGTCTTCCCAACAAGTGCTTCTTCTTCTTTAGGATCTTTAAGCGTGTACTGATTGATTTAATACTAGGGGTGTAACGGAATACGAATACATTATTCGGAAATGCACAGATAATGCGTTCTGAACCGATACGAAAAACATTTCCCTGGACCTGTCTCTTGATTGACACAACATACTGTAACACCACTTCGTCTCAGAGTAACTCCGTTCAGTCCAAACACACAGACATGATACACGACCAGGATCTCCGATGTTCATTGAGGATAGACTCTGTTTAGAAATCATATACAGCTGTGAGTGCCATACTTCTAGTCAAAGAGAAAGCCTTTAACAAGCATAGCTCTAAGCTTGTTTGAGCCATTGTCACAAAAGTAGATACTTGTATTGTACTCATTTTAGCAATATCCATCTATCCATTTTCTGACGCTTATCCGGGGGACCTCAGCAAGGTAGTCCAGCCCGTCGCCCCATCAATGTTTTTCAGCTCCTCCTGGAGGATCCCAAGGCCTTCCCAAGCCAGATAAGATATATAATCTCTCCAGCGTGTTCTGGGTCTACTTCAGGGTGTCCTATCAGTTGGACATGCCCGGAAAACCTCCAAAGGAAAGAATTTAAGTAATATGCTCCATTAAAAGAAACTATGTTTCACCCAAAAATTAGAACTCTACTTTTTGACTGCAATTCATTAATTTGCCTAAAAGCGGCATGATTAACAAGTAGTAAACATCGTAGTGGTTTAAAACATCTCTATCAGCAGGAGGGCTGGTAAAGCATCTGGAACCAAAACTTGTAAGAATTCTGCAATGACGTAGTTGAGGCAAGCATCAGCTTTACACTGGTTTCTGCAGTTTAAAATAGGAAATGTGCGTGTGAGTGAGGGAGAGAGAGGGAGCTTATCAAATTATCAAGTATTACACACTGTGACTCAAATGAAAATCACAACAGGGTATCACTGCTTAGAGAACAAAAGCCTTTGGTCTGTTGGTACGCTGTACACTTTCAACCAAACTACAGTGGAAGGCTTTGCAGATGGAAAAGTGCTCCTGTGTAACTCAGATATTAGAGCATGATGCTTACTGACTTTACTGGGTCCATGTATAAAATGTACACACTCGTGGTACAGCAAGTATGCACGAGTGTTGGATGGGATCAAGATGCTGACTTATTGTTGGTATTTGTAGCACTTTATCACAGGCTATTGAGAGTAATGAGTGTTTGTATAATAGTGGCACTAAACCGATAATGATCGACACATCAGATTTTAATAATCATAATCACCTTGTTCGATGTTAACTGGATTCAAGAGCTTGTTAAACAGCTCAAAAAGTCTTGAGCCTGAAATATGTCGTTCCTCACATTAAAAATCCTTGTGAGGAAAAAGCTGAGGAAAAGCAAAGTGAGGTTAAGATATGAAAAAGTGCCCCAGAAACCAATTATCACAAGAAATGGAGCAAAATGATTTCACGTTCTTATGCACGCAGAGGATGTCGTGCAGGTTTAAATTAACTCCATCAGTAAACCAGATGATTACATTCAGTAAACAACCACAATGTGACGAGGGCTCTGAGCAAATAGGCAGCTTCTCTATGCACTCAGATTGTGTATCCTGCATTTGAATACAAATAGGTTGCAGGTACAGTTTTGTAAGACTGACAAGCGCAGTATGTCTGCTTTATGCTCTGAATAGTTTTTTTTCACACTGACCTTCTGATAAA